>CP092864.1:120515338-120893088 GCA_030710605.1 Cordylochernes scorpioides
GGACTAATGACCCATAAACTGGCCATTTTGAGGCCAAGTTGGATGACAGATTCTGATGGAACTTTGGCTTTTCATAATAAACTCTTCATTTTCCTATCTAATTAATAGATATGAATCTCTCGGATATTAAATAATGCAACAGCTTTCTGGAGATAAGTTTTCTTTTCATTTTATTATTGCATTATCAAGATTTCTGACATTTCCGTTCTTCTACAGGAGTACAAAATAAAAAATAATATGCGCCCATTATTGTTCATTTTTTACTCCTATAGATCTATTTAAAGAATAAAAATATGTTGGTTTTGACAATAAATATATGTCATAATTTGCCTAATGCCCAAAATATATAATTTATTTTCGCCATATTTAGTATGTAAAATGTAAATACAAATTAACCCATCTATAAATATGTACAAAATAAACGTGGAAGCCAGCGTGAGCGGGCGAATACTACGGCCACCGCCGTGTGCGCGCGTCACGAGTGTGGAACAAGTTCTTTTTCGAAGCTTACATGCACAACGGCTGCGCCCTTTCATTCGACCACGACAGATATGATGTAATACAAAACGGAATCATAAAATTATATTGAGAGCCAGTCGTCGCCCAGACAGGAGAAAGGACTCCGATTACACCGTCGGTCCGAAAAACATAGTCGGATTACCAATATAGTTCATCTCTGGCACGAGAATAGATCAGACCCCCTCGACGGCGCCGGCTACCCGCTCTCTCGTCCTCTGGCCACTTTCTCTGAAGTAACATCCAACATGCCTCGTCCTTTTGTGCTATCCCATTCACGCCTGAACCCACTCTGACCATTGTGGCCACCACGACTGCATCTAACCAACATGCCACACTACATCACGACAGACCACCGACAGGTCCATTTGCAATACAACAGAAAGTCGACAGGATTTTGTGCAATACTAAAATAAGTCGACAGGATCATACATCACTACATTATATCACGGCATATATATATCGTAATTTAAACAAAGCTATGTAAGTAATAAAGTATGGCGCCTTCCAGTCGTCTCAAGTATTCCACCGAACCCCAGGGGAGGGGAAGGTGACCCACATAAGTCACTGACCAATGAGAATCAATTCCCGAGGATCCAGGCAGAGGGAGAAAAAGGGACGTTAGTCCGGCTGTCGACAGTTAGTTTACAGTTGATATTTCTGACAGGCCCGCTCAGTACTAGGTCCGTTGTCATCTCACGGCGGCCCTCGTGGCCGCCGTTTTGGCTCCTCCCTGCCTCCGCGGCTTCATGCAGGACGCCGAGCTTTCCTCTGTCAATCCTCAACTTTCCCCTGGTCCTGGTGGCACTTGAGACGTCCTTGGAGAGCGCCTTTTGATCCCAAACTTTGTCCTTACTGTACCGTGCGGACTTACCACTCTGCACGCCTTGCCACTCAACCCCGACTGCTTCCAACTCACTTGTTGTCTTACCCGGGTTTACGACATATATGTTAGGAAAGTGGGCAGAATTGCCATTGTTAATGACTGAAATTACATGTTAAACATAACAACGAGTAAAATAAAATATATATTGTAATTATTGGAGTTAATTGTACACGACAACAACAACATTGGAGTTATTATAAAAATCATATCATTATCCTTCTTTATAATTTAGCGATATCACCCATATTTTAGGTATGTATTGATGAATGAGGTTACGAAATCTGTTAAAAATGCAAAGTCTATCCAATAATTTCTCGAAAAATTCCAATATTTAAAATAATAATAATAAAATTTTTGAACACCAATTCGAATAAATATAAAGTTTAACCAACACAGTTTGATCATCCACGTACAGTACGTGAATAAAAATAATTTCAAAATAGCGCTTCAAGTAGTCTCTCCGATTTTTAATAGATTTAAAAACTGAATAGCGAATTTGTATAAAAGTTTGTTTCAAAATCGTTAAGTCTGTATTCAACACTTCAAATTTATTGAAAATAGCCGTCGACGGTGTTCATTTAAGAAAAATAAACAGCCGTATATGAATGGTAGTCACGATTTAAAAATGGCAAAGAATCAGTGGACGATGATGTTGGCCGGCCAATCCATCACAGGATTCCTGAAAACACACAAAATTGACAATTTAATACAGGAAAATCTACAAATTAGGCTACGTGACATCGTGATAGAAACTGGGATATCTAAATCTTTAGTAGGAATGGTCATTAGCAGCCTGTGTTTTAAGGATGTTAAAGTAGCATGGTCCTGAGAAGACTAAAAATGGTATAGAAGATTGAATATCATTCTATATTTATATAAAGAAAAACAAATATTTCATACAGAGAGATACTGCCAGAGTAAAGGAGTTCCACTTGAGCGGTGGTTCTCGGACGTCTTTGGGTGGTCTGCAGGGTAGGGATGCAGAGAAGAACAATGGGAGCCTGGGTAGGTGATCCACGAAGGAGGAAGCGGCGTCGTCGCGAAGAACCGGAGGGGTCAAGCGCGAAAATATTATACAGGATGGCCCATAATCCCGAACCCTTTTATTTTTATTAAAAAGTTAAAGGCAAACATAGAATAGAAAAACTATGACTATTTTATTCTAGGTAATAGATTAAAGCTTGATCTATCATCTAAAATAAAATGTATTCTAGTTTGCCTATTAATTTTTAATAAAAAATAAAGGTTTTCTGGACTTATAGGCCACCCCTGTATAATGACGTTGAAAACATTATTAGAATATAAAATAAAGTATGATTTTCCTTAACTAAAACGCTAAGGAGCCATTTGATATTTTATCTGGTACCATAAAAGTTTATTATATACTAGCCAAATGACCCGGGCAACGCCCGGGTTTTACCCGATTAAATGTTTTTATTCAAATACTATTCGTTAAAATTATAAATTGGCGCCGTGGATGTCACTCTTGTGAAACGTCCCGCTCCAAACTTTACATGTACATTAGGTCAGCTGATATTACCTCCCATCTTCACCGCTAGAGGCGCTGCTTGCGAGCGAAAGGGCAAATTTGCAAATAACTCGACGAATATTCGGGATATAGACCTGAAATGTTCACTATAAGTTTTTCCAGATTTTACTATATATACTGTTCAAATTTCAGTCAGATTAGTTACGTATTGTGGACGTGTATAGCCGACAAACATACATACATACATACATACATACACTGACTTTTATATATATAGGGATAATGGTTTATAGTCGGTATACTAAAGTTATACATCATTTTCGTGGAATAAAACACTTTCATAAAACACAATTGAAAAAAGTTGGTTTATATGTGACTTTCTGTTGTAGGGAAAATTCAATTTTGCATTAATGCGGCCTTAATATTTTAAACAAATATATTATTCAAATACAAAAGAGGTATAAACAAAATAACTGAAAATGCGAGAAAGGTTTTAGCCTTTACTTTAAGTCATTACCGTTTTTAAAAACAAACAACTACTTGGTCAAAACATATTTCACAGATTTGTTTACTAATCTTAAAACCTTCTAAAAGTGGTTGCTAACCTGGGATGGTCACAGACAGAATTTTTGCTATAAATTACAAGACTTAAACAATCCACTTGGGGAATGGCGTCAGTAAGAAAGGAAGAATTTGTCAGTGACAACCGGGAGGTCGATATTGCAATAATTGACTGCCAACACATGCGACAGGAATGTGAGGCTTCATTAAACCCTAATTCTTCGCCTGCCACTTGAAACGAAGAGTTTATTGAGCTTTTCTGTACCGATTAACTCCGTCTCTCTTTCTCTTGGCGGTCTGCCCAATCTCCAGGTATCTTCCGTAGTTGACATCCCTCGAGCGAGCCTTTTTTTCATCTTTCTGTTCACTGAGGAGAAATTCAAGGCTGGCCAATCTGCCAGATTGCAACGTGGTGCAACAATATGTTGAACATAAATACAGTAGAACTTGGATAACGTCTTCAATTCGAATATGTATCTTGGTCCCTAGAATTTCCTTTAAATAGAATTTCTGTTTTAATTCGAATTTTTAGATGATTTGATTTTTTTTTTGGTCCCTTGGTGTTCGAATTATCCAAGTTGTATATTCATTATGATATTAGAAAAAAGGTTACTGAACTATAAAAGATAAATTAATATACAACATATATTTATTCGCTTTTAACAGTTTTTTGCTTGTAATTCCAAGGAGATTTTAGATAAGATCCTGAATATTCGGATTTCTAACTCATTTGAAGCCTTGAACAATCGCTGAAAAAATCAATTCGCAACTTTCAATAGTTTCTGAGCGTTGACTTCGTGCAACACATAAAATTTAAAAGTAAAAATTGAAATATGTTCATTCCCGACCAATCTGGCCACTCAGAAGTTTGAATATTTGTACATTTGCATTGCTAGTTGAAGTGAGCGAGTTTTCAAAATTTTAGACTTCTATGTCGTCTTGAAGCCCATTAAAATTAAATTACAAAATTCGAAAGGAAATCTGGAATTTAGTCCATCCTCAACCACCCTAACAACCCAGAAGTCTGAAAAGGTGTCAAATTGCATTGTCATCGAGTTTAAGCAAGTATACAAATATTCTGACATCTACGTGAGAGATCTGTAAGTATGTTAAAAATTGATTTTAAGATTTTTAGAAAGACATACCTGGAAGCAAGTTGAATAAAATTTTTAATAGAAATTAACATTTTCTCAAAATTTTAATACAGTTCGTATGGTATCATATTATGATACAGTTTCATAATAGTTTCAGAAGACACTGGTTACAAAACATTCGAAAATGGGAGTATGAAATCATTAAAATGAACTTATACGAACTAATTTTATACCTATGAAATCAATTTTAACAATTTAAATGTGAAAATGATCATTATACCTTACATTATGTTTCTATAGTGTACATTATAAGTATAATATAGTGTTAAACAATTAATAATACTCACAATCATATATTAAACAATTATGGTACCTATATTACATTATCACAATATACCATGGATTTAGTCTTAAAACAATAGTTACAATTTTATTAATGCAATTCCAACACAATAAATATCATGACCTCAAGATAAGTAAAAAATAAAAAGTGACATACAGTAGAACCTCTCTGTAAAGAACACCTAATTGCAGAGCCAAAGCGTCCTTTAGGGAGAGGTGTTCTCTTACTGGAGAGTTGTTAAATTATAAAAATGGTAATTTTGCAGATGAAAACTGTCCTTTGTGTATAGGTGTCCGTTAGCGGGGTGTCCGCTAAAGGGAGGTTCTACTGTATTTATTATTTTCTTAACAGAGTATCGTCCTGGATCTTTCCAGTTGGTCTCGAGGACCACGCCATCACCATCTCCTCAGCGGTGAAGTACGCGATCTACGTATTCTTCGTAGATCGCGAAATACGTGGTGTCGCTGGAGACCCACTAGTGATTCTCCACCAAACTCTGTAGCGCTGGCAGAGGCGCCATGTTCATTGTACATAGTGTATATAATGCATATTATCTTTTTAACAGAGTATCATTTTTGATGCTTATATTTTTCTACTCTGTAAACTTCCCTCGTTGCTTATCTCTTTTTATCATTCAAATTTGTTCTTGCCTAAAATAAAATTGCTGTGTCATCCCGAAGTTTCTCGTTCCTAATTTTCCACGTGGCAATATAATGCTATTGTTGCACCAGGTTGCGGCTTGGCAGACTCTTCAACCTTGATTCTCTCCTGTGCCGGGTCTTGTATCTTACCAGAGCGTGTTTCAACCATCCTACAAATTTACATAAGGGAATAATGAGATAACTTTAAGTAGCCTCCAGAGTCCTTTATTTATTTCTCACATCAAAGAGAGCAGTGAAGTCACACAGTGTACCTAAATACAAATGATGATTCTATAATACATATATTCTGTTTAATAAAATAAATGAATATAAAATATAAATTTGAATTTAATATATATGAAAAATATTATTACAAATTAAAATAAAATAGGTTCATTAGCCATAATGCAACAATATCCAGTTATAAGCCTTAATAAGGCTAAAGGGAGGTTCTACTGTATTTAAAATAAATAAATCTAATTTAAATAAAATATTTGATTTGTCGAATAGAAAATATAAATAAAGTGTACCAAACTCTCACAATAATTGAACATCAGAACAATGGCAATGTGCATCACTCTAGTAAATACCTTTACTGGTGATGATAAAGAATGTGTTTTGTTTTCTTTACCAATCAGAATGCGAAGATGAACAATTAAATTATTATATTTATTTTTTTAAACAACAAAAAGCCTTTATTTAGGGTCACTGACCCTATACAGGATTCACCAGAGGTATGCATAAGAACAAAGCAGTGAGACAAAGGAAATAACGATATAGACAGAAGAAAAAAAAAGAAAAAAAAACAAGAAAGAGGGAAGCAAGAAAAACAACACAAAAAGAGTAGCAGTAAGAAAGTGAGGAGTGAGTGTCACTTGGCCTTCTTCTGAGATATGGATTTGTGGAAACCATAAAACGCCGTAGCAATATACTTATTCTGGGTCATATTGGCAATTATTGATGGAAGTGAAGCACAGAGTTGCCCAGTTTTGAGCATAAGGGTTCTTCTTTCTTTTTTCAGAGCAGAGCAATAAAAAATATAGTGATATTTATTTTAAGAGAAGGAACTTGCTGACTTATGGCCTTTCTATCAACTATCTACAGTCTAACTCAAGCTGTCTCTATATAATAAAAACATACACAATCATGATGATAACCTTTCTTTTAATACAATATAATGCACTGCGGCTTGTGACTAAAACGATACTTGAAGTTACACCGCATGAGTTTCTTTTCAATGAAAAATCTAAATTTATTTCAAGGTGAAATATTGACTATTTCTAACCTTTTTGTATGAGGTATGAAAGGGTGAATTATGAAGAGTAATAATGAACGGAAAAATAAATGTGTCCGAACGGAAAAATACGTCCAGGGTAGCCTAGTGGACATGGCATCTGCCCGGTAAGCGGAACATTGTGGGTTCGTTTCCCATCCCTGGACACTTTTATTTTTCCGTTCATCATTACTCTTCATAATTCACCCTTTCATACCTCATACAAAAAGGTTAGAAATAGTCAATATTTCACCTTGAAATAAATTTTGATTTTTCATTGAAAAGAAACTCATGCGGTATAACTTCAAGTATCGTTTTACAACCTTTCTTTTGTACATTCTATGAATTATTTATAGATCACATCGCAGGATGATCAATACATTACAGTATCACTATAAAAGGAAGTTCCAAAAATGCAATATAACGGCGGTATGGTAGATTAAACTGGCGAAACCGCTGGGAGGGTTCACCACTGATGAGCCAGGCCCTCCCATTAATTTTTCCATTGCAGTAAGGGCAGTAGAAATTGTTTAATATCAAAAAGAATATTACGCCTTTAAAATAGTTTCGAATTTTGATGATCAATAGTGATGATAAAGAATTCGGTAAATTCAGGTTGGCTTTTTGTCTGAATTCGCCAAAACTGTTTCTCATTCTTTATCATAACGAGTAAAGTGACTAGGGGACTAGGGACATCACTAGGGTGATGCACAGTGTCATCGTTCTGATGTACAATCAAAGGGAGAGTTGTCTCTTTTGGTACATGGCTATCCTTCTCCCGCAACTATTTTATTATAAATAAAAATCTGTATTTTTCCTTTTTTACTTGATTTAAATCTCCTAAATATAGCTTAAAATAATTTTAAAAAAGGTTTCTGGAGATGAGTTTGTTTTTATTTAACAATTTTACTTTTGTGTGTGTGTTTGAAAACAAAATGATAAAATTAACTTTTTCAAAATTTTAAAAGAGAGTTGGTCTAGAGATGTCATTGAAGGATCTCTCAATGTGTAAAAAAAGAGGAAATAGAAGTTTGAGTTCGACGAACCATCTTTCTAATTAACACCCATTCTCTCAGTTTGTAGATAGAAGGAACTATATCCGGAAATATGGAAAAAGAATAAATTAGTTTTCCTTCAATTTGCATATAGATTGAAATTAGAAACACACAAGGAAAACTTAAAAATTAAAATGTTAAAACTTCGGATTGGAAGCTGATTACATAAATGGACCACACCCATTATCTGGATTAAAAAAAATACTGATTGGAGTTAGATTTTCTGTAGGAGATAGAGCTGTTTGTAAAAAGATGGTAAGACTTGTCTATTCTTAATTTCAAGATATACAGTAGAACCTCCCTTTAAAGGACACCTAGTTGCTGAGCAAAATTGTCCTTTAGGGAGAGGTGTCCTCTTACCAGAGAGTAGCTAAATAGTGAAAATGGTATTTTTGGCAATCAGTCATTTTGTAAATGTAAACTGTCCTTTGTAGAGAGGTTTTCTCTAGCGTGAGTGTCCTCTCATGGAGGTTCTACTGTATTTTTCTTTGTTTGCAGAGAGCTTCAGTTATATGCATTTTTCTAAATGCTCTTGGATAGGGTTGAGCAACTTTCCAATACGATATATTAAGTACTTCGTATTTGATTTAGGGGTTTAGAAGTTTTATCTTTGATAATCGGGTTTCGAAGTACCGAAGTTGGCATGGGTGCTAAATTGCACCATCCCTTATTCTCTAGCCAATACAAAAATAGCTCATAAGTTACATAAATATGGTATAGCCACTTTAACACCTATGGCAATTTCGGTACTTAGAAACCCGATTATTGATGTATTTCTACATATGAAACCGTTATTGAAGATAAGCCTAACTAGGACTGGAACATTGCAGTACTGTAATGTTCGGAGGCCCATTTGGTTCAAAAGTTTGGAATTATAAAATATTTTTCTGACAAAATTTAAAGTTACATAATTTCATTCTATTATGCTACTCACAGAAGCTTGAAGAAAAAATTACTCTGTTTAGAACATTTAATATCATTGATTTTCATACGGCCTCTCAAGCCGTGCTTCAATAATTATGGGCTAAGAACCTAGAGAGTGGCCTTTAACTATAGATTTTCTATTCTTTTTTTATATCAATTAGGTTGAATTTAATCTTATAATTAACAAAATATATTACCTCGTCTAATCAGTGAAAAATTATTCTGTAGTGGCGTGGTTAGAATTCGATCACCAAGGTGAGATTGCTGTGTGATGATAATATCAACCCGGGGTTAAATAAAAGCATACTCAGTGGTGCGTGCTAAACAGAGTAATTAGACGCCGAGGAAATTAGCAATTTCCTCTCTCGCCTATTCTCTCTGAATCTCAATGATTATCACCAAGGTGTTGCCAGACCTATTACAGCTTTATTTAAAAAACTCGCTATACACCACGTCTTCATGTTTAATTTCAATCATGTCTTCACCTCAGGGTGTTATTGCAGGTGTTATCTACACATGATCAATTGTTACCCTCTCTCCATATATATCGGAAATTATACATATTTGATATTATTAATAACTACCAAATTCACCCAGCTTGGCACAAGTTTTATACGCGAAAGGTTTTTGTCTAAGGAACATTTATTATCAAGAGTATTTTATCAGTAATATTAAAAAAACATTTTAAAAAACCATCGTAATCAATTTTATATCATAAGAAAATGTAAATTTGTATAGATTTTGAGAATAGTGCAATGTTTCCACAGATAAGACTTGAAAATAGAATATATTTTTAATGCCAAGAAACAAACAAAGTTAAAACAATTCCATATTAGAAAAATAATCAACTGCTAAAAACACTAACACTATATATATGCATATATACACAATTATCATCATCAACTCTGTGACAACAAATAAATAAAAACAAATATTAAATTAATTCGCCAATACATCACACCATCTTCCTCCTACAAGCCTTGATATCGCACAGGAGGTCTCCGATCCCTTGGAGGGTTTCTTCTTGGCAGTGGCCTCTCCTCCGTCCGGGCTTCTTTGTCTGAGGAACACGCGGATTCCCTTGGGCTGCTTCCAATCTCCACACCTTGGTCCCCGGACACTGGATCCTGCGGCAATCCAGCTGTTTCCGACGAAAACGATTCTCTGTCCCTCCGGCTGTTCATACTCTCAGGAGCCATCCATATTGGGTCATCTTCCTCCTCTCTTTTCTCTCTGGCCTCATCTCCCTCTTCACCACTAGTCCATCTTCTCCTTATCTGATCTCGGTGGTAGGTCTTCACCTGTCCATTTATCAAAACTGTATAGACTCTGCTCCCCTTTCTGACCACTATTCTTCCTGGAATCCATCCGACACTTCTAAAATTCTTACACCACACCTTATCGTCCACCTCGAACTCCTCTTGGCCTCTTCCTCGATCATACCTCATCTGCCTGGCCTGTCGTTCCCTCACCCTATTGTCCAGGCTCTGGTGTATCAATGTCAGTCTGGTCCGCAGAGACCGACCCATAAACAGCTCTGATGGGGTCTTCCCAGTTGTCTCATGCGGCGTGCATCGATACGTGAGGAGAATTCTTGACAGTGTATCTTGAATGGTATCTTCAAACTTCCTTTTATTTTTTTCCAAGGCCATCTTTATCAATTGAACCGCTCTTTCCGCTAAACCATTACTCTGTGGATGGTATGCTGGAATCAGAGTTTGTCTGACTCCATTTCTCTCGAAAAAACTCTTCATCTCTACCCCTGTAAACTGTGGGCCATTATCCGACACCACTTCCTCTGGTAACCCATACGCTGAAAACAATCTTCTTAACTGCTCAATCGTCTTTCTTGCGGTTATCTCTCTCATCGGGATCGCCTCGACCCATTTTGAGTGGCTATCCACCACAATCAACAAATTCACTCCATCTTTAAATGCAAAATCCATATGGATCCGTTGCCAGGGCCTGGTTGCCCACACCCACCGTCTCCAGTTTACTTTACTTGGGCCTGTCTGAGTTTGCTGGCAATTTTTACACCCATTTACCATGCATTCAATCTGGTTGTCCAGATTCGGCCACCAAAAATGCGACCTAGCAACCGCCTTCATTTTGCCCATCCCCGAATGGGTCTCGTGTAGACAACTCAACATATTTTTCCTAAGAGAAGACGGGATGATCACTCGCATTCCCCACAATAAGCATTCCCCGTCCATAGTTAACTCCAACTTTCTCTGAAAGTAGGGTCTGAGGTATTCCCCAACTCTTTCAGGCCAGCCTTGCTGCGTATAGCGCTTCACCACTGACAATACTTCATCTTTTTTAGTTTCCACACCTATTTCTGCTGCTGTAACCGGCAAATCTTCCACGTATGATAATATGAACGTTTGATTCAAAACCGGTGTTTCGTCACTCTCTACTGGCAACCGTGAGAGAAGGTCTGCGTTTCCATGATCTTGAGTTCTTCGGAATTTAATTTCATATGTATAAGCCGCCAAAGTCAGTCCCCATCTCTGCAATCTTGAAGTAGACAACGTGGGAATCCCTGCTCTCGGCCCCAAAATAGACACCAGGGGTTTATGATCTGTAATCAGGGTAAATTGTCTTCCATAGATAAACTGGTGGAACTTAGTCACACCATATATTATTGCTAGAGCTTCTCTTTCTATTTGTGAATAATTACGTTCGGCCCCGGAAAGTGTTCGCGAGGCAAACATGATTGGTTTCTCTTGGCCCT
Organism: Cordylochernes scorpioides; assembly: GCA_030710605.1. Classification (NCBI taxonomy): domain Eukaryota; kingdom Metazoa; phylum Arthropoda; class Arachnida; order Pseudoscorpiones; family Chernetidae; genus Cordylochernes; species Cordylochernes scorpioides. The sequence goes on from CP092864.1 coordinate 120,526,855, forward strand.
CGATAATATGGGACAGCACCGCCCCCACTCCAATCTGAGATGCGTCCGTGGCCAAAGATAAAGGTAACGTGGCATCATATGGCACCAACACTTTCTCGGAGGTAATTCTCCTTTTACACTCCGAGATCGCCTCCTCACACTCCCCTGTCCACTTCCAATAACTATTCTTTTTCAGCAGCTTGTGAAATGGCTCCAACAGCTCTGGCAAATTCGGAATAAACTTTCCATAATAGTTCACCAATCCCAGAAAAGATCTCAATTCCGAGACATTTGTCGGGCCTTTGGCTTTCTGTAGCCCTTGTATCTTGTCCTCTAAAGGCCGAATACCATCTTCTTTGATGAGATGTCCCAAATACTGTATTTCTCTTCGCAGAAATTCACATTTTTCCCTTTTTAATTTTATGTTGTGCTTCTGCAACCGAACAAAAATAGTTTTTAATACTGCCATATGTTCCTCCACTGACGCCGTGGATACGAGTACATCGTCAATGTAACAAATAACCCCATTAATTCCCGCCAATATTCTATCCATAACTGACTGAAAAAAAAACTAGGGGCATTTGCCAATCCAAAAGGCATTCTTTTAAACCTAAAAAGCCCCTTATGCGTATTAATAGTCAGGAGTGGCTGGGTGCTAGGGTTTACCTCTAATTGAAGGTATGCATTGCTCAGATCTAGTTTAGAAAAATACTTCCCTCTAGCCAATACGGAAAACAGGTCCTGCTGAGTAGGCAGCGGATAGGCCGCAGTATCCAAAAACCTATTTAAAGTCACTTTGAAATCACAGCAAATCCTAAACTCTTTATTCTTCTTGGGCACAACCACCACTGGAGTTGCCCACTTGCTGCTGGGTACTTGATACAAGTAGTCCTTCTCCACCATTCTTTCTAGTACCTCGTTTACCGCCGTTCTAATTGCCGTTCTAATTGAAATATGGGATTTACATCCTGAATATTCACTGCAAACGTGAATCCCTTTATCGGATCTGTTGTCTCCCCAAACACAACCTGGTGTTCACTCAATAATTCCGCCAACGTGTCCTCCAAAGGCATCTCTCTGATTCACAAAATAATTTCCAATTTTCAAAACATTGATCCATTCTCTCCCCAACAAGGCCTTCCTTTCTCCTCTTACCACGACAGCTCTAAGCTTAGCGATCGTTCCCCGAAAATCGACCTTGACATCTATTTCACCCAGAATCGGTACCACAGTTCCGTCATAGGTCTTAACAATTATTCCCGCTTCTTTTACCGCACGTCTGGGAGGTATCTCTTGAAATCCTTCTCCGATATTAAAGTCAGACAGCTACCCGTATCGATTTCAAAAGTCATCAAAGTGTCCTCTACTCTCATCTTAATCACATAGGGAAGGTCATTCGTAGCATACTTGACTCTATAATCATACGTCCTCATGAAGACCATTCTTTGAACGGATTCTTCCTCCTCCTGATCCTCGATTTGATTAATCTTTCTCTGGTTCAGAAACCGGCTCACCTGTCTTTCGCTTGTATGTTCCCCACGGCTCCTGCAGATGGTTGCCAAGTGACCTCTTTTCCCGCATCTGAAACAGGTCGCCTCTCTAAATCTGCATAAGTCTTTATGCAACCTCCCGCAATGTATGCACTTTCTCTTTTGCTCTCTATTATATCTATTCCCGACTTCTGCGCGTATTTTGTCCACGCTATCTGCAGGCTCATTGACATGGAATATTCTGGTATTTTTTTCTGCTGCCTCCATCGACAACGCAATTTCAACTACTCTTGCCAACGGCACATCTCCTTCAGACAAGATCCTCCTCTGGATTTTTGCATTTCTCAATCCGCACACCAATTTTTCTCTTAAGGATTCCTTTAAAAATTCGCCAAATCCACACGTTGAGGCTAGCCGCTTGATTTCCACCAGATATTCTGAAACACTTTCCGTTTCCTTTTGTATTCTTCCAAAAAACATGAATCTCTCTACGATTATAGATCGCCTTGGGGAAAAATATTCAACCAGTTTCTCAATCAATTCTTCATATTTATACTCTTTAGGCAACTTTGGGCTACATAAATTTTTCAATGTTTCATACGCCTTCCCGCCAATTAGCGTCAACAAATAGGCTTTTTTCTTTTCTTCACTTGCTTCTTCTAGAATTAGAAACTGCTCCAAACGCTCGATAAATGAGCAAAAATTTTCATTTTTTTCTTCAAATTCTCTAAAATGGTAATGAGCCATCATGAAAAATTTTTTCTTATGTAAATTTCCAATAACTTATTACTTCTTTAATATTAAACAAAACTAGCCGAGTGACCCGGGCAACGCCCCGGGTTTACCCGAAGGACCCGCAGGTGAGAAACTATAGAAGAAAAATTTTAACAAATCAGAAAATGAAATTGCAAACAACAGAACTACACTACTTTAAGGACACGAGAGCACATGCACTGTATCACCATACGTGTACCATTTTCAAAGACCCTGCTTAGGATTAAAACTTCTCAGAAGCATAACAATAGTACCAACCTAGAGGTTAACTGGTGTTGATGCATTCCTCTGGGAGTGAGACTATTGAGAAATTCAGTAGGGAGTTATTTTGCTTCTCCGCATTCTAACACTCCAACTGTTAACACTGCGGAAACACTGACTCATGTTTGGTAAGCAATTTCAGGGAAGAAACTATCGACATTGGATTAAATAAATTATTAATTAAACTGCATTAAATAAAAATTATTAGATTTAAATAAATATTATTAGAGTGAAAAAAAAAAAGAAAGAAATTAACAAATTAGAAAATAAAATTTCGAAAAATACAACTATATTGCAGATAAGATAAGAGGACCTTATTAAAAAATACATAAACAAACTGTAATTCGACACTCGATAATTCGACACTTTCGATAATTCGACACTTTCGATAATTCGACCATTTTAAAAATCAAATTTACAAGGTTGATTGTTGTTTAAATACAACTTTGCTTTTGCATGCATAAACACAGGCTCTTGTAGCAAGAACCAAAATATTATTTATAGTCATAGCAAAAGCCAACTTTAGTGAAAACTGATGCCTCTTCAGAATGAATGGAAGACTGAAATCTGAAGGAGCAGTATATATAATGTATATAAAAAAGCAAAGCCCAATTCTAAACCCAAATTTTTTTTTTTTATGAGAAGAACATCAACATATTGCATGATTACGGCAGTCCATAGCTTCCCTGACAAAAATTCACCAAGAAAGTTAAATATTCCAAAACTTTTCTGTGTGTAAATTGCTAAATATGTAAAAAACATGTATACAAAAAAGCAAAGCCCAATTCCAAACCCAAATATTTTTTTTATGAGAAGAACATCAACATAATGCATGATTACGGCAGTCCATAGCTTCCCTGACAAAAATTCACCAAAAAAGTTAAATATTCCAAAAATATTTCTGTGTATATATTGCTAAATGGGTAAATAACATGTATATAAAAAAGCAAAGCTTAATTTTAAATTTCATTATCCTTTCCACAGGAAAAGCATCAAAATACTGCATAAGTACGGCACTTTTGCAGCTGCATGATTACGGCAGTCCATAGCTTCCCTGACAAAAATTCACCAAGAAAGTTAAATATTCCAAAACATTTCTGTGTGTAAATTGCTAAATATGTAAAAAACATGTATACAAAAAAGCAAAGCCCAATTCCAAACCCAAATATTTTTTTTATGAGAAGAACATCAACATAATGCATGATTACGGCAGTCCATAGCTTCCCTGACAAAAATTCACCAAAAAAGTTAAATATTCCAAAAATATTTCTGTGTATATATTGCTAAATGGGTAAATAACATGTATATAAAAAAGCAAAGCTTAATTTTAAATTTCATTATCCTTTCCACAGGAAAAGCATCAAAATACTGCATAAGTACGGCACTTTTGCAGCCGCATGATTACGGCAGTCCATAGCTTCCCTGACAAAAATTCACCAAGAAAGTTAAATATTCCAAAATATTTCTGTGTGTAAATTGCTAAATATGTAAAAAACATGTATACAAAAAAGCAAAGCCCAATTCCAAACCCAAATATTTTTTTTATGAGAAGAACATCAACATAATGCATGATTACGGCAGTCCATAGCTTCCCTGACAAAAATTCACCAAAAAAGTTAAATATTCCAAAAATATTTCTGTGTATATATTGCTAAATGTGTAAATAACATGTATATAAAAAAGCAAAGCTTAATTTTAAATTTCATTATCCTTTCCACAGGAAAAGCATCAAAATACTGCATAAGTACGGCACTTTTGCAGCCGCATGATTACGGCAGTCCATAGCTTCCCTGACAAAAATTCACCAAGAAAGTTAAATATTCCAAAATTTTTCTGTGTGTAAATTGCTAAATATGTAAAAAACATGTATACAAAAAAGCAAAGCCCAATTCCAAACCCAAATATTTTTTTTATGAGAAGAACATCAACATAATGCATGATTACGGCAGTCCATAGCTTCCCTGACAAAAATTCACCAAAAAAGTTTAATATTCCAAAAATATTTCTGTGTATATATTGCTAAATGTGTAAATAACATGTATATAAAAAAGCAAAGCTTAATTTTAAATTTCATTATCCTTTCCACAGGAAAAGCATCAAAATACTGCATAAGTACGGCACTTTTGCAGCCGCATGATTACGGCAGTCCATAGCTTCCCTGACAAAAATTCACCAAGAAAGTTAAATATTCCAAAATTTTTCTGTGTGTAAATTGCTAAATATGTAAAAAACATGTATACAAAAAAGCAAAGCCCAATTCCAAACCCAAATATTTTTTTTATGAGAAGAACATCAACATAATGCATGATTACGGCAGTCCATAGCTTCCCTGACAAAAATTCACCAAAAAAGTTAAATATTCCAAAAATATTTCTGTGTATATATTGCTAAATGGGTAAATAACATGTATATAAAAAAGCAAAGCTTAATTTTAAATTTCATTATCCTTTCCACAGGAAAAGCATCAAAATACTGCATAAGTACGGCACTTTTGCAGCCGCATGATTACGGCAGTCCATAGCTTCCCTGACAAAAATTCACCAAGAAAGTTAAATATTCCAAAATATTTCTGTGTGTAAATTGCTAAATATGTAAAAAACATGTATACAAAAAAGCAAAGCCCAATTCCAAACCCAAATATTTTTTTTATGAGAAGAACATCAACATAATGCATGATTACGGCAGTCCATAGCTTCCCTGACAAAAATTCACCAAAAAAGTTAAATATTCCAAAAATATTTCTGTGTATATATTGCTAAATGTGTAAATAACATGTATATAAAAAAGCAAAGCTTAATTTTAAATTTCATTATCCTTTCCACAGGAAAAGCATCAAAATACTGCATAAGTACGGCACTTTTGCAGCCGCATGATTACGGCAGTCCATAGCTTCCCTGACAAAAATTCACCAAGAAAGTTAAATATTCCAAAATTTTTCTGTGTGTAAATTGCTAAATATGTAAAAAACATGTATACAAAAAAGCAAAGCCCAATTCCAAACCCAAATATTTTTTTTATGAGAAGAACATCAACATAATGCATGATTACGGCAGTCCATAGCTTCCCTGACAAAAATTCACCAAAAAAGTTTAATATTCCAAAAATATTTCTGTGTATATATTGCTAAATGTGTAAATAACATGTATATAAAAAAGCAAAGCTTAATTTTAAATTTCATTATCCTTTCCACAGGAAAAGCATCAAAATACTGCATAAGTACGGCACTTTTGCAGCCGCATGATTACGGCAGTCCATAGCTTCCCTGACAAAAATTCACCAAGAAAGTTAAATATTCCAAAATTTTTCTGTGTGTAAATTGCTAAATATGTAAAAAACATGTATACAAAAAAGCAAAGCCCAATTCCAAACCCAAATATTTTTTTTATGAGAAGAACATCAACATAATGCATGATTACGGCAGTCCATAGCTTCCCTGACAAAAATTCACCAAAAAAGTTAAATATTCCAAAAATATTTCTGTGTATATATTGCTAAATGTGTAAATAACATGTATATAAAAAAGCAAAGCTTAATTTTAAATTTCATTATCCTTTCCACAGGAAAAGCATCAAAATACTGCATAAGTACGGCACTTTTGCAGCCGCATGATTACGGCAGTCCATAGCTTCCCTGACAAAAATTCACCAAGAAAGTTAAATATTCAAAAAATTTTCTGTGTGTAAATTGCTAAATATGTAAAAAAACATGTATACAAAAAAGCAAAGCCCAATTCCAAACCCAAATATTTTTTTTATGAGAAGAACATCAACATAATGCATGATTACGGCAGTCCATAGCTTCCCTGACAAAAATTCACCAAAAAAGTTAAATATTCCAAAAATATTTCTGTGTATATATTGCTAAATGTGTAAATAACATGTATATAAAAAAGCAAAGCTTAATTTTAAATTTCATTATCCTTTTCACAGGAAAAGCATCAAAATACTGCATAAGTACGGCACTTTTGTAGCCCCCCTGACAAAAATTCACTAAAAGAGGTAAGTATTCAAAAAAATATTTTGATATATATATTGCTAAATGTGTAACAAACATGTATATAAAAAAGCAAAGCTTAATTCTAAGTTCTAATATTTTTTTTATAAGAAAAGCTACAAAAGCAAATAGGGAGAAGTGAAGCCATTTAGCCATTTTCAAAATCTGATTGTGAAAGAGTAAAAAAATGAGTTAATAAGAGCAAATATAAAGAAAAAGTATTGCTAAATGTGTAATAAACATGTATATAAAAAAGCAAAGCTTAATTCTAAGTTTTAATATAAAGAAGAAATAAGACACAAAAATGTAGCTAAATTCAAATGAAAAACTATAACAAATTAATAAAAAAAAAAAAAGACCTAATTCAAATGCCACCATCATCAGACAAAAGAAAAAATGAGATTTTATTCTTTAGTTCATTTATTCTTCTGTCTGATGCTGTTGCTGAAACGTCACACACTATTGAAGACACTATAAAAGATAGATTAAAAGTAATAATTCAATCTACAATTCGAAAAATAATATAACCTGGTGAGTTCCCAGAAAAGGTTAACTTTGGTAGGCGGCGCTGTACGTTGACACCGCCGTACCTTCGAGCCGTTTTACACGAGTTAAAGCGAAGATTTTGGACATAGTGATTTTTACATTTCGATCTTTTATATTAATATATATACTTACTATTTCGAATTATTTTTCTAAAAACGAACATTATTTTTTTTAATTATCTGAAACTAACCTAATTCAACTTATCTAAAACTAACCTTATTTAGCGATTAAACTAACATAATTTAACCTATTTGAATCTAACCTCATATACACTTTTACACTACCTTTTCATTTCAAAATTAAATTAAAATAAGTTTATATTAAATAATAACATTTTTAAAAATCGACTTTCTGGTTCACACTTTTGTATCTAATCAATTATGTATTTCTTTATTTTTCTCTATAAAAGTTACGCAATTGTAAACAAAAGAATTGATGATGATAAATGCAAAAAATCTACGATTGTAAAATAGATTAAATTAAAAAATAAAAATAACTGTTAACATTAGGAAAATAAAAACAGGCCTATGACACGAAGAAAAAAATAACGAAAATTTTGGTATATAGATTGTTATGTGTAGTTCAGAATCTTCGGAGGAGATAGCTCAGGACTTTACAATGGAAAACTCTGTTACGGTATTATCTATATAGATTATTCATATTACCCTATCCCATCCTCGTCGCCAATGCAATGTTTCCACAGATAAGACTTGAAAATAGAATATATTTTTAATGCCAAGAAACAAACAAAGTTAAAACAATTCCATATTAGAAAAATAATCAACTGCTAAAAACACAAACACTATATATATGCATATATACACAATTATCATCATCAACTCTGTGACAACAAATAAATAAAAACAAATATTAAATTAATTCGCCAATACATCACAAATAGCATAAATTTTTATTTAAACTTTATGAACATCTATACATCTAGTTCTTAAATTTATGAGTTTTTATTGGTAGTTTTAAAGGAAGAGAGTAAAAGTAGCCTTTGAACTATTCTTATATCATCAATCGCACAATCATTAATATTTTTTTTATTTGACAAACCATAAAAGATGAAACTTTGTATATATGAATACCTAACGATGAGCTCTATATCATTCAATATATCCACCTTCCCTCTGTACACATTTGGTCCAGCGTTCTTTCCAACTCACAAAGGTACTTTGGTAAAATGCTACATCTTGCTTTCTGAACCACCCTCTAACCTCATGGAGTAACATTTCATCATTTTCAAATGTTCTACCGCGTAGATAATTTTTTAATTTACCAAACAGGTAGAAGTTGGAAGGAGCCAGATCAGGACTGTAAGCTGGGTGAGGCATCAAAGTCCACCCATATCTGGAAATTTGAGCCAATGTCTGTTGCGCGGTGTGAGGTCTTGCATTGTCCTGATGAAATTTGATTTGACAGTCTTTAAGACCCGACTTTTTGTTAAAATGGCTCTTTTTAGCTTTTCTAATGATTTACAATAACTTTCCTTGTTGATGGAAGTATTTTTTTCAAGCATGTCCATGAATACGAGCCCATCTTGGTCCCAAAAGACCGTGATCATGATTTTGTCTTTGGAAAGGGAAAGCCTTGGTTTTTTTCTTGACTGGAGACATTTTATGGATCCATAGCATCGATTGACGCTTTAAAGAAGGGTCATATTGATAACCCCACGTGTCATCACACGTTACGACTCCATTAAAGGCCTCTGAAGCTGGTCCTGAATAAGATTCGGTGTGAGGTCTAAACAAATTTATTTCCGAGTTTGCATCATTTCTCGTGTTAGAAGCATTGGCACACATTTTGAGCACAATTTTCGATAGCCAAGATCTGAAAGTAGTTTAAGAACACTTCCTTTAGAGATTGAAAGTTTTCCATCAATTGATATGTCGTTATTGTCCAGTTATTCTTGACAATTTCCTCAACATGAGCAAAATTTTGGTCTGTTGTGACAGTTGAAGGTTTACCTGACCTTTCTTTGTCATGAGGATAAAAATTACCTTTCTGGAAGCGATGAACCCATCTCTGTATAGTGCTTCAATCCAATTTTTCGTTTCCATATACTGGCTGAAGTTTTGAGAGAATTGCTGTGGCTTAAATGTCACCGGACTTAATGAGAAACTCGGTCACCGACCGTTGTCGGATTCTTGTGCTCTCATTAAGCTTCATTTCTGAAATAATTCAAAATGTAAATCAATTCTAATTGCATATATCAAAATCGGAGTATTTTATTTACCAGAAAACATGTATTTTATGACAATAAATTATTAATATATTTTGCTAGGGGTGATTGTGCATTACTTAATGACCCAACCTTTTATTATCATTATTCAGTCTTATCTACTTATATAATTGCCTTATTCTGTCTGTGTGAAGTTCACTGTGTGAAGTTCACGGATAGATTTTGGTCAGAATGGATAAAATAAAAAAAGTGTCAAGGGATGGGAATCGAACCCACGACCTTCCGCTTACTGGGCAGATGCCATGACCACTAGGCTACCCTGGACATATTTTTCTGTTCATAAAGTTAATATATGATGCCAATATTGTTACGCAAACTTTGACTTTAATCATCATCGATGCTACGTCACACTATGACGTCACTACTTCCAACTTCTACCTTCAACCTTGCTGTTATTGTTTACCGCTAACTTGTCTTAACAATATATGTAATGGAACAAGTCGTTCCTTAAATAAATATATATTTGTTTTTATCAGAAGGGATGTCCTCGTAACTACAACATACGCGCGCGCGTGAGTACAAACAAAACAACCAGAAATCCTCAAAAAGAATAACCGTATTTTGCTAAGCCTATATCAATTTGGTAGCTGTGCGTTGTTTGGGCGCGCGAATTGGACTAACCGCCAATTGATCCATTTAAATCATAAAGAAAATAAATAATTGGACTAACCGCCAATTTAGAAAATAAATATTGAATAAAAATGGATACACATAACTTAGCAAAAATCGAACAGTTAACAGAAAACAACTATACCACGTGGTCCATGAAAATGGAAGCAATTCTAGATTCAAAAGATCTCTTCGAGGACGTAATTGTTAATGACGAGCCAGACTTAACAAATAATAAACTAGAATTTGATATTTGGAAGAAAAAGAATCGGGAAGCATACAGCCTAATAATATTGTCACTTTCGGATGACTTAACAATCATCTTTCGAGGCGATAAAAGGGCCAAAAGAATTTGGTACGACATAAAGAAAAGGTTTGAAGGATCTCTAGAAAATAAAAGGATAGACCTAATGTTGGATCTAGCCAGACTAAAATTGAACCCAAATGAAAATGTCAACATGTATATTGTACGACCACAGAAACTAGCACAAGAGATCACCCAGCTAGGAAAGACTGTAACAGAAAGAGAACTTGTACGATACATTGTTGAAGGACTCACACCTAACTTTGACACGATCGCAGCAGCACTGTCAATAAACAGAGAAATCTCCTTACCAGACTTGAGACAAACTCTACTGGATTTCGAGAAGAAAAGACAGGACAGAAGCAAAAATCCTGAAAATGCTTTCAGATCATCAGGCAACCAATTCAAAGAAAAATCATGCTTCATTTGCAAAAGAAAAGGACATTTCAAGAAAGACTGTTGGTTCAACCCTGACAACAAAGGAAATCAAAAGAATACAACAAACAAAAATAGCATGGCCAGTACAAGGAACTACCATAAAGGACCAAAACAAAACAAAGACACAGCCAGGTCAGCAATCCAAGAACGAACGGAGGAACCATCCCAACGAAGAGACTCCACTTCAGAATACGCACTACATGCAAGCACAAGGGAGGAACGCCCGACAACTCAGGACGTGTGGATAATTGATTCTGCGTGCACAAAGCCACATGACTTCCCAGGGTGAATGGATCGAGCACAAGACGGAGGAGAGAAGAAGCATACAAGTGGCGGAAGAAGGCAGACACATCGAATCTGCCTCATCAGGATCAATCCAAGCTACTGTACAAGGTAAGGACAAACTTAACAACGCTGTAACCCTGCATAATGTCCTCCATGTACCACACCTGAAAGGAAATCTAATGTCCATTCCAAGCGTAGTAAGAAGAGGGAACTCTGTTCTTTTGAACTCTGAAGGAGCATACATATACTCTTCTGATGACAAGCTAATAGGAACAGGCAACTTTGATGGTAACATGTACACATTGAACCTATCACGTTTATCTGAAGCAACTCATGTCCCAAACGAACATTGCTTGATTTCAAAGGACAATTCTAGGACTGCATGGCACAGAAGGTTAGGACATCCTAGTAACAACAAACTAGACCTGATTTTGAAGAACAATCTTCTAAAAGGCTTGAACTCTATAAATGGTACCCTTGATCAATGTGATGCTTGCTCCTTGGGAAAAATGACCAAAGTACCCTATGTTCACACAGATAACAATCAGGAAAGCTACCCATTTGAAGCCATTTATGTCGATCTCTGTGGTCCAATGAGAATAAACTCCTTGGGCGGAAGTAAATATTTCTTGACCATCGTAGATGGATTTTCTAGGAGAATATTTGTAGAATTTCTCAAAGATAAACTCTCAGCAGCAGAAGTTTTGAAGAAGTTTATTGTAAAGAGAGAAAACGAGCTAAACTCAAAACTAAAACGACTTAGAACAGATTACGGAACAGAATTTATCAATAAAAACCTTGAAACCTTCATAGAATCCAAAGGAATTAAACATGAACTAACTACACCGTACACCCCAAGAAGCAATGGGAGAGTTGAAAGAGCTAACAGAACACTATTAGACAAAGGCCGAACACTTCTGGCAGACTCCCAATTACCCCTACACTTCTGGGCAGAAGCTGTGAATACAGCTGCATATCTGTACAATCTAACTCCCACAACCAATGACCCAGACACTACCCCTATGGAAAAATGGAAAGGTAAAAAGCCATCCGTCTCTCACATCATGAGATTTGGTTGTGAAGTCTTCTATAAACTCGAGAATCATCAAAGACACAAACTAGAAGCTAAATCTAAGAGAGGAATATTTGTAGGCTATTCAAGATGCAGAAGAGCTTATCGAGTATTTGATATCACAACGAGAGTCATTCTTGAAACCGCAGACATTCATTTCAGAGAGAACAATAATGTCATCTCGGAAGAAAAACAAAGTGATAATAATACGGACACTGACACATATTTCTTCATTCAGGAGGATGAACAACTGGACAATCATGTTCTATCAGATGTTGATATTGAAGAGCCAGCACCAGATACCATGATCAACAGACAGGCAGAGCCAAGTGGATCAGACAGACCACAAAGAACTCGAACAATACCTAAAAGATTCGATGACTACGTTCTGGCTACTAGGAATGAAACCATTCCGAAAGACTATGATGAAGCCATCGCATGCGAAGACAAGAAACATTGGGAGAACGCAATGCTTGAGGAAATACAGAACATGTACTCGCATCAAGTATGGGAACTGGTACCTAGACCTGTAAACGCTAAAGTTGTCAAAATTAAATGGGTGTTCAAAATATCTAAAGACCAAGAAAGCAAAACTTACAAAGCTAGACTTGTTGCAATGGGATACAACCAAATCCCAGGAAGAGATTACAATGAAAGTTTCAGCCCTGTAATTAAAAATGCCACCCTCAGGACTATTTTGTCAATGGCAGCAACAAAAGATTCAGTCATTAAACTATTTGATGTAAAAGCAGCCTATCTAAATGGAAACATTGAAAATACAATATTCATGGAACAACCTGCTGGATTTGTCCAAGACAGAAACAAAGTTTGCAAACTCAACAAAAGTATTTACAGGTACCTCAATCCGGAAGATCGTGGTATGAGAAATTCAGTCAAGTACTTCATGACTGTGGACTGGAAAAACTTAAATCTGATCCTTGCCTATTTAAATGGAAGAATGAAGATAAATACTTCTATGTAGGGATATATGTTGATGACTTTATCACTGTCTCAGATTCTGAAGATACCTCAAACAGATTCATCAATAAATTGAGACATCACCTGGAAATAAAGGATGTAACATGTAAAGGCATGTTTTTGGGAATCAAGATCATACAAGACAAGGAGGGAATTTCGCTACAGCAAAGCCACTATGTACAACAAATATTGCAGAAATATGGAATGGAAACTTGTAAGGAAGTTCCAACACCAGGTTCCAAAGAAATCAATTTGGACAATCATATTGAAGATGACAATTGTGATCAGCACACTTACCAAGAAGCCCTTGGAATGCTAATGTTTCTAGCTGTTAACACCAGACCCGATATCGCTTACATCACTAGCAAACTTTCACAGTACTCCAGACAACCAAAACAGATGCATTGGACAGCAATCAAAAGAGTGATGAGATACCTACGAGGAACAATTGACCTAGGAGTGAAATTTGAAAGAGGGAAGACTGGAATCCTGAAGTCCTACACCGATGCCAGCTGGTCGACCACTCATGATGGAAAATCCTACGGCGGATATGTATTGAAGCTCGGCGAAGCAACTATAGACTGGAAAAGTAGTAAACAACCACTCGTCGCCCTCTCCACAATGGAAGCGGAAATGATAGCTGCTTGTGAAAGCTGCTGTCAAATCAAGTGGATAATAAACCTGTTACGAGAGCTGGAAGAATGGAATTTCATGGAAAAACCAACTGCGATCTATACAGACAGCCAGTCATTGATCAACTGGATCTCCAGCCCTAAACAAAGCAGTCGCTGTAGACATATCAACAGAAAGTACCACTTCTTGAGAGACTGTTATGAATCCAGAGACATCTGCCTTCTGTACAAGCCATCCCAGGACCTGGAGGCGGATATCTTCACAAAGGACCTATCCCGAGACCAGATGAAGAAGCACCTGGAGAGCCTCAGCATCGTGGGAATAAAGCCGAAGTAAGGAGGGAATTGTTACGCAAACTTTGACTTTAATCATCATCGATGCTACGTCACACTATGACGTCACTACTTCCAACTTCTACCTTCAACCTTGCTGTTATTGTTTACCGCTAACTTGTCTTAACAATATATGTAATGGAACAAGTCGTTCCTTAAATAAATATATATTTGTTTTTATCAGAAGGGATGTCCTCGTAACTACAACATACGCGTCAGTACAAACAAAACAACCAGAAATCCTCAAAAAGAATAACCGTATTTTGCTAAGCCTATATCAAATATATATAATAATTGTATAAACGAATGCAAGACAAAATCACCGCGAATGTTTCTTTTTTTTAAAGGCAATTTCTTTTTAAGGCAATTATCATTTTGCACAATTACTTAATCTTTTAAAATAAATAACAATACTTAAATGAAAATATGTTTCTTTAAATAAAATAAAATAAACTTTTAAATCGGTAACCTTTATGAGAACCTTTAAATATATATAAGTACCTTTAATCGATAATCTTTATAAGAATAAAATATGTAATTCATTAAATAGAAATTTAATTTTTAGTATCTCATTTATATTTTATTGTATTATGTATTATATTATATATTATATTATACAGAGTATAAACAGAAAAATTGATTTTCCAGAAATTTATAAAGAATTCATATCTTAATTATTTATAAATAACTATGTATATACCTTTTATTTAATAATTTATTTTGCTTTAAAAGATTTTTTAATTTAGAATTAATGTGTAAACACAATTTTTTACAATTACACTGTGTTGTATATAAATCTCTATATCTTCCATAGATAAAATAATAATATATAATATTAAATATAAATATAATTATTTGCTGTATATAAACTGAAGGCAATAGTTGAGTCAAAGATACAGTTCTTTCGTTGGCCTTGTAGAACGAGAGTGGTGTACGCGTGCGCGCGTGTTCTAGTGAAAAACACAAACATCCTCGATAAAGAGAGGCGAGTTGCCCCTCGAAATATTGGAACAATAAAAATAATTAGAAATCCAATATATGCATCTTTTTTAAATATAATTATATTTTATATTATTATTTATATTATTATATTTTATATAATATATTATATTATATTTTGTTTGAACGATAGGCTCATTATTTCTTTATAAACGGGACGTTTCACAAGAGTGACATCCATGGCGCCAATTTATAATTGTAACGAATAGTATTTGAATTAAAACGTTTTTAAAATATATACGCACTCGGGTAAAACCCGGGCGTTGCCCGGGCCATTCGTCTAGTTTATTCATATTTAGTCATTTTTTTATTCAACCTTATACAACCTTATATGGACATTGTAATAAAGTAACTTCAATATCTATCGCTCTCTCTCGAGCAGTGCGGACACACGTGCCCGCGCTCCAGTTTGCCCCGCCAGCCTTGGCGTATTCTTTAACATTCTTTTTAACCCTAAAAAAAGAATATATCATTTTATTTAATTGGGGATTCCTCACCTCAAATCTCAATAGTTTTTTCTGATAGTCACTTACCATCGCTACCTGATAATGCCTCCATCGACCCTCAAACTCAAGTAGTTACTCTGGTAACGAAAGAACGCCAGCCTGGAACAGGAAAGCCTTCGACGAGTTTGGACGATTGGGATAACCAATTCGCCATGGAGAAGGATAGCATCGGTTTCACCGAAGTGAGAGCCAGGGTGAAGAGGCCAGTAAACTCTAAGGCGATAGGCAGAAAGCCCAGAGAATTTGCGTCCAGCAGTGGCCGCGAAGCCAGGTCTCGCCGAACGCCTAACAACAAGTTCAAAGTACAAGGAGGTACGGCGACTCGGCAGAAGAAAGCGGCCTTCAGAGCCAGATCAACGGTGGGCAAGGTAGAACAATGTGTCTATCTTGAATTCTGCCCAGACATCAGCTAGGCCCAGTACTTTCTGGCGTTGGAACTTTGGCTATTAGCTTACAAAAATGGAGCGTGCAACTCGCCGACAAGCTGATAGAAGAAGGCCTCGACATCGAGGATGCCACTCTTCGCCTCTTCTCTCTGTGAAACAGGGCAGAGAGAATTGTTATGGGCAATGTGCTCTAATTTGTGGAAGATGCTGACCTCGTCGTTGCGCTTCGGCAGGTTACATCCATTATCCGGAAGAAGATGCAACTAGAAGACTACTGTTAGGATTATTTTCGTCAGGAACTCTGTGATGACTCCTGCCCAGATAGATTTCAAATCTAAGAGAATGGTCACACACGTCTATGTGTTCTATGGTGTTGGAAAAGAAGACGTCCGAAGCAGCCAATGGGAGGCCGGCGGAAGCAGCTACGGGGATGCAGCGGCAAAAATGAGAAAACAATACAAGAAGAACTTGTAAACAATCTTTTTCGAACGCTAGAATTTGCCCTGATCTCCGATTCTTTTAGTGTAAATATTTAAATAATACTTTACTTATTTTCTTAAATTGTAATAAATATAATTTTCCCTCCTGTTTTCGTCGTATATTTTAAAAGTGTTATAAACAACGACGCGTTAACTTTGAACCTTCAACCCCGCCGACCAAGAATAGAGGTGAGTGACTACCTCTATAGAATTTAGATCGTCGTCACAACACAGAGTGGCGGTGAAATCGCAATATTTTTGGCATCCCAGCCGGGACTGTTGAAGGTAAATTCTAGAAGAAAAAAAAAGAAGCATTTTGAGCTGACCATTTTGGAACTCGCTAGCTAACCCTACTTGCCGCTTTGTTTACAAGATGGCGGAAGAATTAATTCTACGTTTAAAAAAGAAGCGTGCTGTTAACAGATCATATTTAACGAAAACATGCAATAAGATTGAAAGTGGACTTGACACGCTAATGAGAATTGAACTTGAAGAATTATTAGAACAATTGAATGAATCATTTAACGAACTTAAAGTAGTGGATCACGAAATAGAAACGCTTCTTGAAACTGACGATTTAGAGAAGGAATTACAGGGCGTAGAGGAATATCGATAGAAATATATTACTTGGAGATTTAGGACAAATAAAAAGATTCGCCAATCAGATTTTCATGGCGAAAATATACCGAATTCGAACTCACGAATAGATGAAAATGAAATGAGACATTATGTACCTTCCTGCACGACTGTGAAACTTCCGAAATTGATTATATCGAAATTTTATGGAAACTTTAGTGAATGGCTGACGTTCTGGAATTCTTTTGATGCAGCTATACACCAGAACAACTCACTGAACCCGATCGATAAATTTAACTATCTGAAGTCACATCTCGGCGGAACTGCACTAAACACAGTCGAAGGTTTCGCTTTATCTGCGGACAATTATGAGAAAGCTATAAAATTGCTTAAAGACAGATTTGGGCGAGAAGACATTTTGATTAGCCGACATATGAACAATTTGTTGTCAATGAGACCACTCAAAACATCAAACGATGTAAGAACCTTCCGCGAACTTTTTGACAACCTTTCTGTTCATATAAGAAGTCTCGAGTCACTAAACGTGTCCATTGATGTTTACGGACAACTGTTGTGCCCGATAATAATAAAGCTTCTACCTGCAGACCTTAATTTGGAATTGAACAAAGAACTCCCGACAGGTTATGTAATTAATGACTTGATTACCTTTCTGGAAAGACAATTAACTGCACGGGAGAAGAGTTTTAGAAACGAAATCGGTACCGGGAATGAATCAACTTCTAAACCTAATTTGGTAAACAAACATCTAAAGACAAGATTCTACAATGAAAAACCAATTGCGACAGCTTCAGAACTTTTGAATTCAGTTCACAAATCGAATGAATGTGTATTTTGTGGTAAAGACAACCATGGAAGCCCTAAGTGTGACTTTGCAGCTAATATTAGTTTAAACGAAAAGAGATCACTCATGAAGAAAAAAGGCGTTTGTTATAAATGTCTTCGGCCTTCTCATTTAAGTAAATTTTGCAGAAATGTAGTCCGTTGTTCGATCTGCAACATGTCTTCCCACCTGGATGTCATGTGCACAAAACTGATTTTAGATAGAGGTGGATCTTCCAAGTCTCCAACGGTGCAAGATGAAACTCTCGCCAACTTATCAACCTCCCCAGACGTCTTGTTACCTACTTTGAGAGTGACCCTCAAAGGGAACAGAACGGAGAAGACGGCACGGGCTATAATAGACACCGGATCCCAAAGATCGTATATTTTACATAGCACAGCAATGGAAATGGAATACGAACAATCTAGGAGAGAGTTCTTCCGGCATTCCTTGTTTGGAGGATCGAGTACCGACGTAGTTGAACATGAGGTCTATACCATTCATTTATCTGACATCAATAATTCCTATCGCTGTGAGTTTGAAGCACTAGGTCAACCCCTTATCTGTGGAAGCATACCTCCGGTGTGTCCAAGATCATTGTTAGAAGGGAGTGAAGAACTCGACGTGTCTGATTTGATGAGAGACCGTATAGAAGTCCTTATAGGCGCGGACATCGCCGGGAGATTGCTAACTGATTATCAGAGAAGGATCTCATCTGGACTGGTGGCAATCCGTACCAAACTAGGATGGACTGTGATGGGAAAGATTCCTCCAACGGAGGTGAGAGATGACATCAGCTCCCTTTGCGTGACCACACTTCTATCTTTGGATCTAGAAAACTTGTGGAAATTAGATGCAATTGGAGTCTCTGACGCGGAGGTTGAGAAGAAGACTCAGTCATTACAAGCTGAAATGGAGGAACATTTCGCCCACACCACGACGCGAGATATCGAGGGGCGCTATGAGGTAGCTCTACCCTGGGTGCAAGAAAAGGAAAGGATTCCTTCGAATAAAGATCTAGCCGAAAACCAACTAAGGTCTGTAAGAAGAAAACTTGAAGAAGTTGGAGACATGAAAGAGTATGGACAAATCTTTGAAGAATGGATGAAACAGGGGATAATCGAGTATGCCAGAGAGGATAAACTAGATGGTGTACACTACCTGCCACATCGACCAGTGTATAAAAGGAACAGTCAAACTTCTAGAATACGGCCAGTATTCAATGCGTCGGCCCGGAAGAGAGGTAAACTTTCCCTGAATGACTGTCTGGATAAGGGACCCAATTTGATAGAAATTATACCAAGACTTTTAAATAAATTCCGGAAATATGAAGTTGGTGTCTCTTCCGATATTGAGAAAGCATTTTTACAAATTGGAATAAAAGAAGAAGACCGAGATTATTTACGATTCCTGTGGCACACAGAAGACGGAAGATTAATCACGTATCGACATAAAAGGGTTGTTTTTGGAATTACCACTAGTCCGTATCTTTTAAAGGCTACCTTATCTCTCCACTTAGATAAGGCTCCTGAACATTTAAAAATCACAGCTGAACAGTTGAAATCATCCTTTTATGTTGACAATTGTTTATCCAGTTTTCAGAATGTTGAAGAAACGGAGAAATTCGTGAAAGAATCTACTGAACTGCTCTCTACAGCTTGTTTCAATCTCCGAGATTGGGTGAGTAACGTTACAGACTTTTCTCTTATGAACCAACTGAATAAGGAAGTCAACATTTTAGGAATAACATGGAATACTGATAGAGACACACTGACAATTGGTTTGGAAGATTTTGAATTAATTGGACCAACCACCAAGAGAAAAGTACTTTCAATAGCGAGCAAGATATTTGATCCATTAGGAGTTGCTTGTCCTGTGACTTTAATTCCCAAGCTGATATTACAGGAAACTTGGATACAGAAGTTGACATGGGACGAAGTCCTACCTGGATGTTTAGTACAAAGATTTTGGAAGTGGTTTAGCAAACTGAAACACTTGCCTAACATAGAAATTCCTAGATGGCTTTGTTTTAAGGACTCCTATGTAGAGAAAACCACTCTCCACATCTTTTGCGACGCCAGTCAGTTTGCCTATGCAACCTGTATTTTCCTCCGCATTGAAAAGGAAGATAGAGTGGACATCCAATTGATACAGGCTCGAACACGAGTAGCTCCACTGAAGAAACTCACCATCCCAAGATTGGAGCTTTTGGCTTGTCTGATTGGAGCTCGTTTGGCAGCTAACGTCATACAAGATCTGGAATTTGAGGAAATTCCAAGATTTTATTGGACCGATTCGACCAATGCTCTCTGTTGGATCCAAAGGGAAGACAACTGGGCAGCCTTTGTGATGAACCGTGTTAAGGAAATTCATAATCTTAGCTCCCCCGAATCTTGGCGCCACATACCAGGCCGATTAAACCCGGCAGACCTCCCATCTCGGGGATGTTCAGCAGAATCACTTAAGGAGACAAGATGGTGGGAGGGACCTGCATGGTTAAAGGTATCCCAAGAAGAGTGGCCCAAATCAACCATTATCCCTGATTTGGAGATTGTTTATTCTGAAAGGCGCAAGACCATCCTGAACACCTTGTGTACGACAAGAGAAAATGAAAATTTATTTGGACGTTATTCCCATTTTTTGAGAATAGTACGAATCACCGCCTGGATATACAGATTCTTCAACAACGCCAAGATTGATAGAAGAAAGATAATTTCAGAAGATCTCAGTACAGAGGAAATCACTAAGTCAGAAATAATACTGATAAGACTTATCCAGAGAGAATCGTTTTCAGGGCATGAAGATAAGAAACTACAAGGCTTTAAGTTGCTAGTAGACTCTTCAGGGATTTTGAGAATAAAAACTAAAATTTGCAGAAGAGAAGATTTTGCTAATTTTAGAATGCCCATTTTATTGCCCTCAGATCACTTTTTGGTTTCTTTGCTCATCAGGTGGAACCATGAAACCCACGGGCACGCCGGTCTACAAACTCTCCTCGGTATTCTGAGAGAAAACTATTGGATACTAAGATCCAGGAAAACCGTCAAGAAGATCATCAATCAATGCATTCGCTGTAAACGATTCACCGCGACACCAGCTACCGTCGAGTCAACATCATTACCAGAAGACAGAGTACGAGATGCTGCAGTTTTCGAAATAGTAGGAGTTGATCTAACTGGACATCTTATCTTAAAGAATAAGAAGAAAGCATGGATTGTCATCTTCACATGTGCAGTGTATAGAGGAGTTCATCTGGAACTTGTGACATCTTTGTCTATGGAAGCCTTCCTCCAAGCTTTCCGCCGATTTATTGCTCGAAGAGGCCGACCATTGATTGTGTATTCGGATAATGGGACTAATTTCAAAGGTATAGCTAATGCTTTAAAGAAGATTGATTTTTCGAGATTAAAATGTGATCCCACATTGAAAAACATCACCTGGAAATTCATACCGCCTGGTGCTCCTTGGTGGGGTGGATGGTGGGAGCGTTTGATTGGAATGATGAAACAATTGCTCTTTAGGATTCTCGGTCAAACCTCCTTGGGATATGAAGAACTTTCCACGGTAATGTGTGACGTCGAAAGCTTGATGAACACACGCCCACTGACCTACCTAACTGAAGAAAGTGAGGATCTCGCTCCATTGACACCTTCGTTGTTCTTACATGAGGTCAGAGAGGTTGGCGTTCCAGACCTGGACTTGATTGATAACCAGACCCTCTCCCGCAAATATCAATATATCAAACGTGTACGAGAAGATCTTAGAGAACGATTTCGTATCGAATATTTTGGATTCCTGAGACAAGAAACGAGACGCCTGAAGACTACCATACCACTCAAGGTGGGAGACATGGTACTCATTGGACAAGAGAGTTTAAAGAGACTACACTGGCCGTTAGCCAGAATAATCCAACTCTATCCAGGAAAAGACGGACTTGTGAGGGTTGCGAAAGTGAAAACTTCATCAGGTGATAAAATACGACCTATTCAAAAACTCTACAATTTAGAGATAACGCCCGAGATAAGATGTCGAGACCCTCTAACGGAGCGATCTCCCACACAAGAAGTTCGATTGACAACTGAAGAGGACCCTTTGACTTCACAACAAGAGCAACATCACATTGATACCCCGAATGTTGTGTCAAGTTACGGACGGCCCATCAAGAGACCCAACCGATTGGATCTACTGAACTTTTCCTTCCCATGTTTGAGTCGTCGAGACGCCAACTCAAAGGTGGGAGAAATGTTGGAAAAGAAGACGTCCGAAGCAGCCAATGGGAGGCCGGCGGAAGCAGCTACGGGGATGCAGCGGCAAAAACGAGAAAACAATACAAGAAGAACTTGTAAACAATCTTTTTCGAACGCTAGAATTTGCCCTGATCTCCGATTCTTTTAGTGTAAATATTTAAATAATACTTTACTTATTTTCTTAAATTGTAATAAATATAATTTTCCCTCCTGTTTTCGTCGTATATTTTAAAAGTGTTATAAACAACGACGCGTTAACTTTGAACCTTCAACCCCGCCGACCAAGAATAGAGGTGAGTGACTACCTCTATAGAATTTAGATCGTCGTCACAACACAGAGTGGCGGTGAAATCGCAATATATGGCATAAAGTGTTCCCTGTGCCATAAGCGAGAACACAAACGCGTTACAAGGAAACTATTGTCGCCGCAAGACTGATCTCCAGAAGGAAAATATGGTGCTCTCCTTGAATGCTCCCTCTGCGCGCACAAAATCCTGATCCAATTCGACGCCTCTCCTGTTTCAGCACTACCACCGGCAGCTAATGTCGCCGCAGATCCTCCTCCCAGAGATACGGAGAGAACAGAAGAGGTGGTAGGCTCCTCCTACACTCGAAAATCAGAGCACGAATCTCCCAAAGAACGGCGTAATATGGCTGAGATTCATATGGAAGTTCTCCAGAGGAACAAAAAGGCGTCTGGCGACATCGCTCGTTCTCAGTAGATAGGCCTGAAGATAAAAGATTTACTTCAGGTGCAGATGCATAATAGAAAATGGACATATTATTTGCGCAATCAAGCGTCGATCAGAGGAAGGCATTGCCAACTTTGTCAGCTCACTCATGTCTCTGACAAGGGAACTAGCAGTACCCTATATAACAAGCTCCCGC
Source organism: Cordylochernes scorpioides (assembly GCA_030710605.1). Classification (NCBI taxonomy): domain Eukaryota; kingdom Metazoa; phylum Arthropoda; class Arachnida; order Pseudoscorpiones; family Chernetidae; genus Cordylochernes; species Cordylochernes scorpioides. The sequence continues at coordinate 120,549,716 of CP092864.1, forward strand.
GCGCCAGAAATTCTGCTTGCAAGCCCAAATGAACTTCCTGGTTGCGATACTGAACACGCGCGGCATTGCCGCTTTTCCCCGGAGAATCCAACTCTGCTGTTTTCTTAAGTAACATGAGATTGACATATATTCCCTGCAGAAGACGAACGTCCTATCCTTGAACGATGTAGGAGACCTCTACCACGCCTACAGCCTCATTGTTGCAACCGCAACGACCACCGTGGGATAAGGCCTCGCCTGCCACTTCGCGTCCTTGTACACTGGCAGCAAATCCTATGGCCTGGCAAGGTCGCCGTGATTGAGCTCCATGCCCGGAGAGACTCCATGACGTGCTTTAACGCCTGCGTATTTCATGTCCCTGAAGAGCGATGCCTCCAGCTCTAGATCATCTTAGCTTTGGCACAGGAAGAAGGTTCGTGGATCCGCGGTGACCTGAACAACTACGAGGAGCCGTCGAAGGACCTGGCAAGCGGTTCAGCAGAAGCCCTCGTGAAGCTCTCGGACCAAGCCGACCTCCTCGACGTCGCTACCTTCAATGCTGCACTTTAGCACACCAGGGTTGCCCGTGGTGGGAAGCCGAGTCGATGCGCGTCGTCTGAACAGAATCCTATTCCCATTAAGATTCCCATAAAGGCCACCCAATAACCAGACCATCAACTACGTCTACTCAGACCACCGTGCCGTCCTGATCCAAGTGAGAGAACCAGCTTCTACAAGAATTCCCTGCATCAGCAAGCTGCTACGGTCAGAACTGTTCGTCAATCAAATGGAAACGTTCATCGAAGAAATATTGGAAGACCTAGCAAATACTTCATCCCCAATGTTATGGAAACAATGGACTAGGATTAAAATAGATCTGATCGCGAAGATACGATCACTCGTGTCTGCCGTCGCCAAATCCGGCGGTGAATGCAGTGAAAGAGCAAGCCATTTACTGAGGCGGAGACTGGAGGACGATTCTGCCCGCTCCGACTATCCTTCCTTGTCGGACCTCGGGCGTTCCCTCTGAGCAAGAAGACGCTGCCCTCTGAACTATGCCGACGACGACACCAACGTCACCTCCGGGCAGCTAACGCGTTTCTTCCAGGAACACTTGAGCAGTCACTTCGCCCAGACTCCTAGTTAGGCTGAATCCATTTCCGAATTCCTCGCTGAAGTGATCCCTTTGAAGTTCGGCGAGTGGGACCAACTCTTTCTCGCCAATAGCTCGTGCCAAGATAGTGGCAGCCATCCACCGCCTGCCAAACGGCCGTGCCTCAGGATGGGATGAATTACCCTGCGAGTTTGCCAAGGCCTTTGAAGATTTCTTCGCCGAAGTTCTTTGGCAAGTCTTAGAGGCCTTTCGGCTCTGCGGGGTCTTGCCACCATCTTCGAGACAAAGCAATGGCATCCTGCTACCAAAGTGTACAGTAGTCCGGGTCTACAAACATTTTAGCCAATTAGCCTACACACTACGGACTACAGGATCCTCAGCTGTACGCTCATGGGCCGTCTGCGTCGTCATCATCCAGACCTCGTTCCCGAAAGTCAGAACTACGTCGTTCCAGGATGGTCATCCTTCTGAGACCTTGCGCTATTGTTCGACGAAGCCGCCGAGGCTGCTGTCTCTTGCGCCGATCTCTTCAGCATCGGAGTTGGGCCTCATCTAAGGCGCCTTGAGAAGATCTTGGGCCGCGGTTGCGTGGTCGCCTATGCAGATGACATAGTACTTTTCACCAGGGACGACGCTTAGCTTGAGCTCCTTCCCCTGATCTTCAAAAAGTCCTGCATGACCTCTGGGATAGTTATCAACTTGAGCAAGAGCTGCGGGCTCCAGTACAGTTCCTGAAAGCACCGGACGGACTTTCCTCTGGGAATCTCCTGAACGTCGGAGTCGCTGATTGTCCTGGGCTAAACGAGCACCGTCGCCTCCCAGGCCTCTCACCTGATTGGCTGCTGGAGTGAGCCATCGCGAGGTAGTCTTTCTTCACTCGCGGCCTGTCGGTGATGGGTCGTGCCCGCGTGGCCAACATTCTGATCCTGGGTTCAATCCTACACCACTTTCACAGCTACGTTCCCCGTTAAACCATCATCGGCTGGCTGCAGACGCGTGTACAGTGTTGTACGAGCCAAAACTCGTGGCTCCTGGTGCCTCTGGCTCGCCCAGTCTCAGAAAGTAGCATTGGACTGCTTAACTTCGCGGGCCAGCTTCTGATCACCTGCCTAAAGGGAGTCCAAGCTTACTGTAGTGCCACCAAAGGCTACTCTTGGCTTGCCTGCAGCCGGGCGTGGATGATATCGCCACCTTCTGATATCTGGCTCTCACGGAGAAGAAGACTTCTAAGCCAGGAGGTGCCTGACGGGCTTGAGCTGGACCATCTGATTCTGTACATCCCTCTATTCTGAAGTCCCTGCGTCTTCTAGGCGACAACAAGTTCGTTCGGCTGCCAGACTTGCTAGCACCTGAGCGCTGGCTATGGGGGATGGTCAGATACTTCTCCTATGGTTTTCATGCCCTAGCTTGCTCAGCGCGGGCTGCCTTCCTGGACGTGCAACATCTGTGGCCTTCAAGCAGCGTCTCCTGCAGGAAAACTCCAGATCCAGCTCTAATACAAACCAGGAGACAAAGACCATTCTGCGAGGTCCGCAACGCCCATTGCTCGCCTTACCAGCCAGTGCGCGCACCGGGCACTGAATTTGACATAACTACAAGAGCTGACGAGGGCCAACAGCCCGAAAACGCGCTCCTGATTGAATTTTCTTGTTTTTATTAAGAAAATGTGTTGGCCAAATATCAAGGAACAGAGTAAATCAACATTTAATTGATTTCTATCCCACTGAATGGCGCTCTGCCATCTAAAAAGCTCACGTGCTCATGGTCAGGATATGCCTTCTTTGATTTTAATACCAACACCCCACCTTATTTATTTATTTTATTATTTTTAACATATATATTGAAACGATGCAGCAGAGAAGTAGCAGGGAAGAAGCGGGAACGCCAAGAGAAGAAGGGCCCCTTCTCTTGGAAGTGTTGATTGAGAAAATTCCAGAGGGAGGGGGTGGCAGACAGTCGGGCAGTCCAGCTGGCGTCGCCGTGGGGAAGGGATCAGCCGAGCCCAGCTGGTGTCGCAGTGGAAGGAAGCCGGCCGGCTGCCGGGGATTGGTGTGTGCCGAGAAGACTGTCTGGCAGAGATAGCAGTCTGGGGGAAGAAGTCTGTCTGCTGACAACGGGACCTGCAGCAAGGAGAACGGCGGTGGTGACAACAGACGCAGCAGGTGGGCACCGAACGTAGTGGCGGACATTGAAGGCAAGTTAATCTTCTACTGTATAGTTACTTATATCCCTTTCAAAGATCTGGTAATAAATCCATAGTACTAAGCTGTATCCAAAACGAACTCACATTGTCTTCTCAGTAAACCTTGTACGCAAACATCGACGGCTGAGAAGCGTCGTAACATTTGGTGTCAGATGTGGGGTACAGCTTAGTTAATTTTAATTGAAGATTTTATTTTGCGCTAATTTCAAAAAGGAAAATGGAAAAACTAACCGACCCCGAAATCGAAAAATTCACAAAATTGCTCCGTCTGTTAAGCCAGAAAGTAGATGAGCTCGGAGAAAACTTGGATTCTCGGTTGAGCCGACTCGAGCATATTCGGAATGTCAAACGTTCTGCCACACCCATGTCTTGCGAAGTTAAGTTCAATGTACTACCGCCAGAAAGTCCGGATGGCTTTTCAAACACAATCACAGCAACCAATAGCCCACGTATTCAATGTCTGAGGGGACAAAAGACGATCCCAGGTGATGAAGATCCCGACAAGACCATCACAACAAAGATCATCACGTCAGGAGACGTTGTAAGTGAACTGTCAGAATCTACGCTAGAAGATTCTCCCGTGATCCAGAAGTCCGAAGAGTGTCGACAGCAGGAAATGATCCAGACTGGTTGTGTAGCGGAGGAGGGTGAGCTGATCGCCTCCGACAACGGCTGTGGCACGAGTGTTTTGTATAAAATCAAGCGGACGGAAGGAGAATGCCCTCAAGGTGATATACAGAGCGAAAATTCAACCCCTGGGATTCTTTCTGAAATACTCCATGAGAACAGCAACGATCTTGGCGAGCTGCAGTGCGACAGCGTGGCTGACTTCAGCGACAGTGTCAGACTGTCAGGGACTACAGCGGCGATCCAACTGGACGGGACGGAGCTGGATGCTCCGTGGAAGTGCGACAAGGCTAGATGGTCGAAGCACCCTGAAGTTGGAGCCGGCAACCCGACTGAACGGGATAGAGCATTGGACGCTCTGTGGAAGTCCGACGACAATGTCTGTGACGCGGAAGTCGCGCGCAATGTGTCAGCGCCGTCGTCTGCAATGCAAGCTGAAGAGATGTGCCAAGAATGTGTACCATTCATCTTCGTTCCTTCGCCCGACAAGGTGCAGATCAAGCAGCCACCGCCTAGGAAAAGTTCTACCGACCTTGAGACTGCCACGGGATCCGACACCTCCAGAAGGTTTAAGAAATTCACAGCCCTGTGCGTGGTCGGCACAAAGGAGCCCAGGTTTGAAGGGTTAGGAAAGAGAGAGCCTCTAGAGCAAGAGAATGGGAAACCCAAAGAAGAAAAGGGAGGCCACGATATGGACAGCGTGGATCAGGTGGACGAATCCACTGTAAAGATCGGCGATCTACAGCCCCGTCGTGGAAGGAAGCGGCGAAAGCGCAACACAAACGATCACAACCCTTTGTACATTGCGGCTACAGTGTGTTCACAAGGAGAATTCAAAATATCAGATGGAAGCATCGTAGGCAGTGAAATATGGCCGCCATCTTGTGGAGAACCACCGCCCTGTGCTAGACAGCGAGACCAATCAATGGCGTCGGCACTGGTTGAGAGTGGAAAGAAAGCCCGAGTTGAGATGTGGTTCTGCAAACAAGGGTTGGTGTTAACCCTGCCGCTACGCTTCCGGGAGGCGGACAACCCTCATGTGGCCAGAGACGTCAGGGAGATCAAAGGGCCGCCGATCAGCGCCTCTGGTGAAATCAGCCTTTTCGGGACGAAAAGGATTGAGAAGGGGGCAGTGAAACGATGCAGCAGAGAAGTAGCAGGGAAGAAGCGGGAACGCCAAGAGAAGAAGGGCCCCTTCTCTTGGAAGTGTTGATTGAGAAAATTCCAGAGGGAGGGGGTGGCAGACAGTCGGGCAGTCCAGCTGGCGTCGCCGTGGGGAAGGGATCAGCCGAGCCCAGCTGGTGTCGCAGTGGAAGGAAGCCGGCCGGCTGCCGGGGATTGGTGTGTGCCGAGAAGACTGTCTGGCAGAGATAGCAGTCTGGGGGAAGAAGTCTGTCTGCTGACAACGGGACCTGCAGCAAGGAGAACGGCGGTGGTGACAACAGACGCAGCAGGTGGGCACCGAACGTAGTGGCGGACATTGAAGGCAAGTTAATCTTCTACTGTATAGTTACTTATATCCCTTTCAAAGATCTGGTAATAAATCCATAGTACTAAGCTGTATCCAAAACGAACTCACATTGTCTTCTCAGTAAACCTTGTACGCAAACATCGACGGCTGAGAAGCGTCGTAACAATATGTTGATTTCTCTTCACTGCATTTCGAATATATTTTTGATTTAATGATTATTTCACTTATTATTTGTACTTATATCTTCAACCTTATACTCCTAATTATTCTAGTCTCTCTCAATGCATCACAAATGTCCCTGCACTGCAACCTGTAAGTAAAACATTGCCAAAATGATTTCTTTCATTTTGAAATGACTCGTAAATATACTATAACCTCGTCTTGTCGATGAAAAATTGCGCAGTCGACTTCACTATAATCTCTACTTCACTTTACCTCCCAACTTTATGATAGCCTATTCTCTATTCCTTCTCAATGACCATTTTACCAACGCCCAACATAGTTTTTTTTTTTTACTTACTATATACCAAATAATGCATATAATAATGTATATATTTGTATTGTCTTAATATTTTATTTTATTATTAGTCTTATTTAGTCACACTTATAAAATCAATACTAATTGTATTTAAAACTGTGCGTGTGAAAATAAAATAACATTTAATTTTTATAAATATTATATACAACATTATACAAAATATTTTATCCAAATTTATCACATTATAAAATCAAATTATTTTTTGTATTCTTAAAGTTTTCTAATTTATTTATTATTTATACAAAGAAAATACTTTAATACAATCTTTCTTTGACCAAAATATGTCGAGTTTGTAACTTGAACCAGATATGGCCGCGTATATGGACTTTTAAATACTTTGGGAAATTGCTTTTTATTTTTTTATTTTTTGTTTAACATGAAACCATCGCCACAGGACTTAATTGACACGGATATAAATTTACTTGAATTGGCTCGTCACCTAAGACAAGAATATCTTTTCGTTGCAGCAGAAAAGCTACGCCTTCAAAATTTAAACGAAAAGGTAAATAACAAAAAAAATTAGCTTTAAACACTCTAATTTTTATAAAAATCAAACGTGATTGAGAAAATTTTAGCTAGAAAATGCCATATTAATGCTAATATATTAATTTATTCTATTGTTTGGTCAACCATGTCAACAATAAAACTATTTTTTTTTTATTCTTCTTAAATTCCTAATTAAAAAGGAAAAAGAAAAGGTTTATTATATAGTCTTGTAAATAAAAAGAAGAGAGACAACATTTTAATATATCATAAATATAAAATATAAATCCTTTTGTAATAAGTTGATTAATTTGTCTTTTGGTAAAAAAAGAGAGAGGATGTATCTTTTATATTTATATTTTAATTGGAATTTCTTTAATTTTTAAATATATTAACTATAATATTTTTCTAAAGTCAATTTTTTTAGCTTATGTTAAATTTGTTGGGAAGGTATATTTTTAAGAATTTAGTGTAAAAGAGAGTTTTCTAGATATTGTAAATTTGAAGTGAAATTTATGAAAAACAAATTTCATAATGCCATTTTTTCATGTAATTTACTTCATTTTTGATGTTTGAAGACCGGATCCTATGTTTTAACCCTAAATCAAGCATGATTACAAGCCATGACAGTTTAGACTATGATTAGTAAAGATGGGAACCAGTGCCAAGACTTCATTATTTCTTTTATTTGATTTTACCAAAAGATGTAGCTTAACCATTTATTTGATTATATATAGAAGAATAAAGGGATCCTTTAAATATTTTTTTACATTGTACAGAAATATTTCCAGAATCAATATCATTACAGTAGACAACCTTACTGTAAAGGACATAAAAGAAAATAAGACCTAATCCAAATAATTTATATATTGGATCAAAATATCATTGATTTTACCAATATTTCAGTTGGCTGAACACTTTAAAATGTTATAATACCTTGATAAAGGTTGGCATTCAGCCAACTGAAATATTGGTAAAATAAATGATATTTTGATCCAATATATGCCTTTTTAATTAAAGATTTATCAATGGATTTCTCTATTTTCAAAACAAATTGTGCAGAAATATTTCCAGAATCAATATTATTACAGTAGACAACCTTCCTGTAAAGGACATAAAAGACCTAATTCAAATAATTTATTAGTGTGTGACGTTTCAGCAACAACATTCACTATTCATATATTCACATATATCTTACACTATGTTACACTATACACTAACTCCGCCTTTGCCGGTCCCAAGCCCGGATGAAAAAAGAGGAGGGGGGCAGTAACAAGCTCACTAAAAAACCTGGGCTCAGCTGGCCCGGCTGATAGTACCCTGTAAGGGCTCCTAATCCAGGGATACAGGATGAGCAGCGTTTGTACTCCATGTTAGGAGCGGCTACACATGGCGTCTGTTCCTCATGTCAGAGGCGGCCATTTCTTTTGGAGCTAAGTCGGCCTGCCACTGAGTAGTGCTCCCAGTCTTAATGATAAAGGCAGACACATTCTACTTCACCCAATCATGATGGTTGTCAACTTTACAAGCTTGATACCCTAATATGATTGGGTGGAGATAAGAAAGAAGAAGAAGAAGAAGACTATACACACACTAATCAATTATTTGGATTAGGTCGTATTTTCTTTTATTATAATCTATAATCCAAATTGTGCTTTATCACTTTAAAGGACATTTAATTGCAGAGCCAAAGTGTCCTTTAGAGAGAGATGTCCTCTTACCAGAGAGTTGCTAAATAGTAAAAATGGTAATTTTGCAAATAAAAACTGTCCGTTATAGAGAGGTGTCCTCTAGCGCAGGTGTCCTCTCATAGCGGTTTTACTGTATATGATACGGTACAATTTGGATTATAGATTATAAATACAAAGTAATAAGACCAAATAAAAAAAATGGTGTGATACATTTCTGTAACAGCGTTGTTATGCTGATTTTGTCTGATGATGGTAACAACGCTATTACAGAAACGTCACATACTATTTATTTGGATTTGCTCTTATTACCTTGTGTTTGAATATTAATACAGTAGAACCTCCTTTTAGAGGATACCTCTCTACAAAGGACAGTTTTCATTTTCATAATTACCATTTTTATTATTTAGCAACCTTCCAGTAAGAGGACACCTCTCCTTAAAGGACACTTTAGCTCTGCAATTAGGTGTTGTCCTTTACAGGGAGGTTCTACTGTATAATAATACAGGAATATAGAGTTGAACCCATCATTCTAACAATACTTGATACCAAGGCTCTATGTTGCTCTATCCATAGTTAAAACAATTGAGACTTGGAGAGATTGAAAAGATTTGTATTTTAGAGCTATGATGTATAACCACCATTTGCCATTATAAAATAAGCTGTTATTACAAGGTTCTCAATGTTAAATAATTTTTTTTTGAATGAAAAAGGAAAAATAAAATTCAGGTATAGAATGTCTTTTAATTTTGGTTTTTGCAAGCTTTCAAGCAATTTTTCTGTTCCTCAACGGGCAAATACTTCTATGTACAATATCAAGATGATCTTTATACAGAAATAATTGAAAAAATGTGTTATTGGCATGTGTGGGCGTGCATCACTGTTTACAGCTAAAATACATAGAAGTATTTTCCTGTTAAAGAACAGAAATCTTTCTCGAAAACTTGCAAAAACCAAAATTAAAAGAAACTCTTTACCTGAATTTTATTGTTCCTTTTTCAAATATTTTCTAGATAACTATATGGACCTAGAATTATAACAATGGAAAAACAATTGAGAGACTTAAAACTTTGGACCTTAGAATTATAACAATGGAAAAACAATTGAGAGACTTAAAACTTTGAACCTTAGAATTATAACAATGGAAAAACAATTGAGAGACTTAAAACTTTGACCTTAAAATTATAACAATGGAAACACAATTGAGAGACTTAAAACTTTGGACCTTAGAATTATAACAATGGAAAAACAATTGATAGACTTAAAACTTTGGACCTTAGAATTATAACAATGATTAGAACAATTGGGAGACTTAAAACTTTGGGCCTTAGAATTATAACAATGGAAGCACAATTGAGAGACTTAAAACTTTGGACCTTAGAATTATAACAATGGAAAAACAATTGAGAGACTCAAAACTTTGGACCTTAGAATTATAACAATGGAAAAACAATTGAGAGACTTAAAACTTTGGACCTTAGAATTATAACAATGGAAAAACAATTGATAGACTTAAAACTTTGGACCTTAGAATTATAACAATGATTAGAACAATTGGGAGACTTAAAACTTTGGGCCTTAGAATTATAACAATGGAAGCACAATTGAGAGACTTAAAACTTTGGACCTTAGAATTATAACAATGATTAGAACAATTGGGAGACTTGAACTTTGGACCTTAGAATTATAACAAGGAAGATACAAACACACCATTTATGTTGACAAAAAAAAAAAGGTTGCCTCTCCTGTCAAAATAAACACTAAAACAAGAACCATCTATTGACCGTCTCTGCAAACTACCAGACTCTGGTCAGTGACAAAGCTACAGAACCAGCTTTGGAAGATTTTTTGTACATATAATTCTCAGTTTAAATTTGAATTTAGATCAAGATTTTCTGAAAATGATTCTAGTGAAATATCAAGTCCAATATAAGACTGGATTTAAGAATGGAGATTTTGGATGTTGGGTGTTCATAGTTTAAGATTGATTGCTGTATATATCTGTAACCTTGGATAGTCTTCTTCTTCTTTCTTATCTCCACACTGGGTGAAGTAAAATGCGTCTGCCTTTGTCATTAAGACTAGGAGCACTACTCAGTGGCAGGCCGACTTAGCTCCAAAAGAAATGGCCGCCTCTGACATGAGGAACAGACGCCATGTGCAGCCGCTCCTAACATGGAGTACAGACGCTGATAATCCTGTATCCCTGGATTAGTAGCCCTTACAGGGTACTATCAGCCGGGCCAGCTGAGCCCAGGTTTTTTACCGAGCTTGTTACTGCTCCCCCTCCTCCTTTTTCATCCGGGCTTGGGACCGGCAAAGGCGGAGTTACCTTGGATAGTAATTATTCTAAACAACTTTATGTGGGAATAATTGGAATGCAAATATTTGATTTGAAAGTAAAGGAATATATAGACTTTTATAAAGGTCACCTCTACTCTGTGTCAAAATAGATGCTAAAACTAAGCTCATCTATTGTCCAGCTCTGCAAACTAGCAGACTCAGATGATAAAGCACAACTTGGATTATAGACTATAAACACAAGGTAATAAGACCAAATCCAAATAAATAAATAGTGTGTGACATTTCGGTAACAGCGTTGTTACCATCGTCAGGCAAAAGTATTGAATGATATTCAATATTCAGTACTTTTGTCTGAAGATGGTAACAACACTGTTACTGAAACGTCACACACTATTTATTTATTTGTATTTGGTGTTATTACCTTGTGTTTAGCACACTCAGGTCGGTGACAAAGCCACAACATCAGGTTTGGTAAACTGAAAAGCATCCACCTGGAGACCATGGTTTCAGGCTAATGGCCCTCTTCAGTCTAAGAGATCCACAAGGGATCAAATGACATCTTCACAATCTGCCAAAGCTGGTTTTGTGACTTTGTCACTGACCAGAGTCTGGTAGTTTGCAGAGACGGTCAATAGATGGTTCTTAGTTTTAGTGTTATTTTGACAGGAGAGGCTACCTTTATATTTTGTCAACATAAATGGTGTGTTTGTATCTTACTTTCTTCCTTGCACCCCATCATGTAATTCCTTTATCAATGGGGTCAGTAAGTAGATACAAACTATATTATTTATTTACATTGAATTCTTTTACTTTCTGGTATCGTCAGAAGGACAATAGTTATCCGCAATTGCTTTACACATTGATTGTTTTAAACAAAGTTATAATTCTAATTTTGAGTCTCTATTTTAAGTCTATTATAAGACCAAATCCAAATAAATAAATAGTATGTGACGTTTCAGTAACAGCGTTGTTACCATCTTCAGGCAAAAGTACTTTGTACTGCTACTACTACCATTCAGCACTTTTGTCTGAAGATGGTAACAACATTGTTACCGAAATGTAACACACAATTTATTTATTTGGATTTGGTCTAATCACCTTGTGTCTATAATCTATAATCCAAATTGTGCCTTATTAAGTCTCTCAATTGTTTTGCCATTGTTATAATTCTAAGATCCAAAGTTTTAAGTCTCTCGATGTTTTACCATTGTTTTAAGTCTCTTGATTGTTTTACCATTGTTATAATTCTAAGGTCCAAAGTTTTAAGTCTCTCGATTGTTTTACTATTGTTATAATTCTAAGGTCCAAAGTTTTAAGTGTCTCGATTGTTTTACCATTGTTATAATTCTAAGGTCCAAAGTTTTAAGTCTCTCGATTCACACAAGGTAATAAGACCAAATCCAAATAAATAGTGTGTGACGTTTCGGTCAGCGTTGTTACCATCTTCAGACAAAAGTACTGAATGGTAACAACGCTATTACCGAAACATCACACACTATTTATTTATTTGGATTTGGTCTTAAAACCTTGTGTTTATAATCTATAATCCAAATTGTGCCTTATCAAGTCTCTCAATTGTTTTACCATTGTTATTTTTCTAATGTTCAAAGTTTTAAGTCTCAATTGTTTTAACCATTGTAATAATTCTAAGGTCCAAAGTTTTAAGTTTCTCGATTGTTTTACCATTGTTATAATTCTAAGGTCCAAAGTTTTAAGTCTCTCGATTGTTTTACCATTGTTATAATTCTAAGATCCAAAGTTTTAAGTCTCTCGATATTTTCAACCATATTTCTAACAATGTAAAATCTAAATTCGAAACTATTTTAAAGGCGTATGATTCTTTTTGAAATTAAACAATTTCTACTGCCCTTACTGCAATGGAAAAATCTTACACCTTTAAAATAGTTTTGAATTTTGATAACAGATGGCGCGCTAGTGCATCATAATGTAAAATCTGTTTTGAAGATCCATTTGTTGATAGGAAGTTTGTTTGGAAAAAAGATATATCAAATGAATCATCCCCATGAGGAGAGTGACTCACTGAAATATCGGAAACTAAATTAACCCGGCATTGCGCGGGCCGGGTGAAAATTACCCATGGCAACATTTGAGTGGAGAATTAACCAATAAAAAATCGGCTGGCGGAGATGTGGTTTCCTTTAGCTTCCCGACTCATCATTTAGTCTGAAGTTTTGGTTTCACATTTTAACAGCTGCCGCTGAAATTCCATCTATTGTCACTGTCGGGTAAAAATTATCAAAAATCACCCGGTGCGCGCACTCACGTAATTTTTTTGTTGCATTTCTCTTTGATAACTTTTTTTGAGAGAGAGAAATAATTCGAATTAATAATTTAAAACATAACTATAATAGGTTGATATATTTATCAGCCTATAATTCTATATAAAATGGAGGGAAGAAGGTCATATTTATTAGATCAAGAAGAGACTATTGTAGGAAGTGATATTGAAGATCATCTAAGTGAACATTTTTCTGGAAGTGAAATATATTCAGATTATGAGGGAATTATCCCACAAACACAGTTTTATATAGGGAGAGACTAGAAAACCAAATGGTCCAAAAATTGTCCTTCACAAACAGTAAAGCTGAGAACGCCTAATGTCATTACACATTTACTTGGCTTGAAAGGTGAAGAAGCAAACAATTAGAATTCTCCCTTAGAAACACTTTAGAAGAAAATTCTTGAAATGTCTTGAACTCATCAAAGAGCAACTAAATCAAAGAAAAAGCATTTCTTCACTGCCTAGAGGACTAAGTAAAAAAATTTCCCTTTTATACAGATAAGTTAATTGAAATCATAATTGTATACTCTAAATATTTATTTCAATTAATTTTTAGAAGGCACTACAAGCCATCAAGCCATGTAGAGTGTGTCCCTCCAGTAAGGACAGGAAGACCTCGACTTTGTGCCATAAATGTGCAAAGCCATGTTGTAAAGGACATACAATTGTGGTATTGTTTTAATTTTCCTCATGAAATTTTATATATTTAATATTGGAAAGGAGCAATAGTTTCATATTTTATTCACCACTACCAATTTTGAGCATTATTCAAGAATAGTTTTTAAAATGTTTAATCTGTGTAAAAAATATAAATATTTTATTAATAATTGCCTTTTTTCGAAAATTAAAATGTTGTTACTTTGAAATAGAAAAGGTTTTGTTTTTCCTCAGATAATATTTATGTTCAAAATAAATAATTATAATATCGGGTATATTTCACCCAGCCCGCGTGAGTACGTTACATTTTTAGCGTGCATGCTCGAGGGTTAAAAAAGTTGGTTGATTTAGAGCTCTATCTTTTTTCCGGTATAAAATCTTGTTCCAAGTGATGTTGGTATAGCAAGACTGTGCACACATGCTTGTACAGAGAGAGATAACAGATCTCTAAGAAGCTATCAATTCTTTCTTTTAGTCCCCAATATATTGCTGACTTCTGTTTGTCGAGGAATATGTATTTACTGGTAAATTCAGACCAAATCCCTACCTTGGTAGATTTACAGAAAACTAAAGTGGAACTAGAAATAAGAAAGAAATTTTATTTAGTTTAGGTTAAGTTCTCTTCTTCTTTCTTATCTCCATTCTCATTCTCTCTCTCATTCTTTTGTCTGGTGATGGTAACAATGTTGTTACCGAAACGTCACACACTATTATTTGGATTAGGTCTTATTTTCTTGTAGCTATATTCTATAATCCAAATTGTGCTTTATCATTATCTCCACTCAATCATATTGGGTATCAAGCTTGTAGAGCTTGAGACCTTGATGGTGTGGTGAATTTCTTTAGTACCTAAATTGTCCAACAGTAAGTCTTGTCATTTGTCAACCATCAATCTTCACTGACCCTCCACAGCTCCACATTATCTTCTCCTTATGGAGTCTGCTAATTAGAGATTGATTAGGATCTGTTAATTACAACTACAAGGTACAGTAGAACCTCCCATTAGCAGACACCCTGCTAGCGGACACTTATCTACAAAGGACAGTTTTCATTTGCAAAATTACCATTTTTACTATTTAGCAACTCTCAGGTAAGAGGACACCTCTCCCTAAAGAAACACTTTAGCTCTCTTCAATTAGGTGTCCTTTACAGGGAGGTTCTACTGTAATTAGACCAAATAAATATATAGTATATGACATTTCAGTAACAGTGTTGTTATCATCTTCAGACAAATGACTGTGCTGATGATGGTAACAACGCTGTTACCCAAGCGACACACACACTATTTATTTGGATTTGGTTTTTTTACTTGCCCAAAATGTAGCTTCGAATCTGCAGCTCCAGAACACATTTTGGCTTGCATTAGATGCACTAAACAGGACCTTTGGGAGAGGCCGCTGCTTATCATAAAACAGCTTGAGGAGCATGAACTCATAGAATTTGTGTAATCTACAAGGGGATAAGAAACAACAAAAACATTTGGATTTGGCCATATTACCTTGTGTTTCTTATCTATAATGCCCCAATTGTACCTTCTCAATCAATCAATTAATATAATCATTATCCTATCAGTGTGTCATCACATTCTGAAGAGATATGCCTCGCTTACATCCTGAGGTTGCACATTTTTATGCAAAAATCATCACCCAATATAAAGCTCTGAGAACCAACCAGAACTCTAAAAGCCAAAAAATGCAATCATTTTTTGGCAATATCTCTGATCGATGTGCTTCAGTTTTTACAGCTTGTCTCGATGAATTTTGAATGCAGAGAAAGATCACTGGGACCACTTCCCCGTCCAGGCTTTATTTCAAAAAGTCTCGAAATATTTTTTAGAATCAAAGAAACTGATCTAAGGGATGTTGGACGTTGTGGATTTTGAAGCCGTTGAAAACTATTTACAATAATTCATATTGTAGTAGAGTAGGTAACAGAATTGTCAAAAAGAAAATAAACAATTAGGAAAAAGAGCATTAAATAAACATATATGTACATTAAACAAATAAGCAACAACATAAGCAGTTGTTATATTAAAAGAGTTTTTAAATAAACATTTTGATGACCTTCTTTTTGATTCATTATTGTAAATGATTGCTAACTCCAAAACAAATTATTCTTCAACACACTTTAAGTTATGAATCAGGTTCTCAAACAAGGTTCATGAGGCTTTTCTAACTTTCATGTAATATTCACAACATTCAGTTAAATTTGGCAGCTGTTTTCTTATACAGGGCTTAAAGTTTCTAATTACACACCCTATAGTCTGATATAGCGGTTTATTTACACAGCTTTGGTCTGTGAATATTCTTTCTTCATAGAGTAGGGAAGAGGGAAAGAGCCTTAGAATAATTATTAATAATGTAAATATGGGTAGCTGTTGTACTTTTTATGTGTGCATAGATATTGTTATCAGTTTCATTCTTAAAAGGTGTGTTGACTAATTATGTTGATTTTTTTCAATAAATGAGAAATGTGTGGGTGAAATCACAGTAAGGTTCAGCATTAAGGCTGCTGATGGCACGCAGTTCCCACACAGTGCTCAGACATGTTTTAAAATTATAAGTTACATTGATATTGTGCAGATTTTCTCTTATAAAAGACCTCTCCTTTCAATTTTTCTAGATCTCACTAATCTTGTTGAACCCCATTTGTTCCGTCTTGTTCATCTATTATTTTGAATGTTGTGTCATTTTGAACCACAATTGACTCTCTCTATTAGGGAATATAGTATACTATATTATAGAATTCAGTACTATAGTATAGTACTGTATTGACTTATCCATTGATGAGCTCTACTCTTCCCCGGCAGACACCATCAACAAGCTTTACAAGCTTGATACCTTAATATGGTTAAGTGGAGATAAGAAAGAAGAAGAAGAGAAGGAAATATAGTTCCTGGTCGCAACTTCCAATTAACAAAGGTCTGTTTTTCAATAAGAAATTGTTATATTTATTTATTACCATTTGCAAACAAGACGTGCTATATCCGATCTGGATAATTGCGCGTGAAACTATTTACAATAATTCATATTGTAGTAGAGTAGGTAACAGAATTGTCAAAAAGAAAATAAACAATTAAGAAAAAGAGCATTTAATAAACATATACATTAAATAAATAAGCAACAACATAAGCAGTTGTTATAATAAAAGATTTTTTAAATAAATATTTTAAATGGGTCCACTCACAAGGCAACAAGGTCGAATCCAAATAAAGTCTAACCTCTTTAATTCAACACCCCAAGGAATCGGAGCTTTCTGTTGAATTAAAGCAAGTGTTGCATTAAAGTCAGTTAGATGATTTTTCATCACAACTTTCACTTCCAGTGAAAATTTTTTTTTCTAGGATAAAAAATATATAATTAAAATGATATTTTTAGAAAAAAAAAAAAACTGTTGAATGTACAGTATTACCTCCCTGTAAAGGACACCTAATTGCAGAGCCAAAGTGTCTTTAGGGAGAGGTGTCCTTACCGGAGACTGAAAAAATAGTAAAAATAGTAATTTTGCAAATGAAAACTTCTCTTTTTAGAGAGGTGTCTTCTAGCGGGAATGTCTTTTCATGGAGGTTTTACTGTATATTTGTTAATAATGTGAACTGATACTATTTGGACTTTTTTTTTTCTGTTGAATGCTTCGTGATCAACTTTTAGGGATGGATAAAATTGCATTGATACATTTTTGAACAAAGGAAAAACTATTTTTAATCAGATATACTATTACCAATGTTAATTTAATAATACTATTTTAGTGAATAAATGCAATGGGAAGAAAATGAATAAATTTTAGGAAATAAATAAAAAGCAAAAATTGTTTACATTGTTAACTAACAGTCTCTTTAGGTAGGCTTAAGTGGGCAAAGAGGAAACAGAAATTGTGTCACTTCAGGGCTGATATTTACGATACATTGTAACACTTTCAAGCACAGTGCGCATATGATAACTTTGGCCACTGTGCCCCACATGCCAATTCATTGTATTTTTGGAAATATATTTGTATTCAAATAAGAATTATCTAAAGTTGTTCAAATTTGATTAAAAAAAAAAATTTGAATTAACGATAGTGTCAAATTATCATTTTGTTGAATTAACATTTGCTAATTGATAGGCTGGAGGTCGGGACGTGAAAACCTGGTTGAATTATCGCAAGTGTCGAATTTTATTGTGTGTCAAATTAACAAGGTTATACAGTAAAACATAAAAAGGCATTATATATAATGAACTATCTCCACTCTGTGAAAAAAAAAGTACAAATGTGACATTGTACTGGGATAAGGTTCATAAATTGAGAAAAGCATCTCCTTATCGTGCAACTGAAAGTTTCTGATGGCTTGCGCTTTCGTTTCATGATTTTTCAGGATGCCTAAATGACCAGTTTTTTGGTCGTTGAGGTACAGCTTGCACCACATTGACGAGGGCCAACAGCCCGAAATGCGTACGTGGTTAGCTTTTCTTGATTAATCAAGAATGGGTATTTGGTCAATTCGGGTATAATTAAAAATCAATGAATAGTTTATATTTATTCTGATAGATGGCGCAAGCCATCAACAACAATAAGGAGATGCCTTTTTCTTATCTCCACTCTGTTCTGGAGTAAACGTTTGTTTTCATGATTTATGAAATATTCTTACACGGATAAATATCTATCCACATCCACACTAATTTTGCACATTGTGTAGCTCAAGGTGAGAGTTATATAATCTCTCTGAATTATCTGAGCAAGCTGGAATTTATTTGTATAAATTCTTATTTGACAAAAATCTTCTATTCTTCTTCTTTTGATAACATTGAAAATTATAGATTTTTCATCAAATAAAAGGTTGCAAACTTTTTAAGCTAGAAAGAAAGTTACTGCAATTAAAAATACATCTTTTACTGCTGAACCACCAAGCCATGTAATTCTTGTTGCAATAAAGTCTATAGTTTTCATCTATAAAAAGTAAAAAATAGCCATAAAATAGGCCAGCCTTTTATTAAATTGATTCAGTTTGAACAAAAAAATGATGGAAGATATACCATCCATCCAAAAAAAGGTGTAAAATATATGTGCCACCTATGTAAAAATATTCTAGACTTCCTCCATAGGGTCGCTTGCCACTATGGGAAGGAAATGTGCCGGTCTGATAAGTGGCTATCAGATAAGAAGTGGCTTACTTCTCTACACAAACATTCTGTCTTGGAGCCATCACTACGCCACTCACCATGTTCATTTGGACGATAAAAACATGGCCATCACATGGCAGTTCATCATTATATAGTGACAGCTTGTATATGAAGGTCATAGAATGCCATTCCACAACTTGTCTCCACAATTATCTACACCGTGTTATCTTTTCTAATTCCCGGCCACATCCTTTGTGAGATTATCCAACCAGCCCTTCCTTGATCTTCATTAAGTGGGACTCCAGATAATTACTTTTATTAGCGATAAAGCACAATTTAGATTATAGATTATAATAAAAGAAAATAAGACCTAATCCAAATAATTTATTAGTGTATGTCCATTTATTCTTTTGTCTGATGATGGTGACAATGTTGTTGGCGAAACGTCACACACTAATAAATTATTTGGATTAGGTCTTATTTTCTTTCAATACTTTTATTAGCATTAGGGACTGGTTCTGTCCTCCCAAGAGAACAACAGTCTTTGATTTCCAGACTTAAGTCTGGTCATCTATGGATAATGACTTTCAATGGTTGCAAGGTTTTTCCACTATGTACTAAGTGCAATTCTCAACCTACAACCCCAAAACACATTATTGACTGTATTGACTCATCCATTGATGAGCTCTACTCATCCTCAGCAGACACCATCAACAAGCTCTATAAGCTTGATACCCTGATATGTTTGAGTGGAGATAAGAAAGAATACGACTTTTATTAGCATCTCACCCTTTCTAACTTGTCCACTTGTAAATTTTTAAGCTCCTCGAGGCTAAATGTATCGAATATCAAGAGCATCATTGAATTTGACTGTGAAAGGATAATTATAATTCAGCCAAATTTCTTTAACCTGGCCTAGGAGACAACCTGCATTGTAAGAGCATTTTGCTTAGAACCAAATAAAATATCCCAAGACAGGTTTTACAATATTATACAAGGTACGATCAAAAAGTAACCAAACTTTTAAAAATATATATAGATGGAAATCGTTTAGTTTTAGTGTTTATTTTTCTGGGAGAGGCGACCTTTATTTTAATAAAAAATATTTATAATGGTTAAATCATTTTATTCATTAAATTTTTCAAAATAGGACCCTCCACTATCTACACATTTTATCTAGCAGTCAAAAAGCTGTTTAAAAGCGGGTTTATAGTCTTATTTTCCTGAGCTTGTTTATTTCAGCCGTTGTATTTTCAATAACCTCTTTAGATGACGAAGAGTATTCCTTTTAATGCAAGTTTGAGTTTTGGAAAATAAAATAAATAGAAGAGGGAGAGGTCTGGGGAATAAGGAGGATGTGATAAAACAGTCAGAGAGTGTTAGCTAAATAATCCATAACCAAGGTGGCTTTATGGGCTGGGCGTTGTCATGAAACAACTTCCATTGTTGTGACTGAAAGAGCTGATTCCTTTTCCTTCATATTGAATCTATAAGGGCTACAAGTATTTCTTTGTGTTTTTATTGATAGAAGTTCCCTCTGGAATAAACTCGTAATGTACAACTCCTTGGTAGTAAAAACAATAAGCATCACTTTTCCCTTTGATTGGTTAAGATCTATAAAATCTGAAAAGACAACTTTCTGAAAAGAAAACATATGACAGCCCTGATTGCTGGAGGAGAACTAATTGCTGGAAGAGCTCATTTGAATGTAGATAATTGTATATGGAAATTTTTGCCCGGAGGATATTGATATATAAAGTCTCCTCTCCCATCAGAATAGAGGTCAAAGTTAGACGCCATCTATTGACCGTCGCGGCAAACTAGCGACCTCAGTCGGTGACAAAGCCACAACACCAGCTTTGGTAAACTGAGAAACGTCCACCTAGAGACCATGGTTTCGTGATGTCAGTCTAGGGCGGACTTGCATCTAGCTCAGATGGCGTCTATCTTCGATGTCTATTTTGACAGGAGAGGTGACCTTTATCTTTTTAGATCAATATCTTCCTGGGTGAAATTACCATCTATATTTTGACCAAAAAATTGGCCTAGCCCCTTTGCAAGCTAAACACCTCTTTGGTGGATTGTGAAGATTCCATTAGATCCTGTATGGATCTCATAGAATTAAAGTCCACCCTAGGCTAATGAGGTCCATTAGCCTGAAACCATGGTACCTAGGTGGACACTTCTCAGTTTGCCAAAGCTGGTGTTGTGGCTTTGTCACTGACCTGAGTCTGGTAGTTTGCAGAGATGGACAATAGATGGTAAAATGACACTTGAAGTTACACTGCATGAGTTTCTTTTCAACGAAAAATCAATTTTTTATTTCAAGGTGAAATATTGACTATTTCTAACCTTTTTGGATGAGGTATGAAAGGATGAATTATGAAGAGTAATGATGAACGGAAAAATAAAAGTGTCCAGGGATGGGTGCTTAGTTTTAGCATCTATTTTGACGGGAGAGGTGACCTTTATTTTTATAATTGTATACAGTAAAACTCCTCTATAGTAAACATCAATGGGACAGAACCTTTGGTTTACTATAGCCAGTGTTTGGCTATTTTTTTTTTACTTTCAAAAATTTCAGATCATATAATTAAGCCATACACACCGGAAAAGGCTGCCTCTTAATAGTGGTCACTTTGTTTTAATTCCCATAATTGACCAATTTCCTTACATTAATACTGAATAATAAAAGAAACCATTAGATGATAGGTTCTTCTATCATTAGCATACATGTATCTCTATGTCTAATTTAAAAATCAAGACAAATTCTAGGCAAAGTTTTATTAAATATATATTCAAAGATATAAAATTATTTTAAAACATCTTTATCACATTATATAATACAATGTTTACTTGAAAAAAAAAAAGCTCTAATATCTTGTTGCTTCTAAACACTCTTCAAGCGTTGCACCTTTCAAAATTTTTTTTTTTGCTTATCCCTAGTACACGTGGTACAGGCCAAGATAATCATGGTGGGTAGTTAGTGACTGCTTTTACTGTAAGTGCACCACATGTCTACACATGTGAAAAGCAGTTCGACTTTGCACTTACTAATGCCAGAGCCCCGTTTGGTTACTTGCACTCGCTGGTGGGGTTGGACTTTTGCAAGAATCGGGGGCCATTGGAGCATTTTTTTTCTTTAAACAGAAAAAAGTGTCCAATGCGGGAATCGAACCCGGGTCCTAGTGGTCGAAAACTAAACGGTTTAACCAGCCTTCCACCGACCCCCATACCTTTCAAATAAAGTTAATAAGTATTTTCCTTCCATTTCCTGTTCTCACATATTCTTAAGTCTATATTTTGTTTTCAACATGCAAACTAATGCTGGCTTTAAAATCACCATAGTTCTTGGCATAAAAAAATATTTCTTGTTGCATCATTGGCACATTTATTTGGACATGTTTTTTTAGCCTAGGTTAAATAAGCTAGATTTAGAACATTTTTAAAAAACCATGCTTACACATACGATCACTGCAAAAGTTGAGGTTGATTCCTCTTGGTAGAAATTTTTAATAGCCTTCTATTTTTAGCTCTCTTTTAAAAGTAAAGTTACATTTTCTTATTTTTAACAGGTTCAGAATTTTTGCCTGCATTGTTTCACTTTGAAAAGCTTTGGTAATGGCTTTTGTTAGAATGCCTTTCTTTACCATTTTTTTTTTCTCTTTATTTTGGAAGCCATTTCATTTTTTTTAATTTCAAATTTAATGTGTAAAAATTTATATAACATGCTTCAAAAATATAACATAAATATAAACAAACAATGCTGCTAAATTTATTGTTTTGAAATCGTGATCTGTGAGCTGAAACATGCTCAAAATTTTGTTGTTTTAAAAATTTATTACTTTCAATTTTAAATTTGTTATAAGTCTAGTATTTTAAATAGAATTTATTATTTTGCGACTTAAAATTATGTTTGTTATTGTGGTAGTTGGTTATTTTAAAAATTGCAAAGTTTGTTAACAATGGAATTTTCAATGGAATGGAATTGGGGATTACCTTAGGTTTGTTATATCCCGGGTTCGGTTAGCAGGGTTTTACTGTATATAGTTGTGTAAGGATCTCTGTTCATTTGACTCCTCTTTATTTACCATCGTACATTATGGAGAACAAGCAAGTAACATACAGGGAGGATCACCCAACAACTGCCGTCAACCAATGGGAACATGACTTCACTCTCGGCCAGCTGGCTTTCTTCTTTCTGATTGGTCCGTCAGCTCTCTGGTTCATACATGGCAGACGGTGTCAACCTCCCTTAGACACCCTCACAACACTACTCACTTCCTATAAATGCAGGTTTTATTGAAACCAAAAAAAGTTCTAGATTTAGATTTTTTAGAATTATACACTAGAACCTCCCTGTAAAGGACACCTAATTACAGAGCCAAAGTATCCTTTAGAGAGAGGTGTCCTCTTATTGGAGAGTTGGTAAAATAGTAAAAATGGTAATTTTGCAAATGTAAACTGTCCTTTATGGAGAGGTGTCCTCTAGCGTGAGTGTCCTCTCTCTCATGGAGGTTCTACTGTATTAAAATATATTTTATACAATACGGGTAGTTAGCGACTTCTGTAGGCTCCAGGAATCTGGATTAGCTAAATAAATAATACAATAACTGAGTTTAGAAAGACAAGGTAATGAGACCAATTGGCCTTGTAGTTTTAATCTTTAATCCAAATTTTACCCTTTCATTAATTTAGAAAGATTTTAAAGATTATTTTACATAAATAAAGATTGAATATCGAAATTTATAAATAACAGAATCTAACTGTAAACACAAGGTAATAAGACCATTTCCAAATGAATAAATAGTGTGTGATGTTTCGGTAACAACGCTGTTACCGAAACGTCACACACTATTTATTTATTTGGATTTGGTCTTATTACCTTGTGTTTATAATCTATAATCCAAATTGTGCCTTATCAGAATCTAACTGTATATATGGAAATAGATCAATTTTTAGTGAATTAAAATGAAGTGACCCATTATTAAGAGGTAGCTTTTTTTTTCTCTATGTATGACTTTTCTTTAATTATACAATCTAAAAATTTTAGAGTTACAAAACCGTGGCTATAGTGAACCAAAATGGTTAGGTACAATTTGGATTATAGATTAGAAACCTAAGGTAATAATAAGACCAAATCGCCACATTCAATCCCATTGGGGTTCACTATAGAGGGGTTTTACTGTGTGTATAATGGTTTTGTAAAATATATTGTGATTTTTTAGAAAATCTATGAGGAACTCAAAGGGCTTATAAACCTGAATAAACTGTGATGTATATAGGCTATGTACTGTAATTTATCCTTTATTGCTGATGTTTTGGCAAAATCCAAGATAATCTAACAAAAGACAAGGAAAGGTCAAATATGCTACATAAAACGCTGAGAGAATATTAACAAAAACAATCACAAGACTCAGAATGAAACATTATAAAGGAATGACAATACATCCAGATTTTACAAGAACCTACAGTAACAATTGTCCTGGTGTGGGACTAACACCTACCCACATATTCCCATGTCCAGCGATGGCCGCAGCCTTGTAGAAAATTGGCATGGACCCAGAGCAGCAGCTTTACACACCCAAGATAGTGGATATTGCTGCTGCTGTGATAGAGATTTATGGAGACAGCTGAGGCTCTTCATTGGACACAACAACAACAAGACCAAATCTGTTAAGATTTAACCAACGAATGGATTTTGTGACACTATGTACATAGCCTCAGGTAAGAACATAATGCTACAAAGAGACAACACACAAAGAAAGAGTTTTTTAGAGAATAATTATAAAGCTGGGAAAAAATAATAAGAGATGCATGGAGACATCTGAGCCTCTTCATTGACATAACAACAACATTGGTACTAATGACTTCTCCTGAATCAGGAATATATTCTTCAAGATTATAAATGAGGGTAGAATTAACAAGAAATGTTTACAAATTTAATGGGAACTATTAGATTCCATCTCAATGAACAAACTTGCAAGCTAAATCTGAAGGAAAAACAAATAATGGTGAAATTTTTATCTTTGAAGGCTCACCACAAGCATGCAACCTTCTAAAAATAAATAGGAGTGGGGTAAGAGGGAGGGACGATCATATCTCTCATGACCTTTTTCAATTTTTCAAGGGAAGATTATAGCATCCTGTAGAAAACTCTTTGTTGGTTTTTGACCGTGGATTTCATGTTGTGGTGAAATTCTAAACACCCCATGTGCCATAGATACCCTTCAAAAGCCTTACCACATACTTTATTATAAGGCACAATTTGGATTATGTTGTTTTTGTTGTTGTTTCTTATCCCCTTGTGTAAAGATTACCCGAATTCCATTTGGATTATAGATTCCAATTTGGATTATAGATTAAAACTACAAGGTAATAAGACCAAATCTCCATATAAATTAATAGTGTGTGATATTTTGGTAACAACGCTGTTACCAAAACATTACACACTATTAATTTATTTGGATTTGGCCTTTTTACCTTGTATTTTTATCTTAATGAGCAATAACTTCACTCATATTAAGACATAAATAAAGGAAGATTAGTCATGCATGGCATCTACTTGGTAATTAAAATGTATAAATTGGAGCCATGGGTATGTTCTTAACCCTTAGTTACTGGCGCCTAATTTAGTCACATAATTACTGGCGTTCTGCCTCTCTCAGGCCGACTTTTAAAATCAATAATAAACCATTTTAATTATAATATTAAAAAGAAATTAAACATATTCACATAATTTCCAAATAATAAATATTTTGTTTTTTTTCGAATAAACAGAGCTCTAAACAAAATTAAATGAAAATGTACAAGAAACTCTTTCTATCTAAATATCTAAAATATTTTATTCAAGATTAGGTGCACAATTCAAGCATATTTCAATAGAATGATCTTTGCAGATTGGTTCTTTGCATTTTTTGCATTGCATTTGAGTTAGACGATCTTTTTTACATAGGTAGCATCTTTTGTGTTTTTTTGGGACAAGGACTGCTGCTTGTAAGAACGCACATTATTGATATTTCGTATGAACATCAAATAAATATTTACCTACCTCAAGTGATGAAGTTCCAGCATGCTTCTGAATTAATACTTGCAGATCTCTTGACAAATTTTTGGTTTGATTTCTCATATTCAAGGCATCTCTCATTAGTTGTAGAGCAAGCTGCTATATAAGATCTTTTCGAGCCATCCACCATCTTGCTTGACAGCCTTATAAATTACTGCTGAATTTATTGCAACCACGTCCAAAAAGTTAAAAAATAAACACAGGGGCCATCTTTTGGTTCTTCTTCCAACAGAATACATGGCACATTTCTGATCAACTACATCCACACCACCTTTGGTCATATTATAAAATGTGATTATCTCGGGCTTTTGCTGTTCAGCAGTTTCTTGATCAATTGCTGTGGTCGAATGCATTGTGGAGAGTAATGTAACAGATTTTCCAATTTTAGGGACATAGGATACCAAAGTTTTGTTTTTTGAAAAACCAAAAGTAGAACCTAACTTCTATTATATTATACAAAATTACAATCACAAAACACAATTTAGAATAATGAAGATAATTAAAGAAAAAGTAATAAAAAAACGAATGCTCAACTTATTTGGTGCGTTTGAACGTCTATAAAACCAAAAGTAAAACGGCCAATTATAGGGGCGCTAAAATTCCCAGTGACATAATTACTGGCGCTCGGCTTTAAAGGCCGTTTGATTTAATAACTCGGGATATACAAAATAGATTTCTCTTAAAATGCAAAGTTCTTCAAATAAATGCATTTTATTAAGCTACCTAAAAAATTGATGAAAAATTATGTGTTTTAAAATTTTTGCAAGCATTTTTAATTTTCACACGGCCTTTCAAGCCGAACGCCAGTAATTAAGGGTTAATAGAGGGGGGATGAATATTTAACTTGTTGTGCATGGATGGCTGGGTAAAAATTGTGTGTGTGTAGGTGCAACAGGCAGCAGAGCAGCTGTTCCACCAGTCATGGATCTCCAAACAGCAGCACATCAGCTTGGAGAGGCTGATTCTCTCTCAGCTAGAGGCCAGTCCGGCGACCACTCTGACCCTCTTCAACTCCTATGAGGCCTCCAGGTTTGTGGATGGCTACAAGGTGTTGGGGGGCCAGGAGCCCAGCTACTCCATGCTGCTGGGGCTCCTGCGCTCAAATCCTCGCCTTGTGGCCCTCTGCCTGGCCTCTCCTGGAGACAAGGTCACATTGGAACACATGGTGAATGTCTTCATGGCCTCCATCTATGGCAATTGCTTGCTCCCTGAAGATGAGGGCCATGTGCTCACCCTCCTCAAAGAGCTGATGGTACTGCAGTTGACCACAACCGCCAATCCACTGAGGTTGTTACGCCATGGCTCTTGTGCCTTCAGCCGTGTCTACAAAGCTCTCAATGAGGGTCTCTTTGCAGCCAAGCTCTACCTCACCGCAGCCCTGCATGACCCCATCATGCGGCTGTTGATGGAGGATGATCTGTTTCTGGACATTGATTCCAGCAAGTCTGCAGTGAGGTTTCCTCAGAAGGAAAGGCTGAGGCATTTTGGAAGGGAAGGCACCCCAGAGTATGAGGAGAAAGTCCGCAAGTACCGTAATACAATCATCAGCAAACTGGTGGCCCTGACCAACAGGTTCATTGCGGGAATCCGCAACCACATGTTCTGCTTCCCTCAGAGCCTGGCGTGGTTGGTGCGGAACCTGGCGGAGACAATGGCCGGCCACGCTGAGCCCCGGGAAGTGTGGGCCATGTGTGCAGACTTGGTGTTTGCCTTCTTCATCTGTCCAGCTGTGGTGAACCCTGAGCCCTATGGGATCATGGAGGATGTCCACATCAGCAACATTGCCAGATTCAACCTCATGCAAGTGGCCCAGATCCTGCAGGTGTTTGCCATGGCCAAGTGGGAGGACTTAGATCCTCGGCTCATGGATATCTACAGCAAATTTGACAAGGTGGGTGTCACACACAGTCAGTGCCATTAGTAATGGAAGCATTTTCCTCTGAAATCCCTTTCAAAAATACACTAAAACTTTCCATGACGTGCAATTACCTATTTCCATTTGTAAAATGACAGCCTGACATTTGGCCTCCAGGACAGACAGACCAATAAGTTTCAATTCTCTTACTTTATTGTATAGTACATTTCACAAATGTGACACATTCCAAAGGTATCTTGGCCAAATAACAAAACATACATAGATACTTCATCAACATTACTCCAAAGCCAATGGTATACATCAGTCATATAATCAGGAGCAATAATAGACACATGTCTCTGGTGGGAAGTAAGTCCCACCTTTCAGTTAGCCGGCCCTACTACAGACATCTCACTCAACAAACTTTTGTTATTTGGGACAGATGTGTGCATTTATGCCTTTCTCAGAGAGCAACTGTCTTAAAACGTCAAATAATACAACCTATTCAGATTGTTACATTTTAATAAAGAACTTGGGGGTTGGTGGAAGGTTCAATTCCCGCATTGAGCACTTTTTTCTGATTAAAAAAAAAAATGCTCCAATGGTCCCCGATTCTTGCAAAAGTTCAACCCCACCAGTGAGTGCAAGTAACCAAACGGGGCTCTGGCATATTTGTAAGTACAAAGTCGAACTGCTTTTCACATGTGTAGACATGTGGTGCACTTACAGTAAAAGCAGTCGCTAACTACCCACCATGATTATCATGGCCTGTACCACGTGTACTAGGGATAAGTAAAAAAAAATAATAATAATAAAAAAAAGAACTTACTGTCTTCATTGAGTATTCAAAAAAGTATATTTTTATGTTTTTACAAGTTAAAAAGAAATCACTTATAATCCTAACTCCTCTAGTTAAGCACTCCAAGGGATCAGAGATTTCAGTTGAATTAACCTCACCAATAGCAATATAATTGACATTTTTGAAAATTGCCACGTTAAGATAAAATCACCCTTACTCTCACCCTGTTTATTTTTAGAGGGTTGCAGCAAAAGGAAATGAGCTTATGACAATCATTTTTTAGCACCATATACTTGTCTTTTTATATTTTTACTTTCAGTTTTAGTTTGCATGTTTGCTCATTGAGATAGAATCTACACTCCTTCTACTAGCTCCCATGAAACTTGAATATTCTGATGATTCTAACCTTATTTATTTATTATTATTATTTTTTGCTTATCCCTAGTACATGTGGTGCAGGCCATGATAATCATGGTGGGTAGAAGTAGGCGACTGCTTTTACTGTAAGTGCACCACATGTCTACATATGTGAAAAGCAGTTCGACTTTGCACTTACAAATGTGCCAGAGCCCCGTTTGGTTACTTGCACTCGCTGGTGGGGTTGGACTTTTGCAAGAATCGGGGGACATTGGAGCATTTTTTTTTAACAGAAAAAAAGTGTCCAATGCGGGAATCGAACCCGGGTCGTAGTGGTTGAAAACCAATGGTTTAGACCATTCTTCCACCGACCCACTTAACCTTATTTAAGAACCTGAAGAATACATTCCTTCTTCCTAAGATGCTATTGGTAGCAATGAAAGAGGAACTACAATTTCTAGCTCATATTCAAGTTTATAAACCCTTTATATAAACCCTGGACATATTTTTCTAGAACACAACTCCAAATATAGACAATAATATTATTGGAAAATACTCTTGTAATTCAGTCTCCATGACCTTGGGATAATAATAAAACTCTTGTAAGATATTTTAGTTAATATCAATAATACACCATTGGGTTTTTAGAAAAAAAATATTATTTAGAATATTTAATAATTTACTTTTAGTGTGTGATAGATAAAATTGCATTAATACTTTTTTGAACATAGGGAAATTTCAAATACTATTTTATTTAAAATGACTAATTACAATGATAAAAAGCAAATAAAAATTAGGAGAAAAAAAAAAACTAAAATTTTCAAACAATATGATCTTTTAAAGAAATCTTTTATGGTTTTTGCTTTTTTAGACTAAAATCCTATTGTGCAATCTAGCTGAACAATCTTCAAAAGGCATGCATGACTTTCCTCCTCTGTAAGTAGCATCAAATAGCAAAACCTTACTCTCTAAAACACCTTCTTCTTCTTCCTTATCTCCACACTGGGTGAAGTAGAATGCTTCTGCCTTTGTCATTAAGACTGGGAGCACTACTCAGTGGCAGGCCGACTTAGCTCCAAAAGAAATGGCTGCATCTGACATGAGGAACAGAGGCCATGTGCTGCTAACATGGAGTACAAATGCTGCCCATCCTGTATCTCTGGATTAGAAGCCCTTACAGGGTACTATCAGCCGGGCCAGCTGAGCCCAGTTTTAGTGAGCTTGTTACTCCTCCCCCTCTTCCTTTTACATCCGGGCTTGGGACCAGCAAAGGCGGAGTTCACCTTACTCTCCAAAATATCTGATTGTTTTCATTGGTGACTTGCAGCCACTTAGGTTATTGAACCAATGATGTATCAATAGGCCATGAGAAATTGAAAACTGCGCGTAACATATTACCCAGGTCTGTGCCTGCATTTGTACAGCCACAATGCGACACTTTTAGCTATGGTGCGCATGGGCTATGGCCGTACTGCTGCCAAATGGTGCAGTGATGCATTTTTAATAATAAGGTTGTATTTTGGTAACAATTAACTTTTGATATTGTCAAAATTTGTGTTGAGAAATGGTCAAATTATATTTTGATGGTGTCAAATTAAAATTGGTTATTTAATAGGCTGTAGGATGGGACATGAAAACAGGGTTGGATTATAGCATATGTTGAATTATTGTTGGTTGAATTAATAAGGTTAATGACTATATATATACAGTAGAACCTCCATGAGAGGACACCCGCGCTAGAGGACACCTCTCTACAAAGGACAGTTTTCATTTGCAAAATTTACCATCTTTACTATTTAGAAAATCTCCGGTAAGAGGACACCTCTCCCTAAAGGACACTTTGACTCTGCAGTTAGGTGTCCTTCACAGGGAGGATCTACTGTACATATATAAAAATTCATATTCTAACAATAAATATGTGCTGTACCAAGAGTTCCTTCTTCTTCTTTCTTATCTCCACTCAATCATATTAGGGTATCAAGCTTGTAAAGTTGACAACCATCATGACTGGGTGAAGTAGAAAGAGTTTTTAGAAGTTAAGATATACTGTGATTGTTTCAGGATTGCATGTCCTCAGTCTTGGACCAGATCTTGGCCGGGGAGGTGATGGAAGTGGGCTCACAGATCCCCCCGGACCTGAAGAGGTCAGCAGTCCTCATCACCAAGTCGGACCTCCAAGCCCTGGTAAACTCTGACCTCTCTTTCTATCCCTCAGTGTGGCCACACCCGGGTGTTGGCAGGTGGCCTACCTCCGGGGACTCCAGGGGGTGGTGCCGGACCTCCAGGCCAGCCTGTCTTCCCTCAAGTCCCTCAATGGTTAGTAGTTAGCATTCCTCAGGAGAGTAGATGTTTACTTCAAGTACACATTTCAACTAGAAATGTAGCCCTAAAATATGTAGTAGATGTGCCACCAAATAGGGGATTAGATGTTCCTTGAAACAGGTACTAGCTGATACCTAATTATTTGGGAAGCAAACATCCTTCAAAATCCAAGTATAATGAAGAACAAATTTCAATGTGCTCCTTAATTTTGAGCTCTTCCTCAGGCCTACTGGACCTTTCACAGAGTAGCTTCCACCATGCTGATGAGAGCCAACAGCTCGAAACACATTAGTTGGTTAGCTTTTCTTGATTAATCAAGAATGGGTATTTGGACAATTCTGGAATAATTAAAAATCAACATTTAATTGATATTTATTCTGACATTGCTTACAACTTTCAGTTGCACAATCAGGAGATGCCTTTTTCTTAATTTATCCACTTGATCCCAGTGAAATTTCACTTTTGAGCTATTTTTTACATAGTTTGGCATTGGTAAGTCCTTCTGGCCTAAATACTTGTTTCATGATTTTTCAGGATGCCCCAAAAACCAGCTTTTTTGGTCGTTGAAGTACAGCTTGCACAGCACACTAATGAGCACCAATGGCCTGAAATGCATATGTGGTTAGATTTTCTTGATTAATCAAGAAAGGATATTTGGACATGATAAGGCACAATTTGGATTATAGATTATAAACACAAGGTAATAAGACCAAATCCAAATAAATAAATAGTTATTAATAAATAGATAAATAAAAGTAGCATGAGCTGCCTATCTCTTCATTTATTCACTTAATCCCAGTACAATTCACTTGGGGGGTTGGTGGAAGGGTGGTTTAAACTGTTGGTTTTCAACCGCTATGACCCGGGGTAACAGCATTGTTACCGAAACGTCACACACTATTTATTTATTTATTTGGATTTGGTCTTATTACCTTGTGGGTATTTGACCAATTCTGGAATAATAAAAAATCAATGATTAGTTGATATTGATTCCGACAAATGGTGCAAACCATCAGTAACTTTTAGTTGGACAATCAGGAGATGCCTTTTTCTTAATTTATTCACTTGATTTCAGTACAATTGTACTATTTATATATGTATATTCTGTTGTTGTTGTTATCTTTAAAAAAAGTGTTAGAATGTTCAAGAATTGATGTGCCACACATATCTCACCCCATATAATGTGTGTCCCAGGAACAGGCAGTGGAGGGCTGACAGGGGAAGATGGAGGGGAGGATGTGGTGCTGGTGGTGCCCCTGAGTGTGGGGGGCGGGGGAGACTGCCCCGGGATGCTGACTGAAGACAAGGTACGTAGTGCTTCCATAGCATATCCCATCATGGACCCTCACTACTGCACTCTTTCTGTTGCAGGTCCTCATGCAGCACAAGAGCAGAGTCCGGATGGTTGGCACTCCCCCAGCAGAAGGGAAACGGACTCGGTTCTCCCAGGATTACCAGGAGTCTCTTGGTGAGAGACTTTACATTCAATAGTTCCTACAGGGACTTTTCTCTAAATAGGCTCAATTTTCTATTCAAGGCCAATCACAAGGAAGCAGGGCTAAATAAGTAATTCAGACACAATTCTTCAGTAAAGTAAAATCAACTACATTAAACAAAACGGCCTTCCAGGATGAGCTTCTTACTTTATCATATATTTTCTTCTCAAGCTTTTACAAACATTTCTACAGGGGTATGATAAATATCAAATTTGATCATATACTCCTGTGTGAAGAGGAGTTTGTAAAACATGAAAGCTTGAAAGTAAATACATAATAAAGTAAGGATCTCATTCTTGGAAGCAGTTCTATTTAATTCTTTTATGATTCTTCAGTAACAAGCAGGAAAGTTTATTCTGCATTAAAAATATATTTTTGGATTATTTCTTTTGGAATAGTTTTGTTATCTGTCTCCACGTGAAGATTCTCCAGACAAAATGAAGATTTCATTGTATGGATACAGACAACCATCATTACATTCTGAACGTTACTCTTCTAATTCTGAAGTTCTGCCTTTTGTTTTGAAATAACACACTTCTATTTTTTGACTTCAAGCTTTCATAGTGTGTATCATCCAATTTTGGGAAATAGGTTGTTTTTGAGCACTTTTAAACACAAGGTAATAACGCCAAATAAATAAATAGTGTGTGACGTTTCAGTAACAGCATTGATACCATCTTCAGACAAAAGTACTGAAAGTACATGTACACTCACTGTACACATGTACAGAATTGATATTATAGTTTGGTAGATTTAAATTCTCTTTTTTGCCACATTAGCTTGGCACATTGATTTGATTATACACTGCGTGACATTGAAAATGGAACACCAAGAAATAGTGGCCAGAAAATTATGCAAATTTCAGGGTAGACGCGCCTAACCGAGTTATGCAAATGATGTAAAATGCGCAGCTCTCGTGCGCACATGGAGTAAGATATAAGGGAAGGAACTTGCAGAAAGGACAGTATTCGTGTCGTTATTTCTTCAAGGAAAATCATTGTAGAAATTTTGTTCTTGTGTCAAAAGACACGTGTAATAACAGAGAATGCCAGGTCATCGTAAACGGAGACAGTTCAAGCAGACAGACGCTTTTACGAGGGGCATGGTGATCGGACTGAAAAGGGCAGGTTGGTCCATACGTCAAATCGCAGCTGATACACACCTTGGTGCGTCCACGGTGCACCGACTGTGGAGAAGATGGTTGGAACAAGGAAATAGGGCAATTTATAGGAATGTCGGTGCAACCAGAGTGACGTCAGCACGTGTGGATCGGCGTATCCTTCGACAAGCAGTGGCGGCCCCACAAGCCTCTTGTACCGCCATTCTGCAACATGTGCAAGACACCCTAGATCATTCCATCTCGACCAGAACCATTTCCCGTCGATTGGTTGCTAATGGCTTGCACTCATGCCGTCCGCTAAGAAGACTGCCATTGACCCCACCGAATAGGCGCCAATGTTTGGAATGGTGCCGGGCTAGATCGACGTGGATGACGGAATGGCACAGGGTCGTGTTCTCAGATGAGTCGCGTTTCTGCTTGTCCAGTGATAGTCGCCGTGTACGCGTGTGGCGTCGACGTGGAGAAAGGTCCAATCCGGCAGCAATTGTGGAACGCCCCAAAGTGCGACAACGTGGAATCATGGTTTGGGGCTCAATCGCGTATGATTCCAGGTCACCTTTACTTCGTATTCAGGGCACTATGATGGCCCAACGATACGTTAATGATGTGCTGCGACCGGTGACACTCCCCTACCTTCAGGGGGTACCCAATGCCCTTTATCAGCAGGATAACGCCCGACCGCACACTGCTCGCATTAGCCAACAAGCTCTGCAAGATGTACAGATGCTTCCCTGGCCACCGTACTCTCCTGATCTCTCACCAATCGAGCACGTCTGGGACATCATTGGACGCCGTTTGCATGCCTTGCCACAGCCGCGTTCAGAAGACGAACTGTGGCAAATGGTTGAGAGGGAATGGAGAGCCATCCCTCAGGACGCCATCCATACTCTGATTGACTCTCTACCTAGACGTGTTGCTGCGTGCATCGCCGTCCGCGGTGGTCCTACTTGCTACTAAGCCGACGCCGTTCTCGCTCTGTATTATGACTATCATTTTGAAATAAAGATCACTTATTGTTCGTCCCTGTCTCTCTCTGTCTGCCGAGTTTCATCACTTTCTGGCCACTATTTCTTGGTGTTCCATTTTCAATGTCACGCAGTGTATATTAGAAACAAAAAGAAACAAGACCAAATCCAAATTATTGAAATGTTTGTGAGATTATGGTAACAGCATTGTTACCATCTTCAGACAAAAGCACATCAACCAAAATGTGAAAAGATCAAATCCCAATTATTGAAATGTTTGTGAAATTTTGACGTTTAACTACTTTTGCTTCCGAAATGTGATAAACATTTCAATAATTTGAATTTGGTCTTGTTACCTTTCATTTACAATTTTTATTTATGCTGGATTTAAATGTATGGAGAAAGCTTTTAGAACTTTGTAGGACCCATTTTAAAAAAAAATGTTTCAATTAAAAATAGATTTTGAAATAGACCTGTTCAATCCAATAATTTTATAAAGCAAAAATTTGAAAAGTTACTAAGATTTGAATTAAAATAGGACTAAAGTAGAACCTCCCTGTAAAGGACACCTAATTGCAGAGCCAAAGTGTCCTTTAGGGAGAGGTGTCCTCTTACTGTAGAGTTGCTAAATTGTAAAAATGATAATTTTGAAAATAAAAACTGTCCTTTATAGAGGGGTGTCCTCTTGCGCGAGTGTCCTCTCATGGAGGTTCTACTGTATGTAGTATTTCTCTGTGAAACAAATTCACTATATACAGTTAAACTTAGCTATAACTACATTACTTGGAACCAGGATTTATTGTTTTTATAACCTGTTTGTTGTTATGACAAGGTTTAAAACAATTGGGATATAAAACTTGACCATAGAATTTTAATCAAGTTGCTGTTATATAACGAGGTTCCTATATTGGTCTATAGATGTTGAATAGTAGGGGGTTGGTGGTCAAACCGTTGGTTTTCAACCGCTACAACCCGGGATAGAATCTTGCGCATTGGACACTTTTTTACTGAAAAAAAAAATGCTCCAATGACCCCTGATTCTTGCAAAAGTCTAACCCTACCAGCGAGTGCAAGTAACCAAACGGGACTCTGGCACATTTGTAAGTGCAAAGTCGAACTGCTTTTCACATGTGTAAACATGTGGTTCACTTACGTAAAAAAGCCATCATCAACTTCTACCCACCATAGTTATCATGGCCTGTACCACGTGTACTAGGGGTAATTAAAAAAAAAATTGTTTGATATATGGGTTACTTTTATTTTTTGATATGGTGCTCAATCTGTAACTTTTTTTTTCCTCATCCCTAGTACGCACGATACAGGCCATGATAACCATGGTGGGTAGAAGAAGGCGACTGCTTTTACTGTAAGTGCACCACATGTCTACACATGTGAAAAGCCGTTCAACTTTGCACTTACAAATGTGCCAGAGCCCCGTTTTGGTTACTTGCACTCGCTGGTGGGATTGGACTTTTGCAAGAATCGGGGGGGCCATTGGAGCATTTTTTTTTTTAATCTGAAACTATAAATTGCCCAAGAAAATCTGAAATATCCAGAGTTTCTGATGAAATTTTGATGGGGGAAAATTGGGGCAGAGAGATATTTCGAATTAAGCCGAATTATCCCCAATGTAGGACATTGTACTGTTCTGTCATAGTGCTGTGTTTTAGCAGCTGTTGTGTGTGTGTCAGCGGGTACCAGTGACAACCTGGAGGCCTTGTCTGAGGCTGCTTCCAACCACTCAGTCTCTTCCTCCCTGGACCTGGAGAATGATGACAATCTCTCGGACATGGTGTCTGCCAATGTCAGGTCTGTTGTTGCTCCTCGAGCTGATCTCATGGAATGGGCTGTCGCATATGTTCTGTCAGCAACAATATCACAGGGCAGCACGACACCAAAATAAATGAACTACATATGATGTAACAACGCTGTTGCTGAAACATCACATTCATTTATGATAAAGCACAATTTGGACTATATATTGGAAATACAATGTAATAGGACCAAATCTAAATAAATAATGTGTGATGTTTTTGTAACAGCGTTGTTACCATCAGCACTTTTCTCTGATGATATTAAAAATGCTGTTACTGATATGTCACACACTATTTATTTGGATTTGATCCTATTAACTTGTATTAAATTATTTATTTATTTGGATTTTGACTTGTTACCTTATTTTTTAAAATCTATAATCTCAATTGTGTACATATCAGCATTGGGGGTGAAAGGCAGGCTATTAGTTGGCTAGTTTTATTTAAGGGAAAGTTTTTTTCTAATTAGAAAAAATGCTCAAATGGTCCCCGATTCTTTCAAAAGTCCAACCCTACCAGCGAGTGCAAGTAACCAAACAGGGCTCTGGCATATTTGTAAGTGCAAAAGTTGAACTTCCTTTCACATGTGTAGTGTACTTAGAGTTAAAAGCAGTCATAACTTCTGCCCACCATGATTTTCATGGCCTGTACCACGTGTACTAAGAAAGAGAAAGTAATTTGAGGATTGAGACCTGTAAAAATTAGTGGGATAACATTATTAGCTGGATGTTCTAATGAAGTTTTAACTCATTTGTGAAATTAAAAAATCACAATGTGCTCTTTCCATTTACCTAATTAAAATAATTGCATTTGAGACCTATAGGACATGCAACAACTGTCCTGGTATGGAACTAACACCTACTCACTTATTCTCATGCCCAGCAATGGCTGCAGCCTTGCAGAAAATTGATATAGACCCAGAGCAGCAGCTTTACACACCCAAGATAGTGAACATTGCTGCTGCTGTGATAGAGATGCATGGGGACATCTGAGGCTCTTCATTGGACACGACAACAACAACAACAACATTTGAGAGAGTTGTTTTTTCTTCACCAATCCTCTCTCAGCAGGAAATGATCGCTACAGCAGGAATTTAGGTACAAAATAAGGTGGATAGACGCAAATGAGAATAAGACCATGAAATTGCTGTTCTCCCCACAAAAGAGGCAAACTCTCACTTTTATTTTTCATATCTGCTAAATACATTAATATTGATAAGCCACAATTTGGATTATAGATCTTCCTTCATATCTTGTTTACACACTGTTGTTTCTTATCCCCTTGTGAAAATATTACACAAATTCCATCGAGGCCCTGCTCCCTGAGCTAAAAAATGAGGTGTAGGGGTGCAGCTTTCGTTGATCATGGCACCATGATCCAGGCACACTTTGGTTTACACACTTGATAACAGTAACTATTTTTGAAAAAATAGGGGGTTGGGTAAAGGAAGGTCTAAACTGTTGGTTTTCTACCGCTACAACCCGGGTTTAATTCGTGTATTGGCCACTTTTTTCTGATTAAAAAAAAAAAGCTCCAATGGCCCCCAATTCTTGCAAAAGTCCAACAAACCCACCAGCGAGTGCAAGTAACCAAAGTGCAAAGTTAAACTGATTTTCACATGTGTAGACATGTGGTGCACTTACAGTGAAAGCAGTCGCTTACCTCTACCCACCATGATTATCATGGCCTGTACCACGTGTACTAGGGATAAGCAAAAAAAAACATCTTCTTTTTATCTGCTACCTTATAATCTACGATCCAAATTGTGCCTTATCTTCTATCTTGTTTATATATTTTGATAACAAATCCTGTGATATATTTTCTCATTCAGTACATACTTTTGTCTGATGATGGTCACAATGTTGTTACCTAAACGTCTCGCACTATTTACCTATTTATTAGTTTCCATTTCTATTATTTCAAATTCTCATATCTGCACTATTTTATGTTTTCCTCTCAGAGCTGACTGCTACAGGGCGCGTTCCCAGGTGGCGGATAGGGGAACGACCTTCAGATATGAAGGCCAGCTGTAAAACAAGCAGAATAACTGACGAATAAGCAGTCACGGACCAACAGCAGTATTGTTAGAATAGAAGATAGACCTCTTTAAAAATCCTGACTTCAACTGACCCGGTTGATAGACCTGAGCAAGGGTCCCACTCCAGGGATACGGAGGAGCTGTGTCTGTACTCATGTTAGAATAGGCAGCAAAGGTGTTTGCTTCCATGTTAGGAATGGCCTTAAATTGCTGGCAAAGTTAGACTTTCACCAAAGTGTGCCTGGATCATGGTGCCATGATCAAGAAAAGCTGCATTCCTACATTCCCCCATTCCATAGCTCGAGGAGCATGAACTCATGGATTTTGTGTAATCTTTACAGAAGGGGATAAGAAATAACAACAACAACAACTTATAATTGGTACATACATGTAACCAAACCATATAATAATTAAGAAAAAAAGGGGGAGGAGTAACTTCTTATCATGAACTGAAAGTTGCTGATGGTTTGCGCCATCTATCAGAATAAATATCAAACTATTCGTATATGCAAGTAACTTTTAGTTGCATGATAAGGAGATGCTCCCCTGTATTTCTTTCTTAATTTATGCACCTTATCCCAGCACAACATTTGTGCTATTTTTTTTCATATAATGTGTTTCAGACTCCCATAAAGCATCCAATTTTGGCCAGTCCTAAGAAGATCGACTTGTAATAGAATGAGGTGTGTGACAGTGGGCGAGGCACCCCCAACGTCAGCGGCAGGGACACTCCGTCCTCCCAGCTGGAGGGAGGGGAGGATCCCCCACTGGCTCAGCCAGCTAAACAGAATGCCGGGGATATAGAGGAGAAGTTTGGCCGATTCGAGATTAAACCTCTAGTGGAAGGTAAGTAACTCTCTTCTATTCCAACTAAAGATCAAAATAACTAGATAAATGATAAGGCACAATTTGGATTATAGATTATAAACACAAGGTAATAAGACCAAATCCAAATAAATAAATAGTGTGTGACGTTTCGGTAACAGTGTTGTTACCATCTTCAGACAAAAGTACTGAATGGCATTATATATACATGGCATACATTCAGTACTTTTGTCTGAGGATGGTAACAACGCTGTTACCGCAATGTCACACACTATTTATTTATTTGGATTTGGTCTTATTACCTTGTGTTTAACTAGAAAAATGTAATTTATATTGCCATATTTCAATAGCAGCATTGTTACTTTCCTCATGAAAAAGTATCATTTTGGCAATGCTGTTTTATCCTAGTCAAGAACTTTTGAATTGTTTTCACGCTTCCAAAAGGTAGTAAAGAGGTAAACGATGATCAACATACTGGATGTCCAAGAACATTGCGAGGAAAACAAGCTTAAATGAAGGATCAAAGCTAACAGAATAATTTCTATTAAATACTTATCTTCACAGACTGTGTCATCTAATTGTAACAAAAGATTAGGACATGATCTGGATGTCTTTAAAAATTTGTTCCCCGGATTCTAACGGAGGAACAAAAGGAGGTTAGAAAGAAAGTCTGCCAAAACATGATCAAAATGACTCGGATTGATCCAGAGTGGAGTCAAAAAAAATCATTACCGGGGATGAGACATGGGTGTATCAGTATGACCCGCATGATAACGTCAATCCAGCCAATGGATTGAAAGAAAACCAAAAAAGGCAAGGTTTGCAAAATCCAAAGTCAAGACATTACTTGTTACATTTTAAAATATATATTAAGGGTTTGGTTTACCATGGATTTATTTCTTTTGGACGTACAATTAATCAAGAGGTTTATTTAGGGATACTGAAGTGTTTAAGGGAGGCAGTGCGCCTTAAAAGACCTGAAAGATAGAAAAACAATGACTGGATACTTCACGTCGATAATGCACGACCGCACACAGCCCATATAGTTTGCAGTTCTTGGCTAAGCATTCAACCACACAGCTCCCTCATCCACCCTATTCCCCCGACTTAACCCCCAATTCATTTTTCCTCTATCCTAAATTAAAAATGAAGTTAAATGGAAGGAATATTCCCCCGACTTAACCCCCAATTCATTTTTCCTCTATCCTAAATTAAAAATGAAGTTAAATGGAAGGAAATTTGACAACGTTGATATGACACAAGCTGAATCGAAGGCAACCTTGAGGAGCTTCTCAAAAAATTAACTTATCTCCTGCTTCGACAATTGAACAAAAGATGGCACAGGCTGTTGAGGCATATTTAGAAAAATATTAAATTAGTTCTTTTTTTTTTAATACAGAACTGTCTCCTGAAAATTAATGAATGCACCTTGTAGATTATAAGAAAATTATTTTAAAAAATAAAAAGCCTTTTTCAAATCAAAAGAACAGTCCTGTTCAATTAACAGAATGGAAGAAAGAGGAAATGATATTGATGCTAGGTTGAAGAGGTGTGGCCTTTATTTATATATTTCTAAAGGCCAAATTACCCATTTTTATTCTTGAGTTGTTATCCATCTTCTGGGTTATCTTGCTCGTTGGGATCTATATTTTCTTTTTTTGTTTACGCTTGAAGAGCAGTCAGTGTTTTGAGATGTTCTTCATTGTGCTTTCTCTTGTGTTCAGGTAACTTTCCCATGGATATTTTACCTGTGTGGATGCATCACCCTCCTGGTGGTGCTTATCTCCATGGTTAAACCAATTCCTGAAGTCCACTCCTCTCCAATTTTGTGATGGTAGTTATAGGCCTGGAAAATAGATCCTCTATTGTCAGTTCTGAGCAAGATATGTTCCGGAGAAGCTTCCACACTATTTCATTTTAAGCAGTTATTGAAGGTTTTTTTTGTCCATTTTGAAATTTTAAGGTTTTTATATGGCTACTTCTTAGTCTTGCTAAAGCTGTTTGTTGATTTCTATTGAGTTTTTGAAGTTCTTCTAATTGTTTCAATGGTTTGTACCAGTGATGATTTGGATAAGCTGTCAGTTTTGATTTATTATTATTTTTATTTTTTTATAATCACCCTCCTTAATGCTATATATTTGTTGTTCTGTTTGATCTTGGAAGTAAGTATGTGTGGGGCACACAGCGGATGAGACCAAGTCCATGGTCAGTGACACGTGGAGCACGGACGTCCTTGCCAGTGACAGCGAGACCGTGGAACAGTCGGAGCAGCCTCCTCAGCCCCCCATCATGCCTCCAGAACTCCAGGTTAGCCTGCTTCTCTGCCTCTTAATTCATTTGTTGCCTTACTTGTTGCCATGAAACTATACATACGTACTTTGTTACCATATACATATACCAATACATCACTTTATTTAAAGACTCAAATGAGGGTAACTGGACTAGTGGTATGAACCCTCTTATTTTGACAACCATGACCCGGGATTGAATATTCTCCACGTTGGGTACTTTTTATGAATAAAATATAGCTCCAATAGCCCCTGATTCTTTAAAAAGTCCAACTCCAACAATAAGTGCAAGTAACTAAATAGTGCTTTGGCACATAGTCAAATAAGTGAAGTGCTTTCTACATGTGATACAAATATTATCTTCTCACCATCAAGTAGAACCCACCTTTCATACAATGACCCCAGATATACCTCACCATCCAACACTTGGTTTCTCATGGGTAACACAAGGGAAGGTGGAGCTAGAGTGAAAGTGTGAGCTAGAGGGAAATTTGAGCTGCATATAAACATTTTTTTTTCCTGTAAATATAAATTCAATTACAGTAGAACCTCCCTGTAAAGGACACCTAGTTGTAGAATCAAAGTGTCCTTTAGAGAGAGGTGTCCTTTTACTGGAGAGTTGCTAAGTAGTAAAAGTGACAATTTTTGCAATGAAAACTGTCCTTTATAGAGAGGTGTCCTCTAGCAGGAGTGTCCTCTCATGGGGGTTTTACTGTACAATCTATCGATTTGTAATAATTATTAAGGTGAAATCATCAGACTTTGAGAGAAAAGTTTCTTTTCAAAATCTTTAATCTCTTAGTTTCCAGACACATGTTTTCTCCTGTAGAAGGGTGTTTATGCCTGAAAGCTAGAAATTAAAGATTTTGAATATCCCTGGAAGTCTGATAATTTCACCTTAATATTGATACAAAGCTTATTGAATTGTAATAAGTATGTTTATCAATTTTTTTTTTGTGGACATATTATCTCTATGTGATAATAATTATTGAATGAGAGGCTGTAGATGAATGAAATCCCTCTCATTCAACAATTTTTATCATGGCAGTAAGGTCTGTAGAAATACTAATCAATAATACAAGGTAATAAAACTAAATCTAAATAAATATATAGTTTTGATGTTTCTGTAACAGTGTTGTTGCCATCATCAGCAAAAGACTGAATGACTTAATAATTATTCAGTCTTTTGTGTGATTATGGTAACAACACTGTTACTGAAATATCACGTATTATTAATTTATTTGGATTTGGTCTTATAACTTTGTCTTTCTAATCTATAATACAAATTGTACCTTATCATTATTTGATCATTTATGTTCAAAGAAACAATTTGCCAAATATGATAATACAGTAGAACCTACCTGTAAAGACACCTAATTGCAGAGCTAAAGTGTCCTTTACGAAGAGGTGTCCTCTTACCGGAGAGTTGCTAAATAGTAAAAATGGAAATTTTGGAAATGAAAACTGTCCTTTGTAGAGAGGTTTCCTCTAGCGTGAGTATCCTCTAATGGAGGATGTTTTACTGTATTACAAAATATGTTATGCTTTCACATTTATAATTTCAATCCTAGCTGCCAAAGGATGTCCATAGATTGTATTCACCGACTCTGTAATCACTGTGGTGCAGCCCCCTCAGGATGGAGGGACATCAGAGACTGCCAGTGATGCTTGGAGCACAGATGTCATGACCTCGGACACTGAGAGACTGCAGGAGCTGGACACCGATGACAATGCCAGTGTCACCCGTTCTGATGACCTTATCAACTTTGGGACCCCAGAAGTCAAAGCCATAGGTAAGTTGGCCAGCCTCTTGTAATACCCAGACCCTCAATCATCCGTGTGGTCCACAGAGAAAGCTCTACAAGGCTCCCTTTCCAAGTTGGAGAATGGAGACCTTCAAGGTAGAGCTCACTTCTAACATTCATGTTTTTACAAAGTTTTCCCACTATGTACCGAGTGCAATTCTCAACCTGCAACCCAAAACTCAATCATAGACTGTATTGGTTCATCTATTAACGATCTCTACTCATCCCTAGCTGACACCACAAAAAAATCTCAAGCTCTACAGGCTTGGTACCCTAATATGATTGAGTAGAGATAAAAAAAGATATATTTACAAAGTAAAAAAAAAAAAATAGAGAAAGATTGAAAAAGGGGCAACTATAGGCAGGTACTACTTGTTTTCTTTGGCAGCTGGCTAATTAAAGCTAATATTTATCTTTATACAGTAAAGAACCTCCCTGTAAAAAACAACACCTGGCTGCAGAGCCAAAGTGTCCTTTAGGGAGAGGTGTCCTCTTACAATAGATTTGCTAGTTTTCAATATGCTGAAACTAAAATATCTTTATATGAGCATATTATGTTGTTGTTGTTGTTGTTTCTTATCCCCTTGTGCAAAAATTACACGAATTCCATGAGTTCATGCTCCTCAAGCTTCTCATGGAATGGGAGGTAGGGGTGCAGCTTTCGTTGATCATGGCACCATGATCCAGGCACACTTTGGTGAAAGTCTGACTTTGCCTGTAGTTTGAGGCCGTTCCTAACATGGAAGCAGACGCCTTTGCTGCCGACTCTAACATGAGTACAGACGCAGCTCCTCCGTATCCCTGGAGTGGGACCCTTGCTGAGGTCCATCAACCGGGTCAGTTGAAGTCAGGATTTTTGAAGAGGTCTACTCTTCTAACAATGCTGCTGTTGGTCCGTGACTGCTTATTTGTCAGAGTTATTCTGCTTGTTTTGCAGCTGGCCTTCATATCTGAAGGTCGTTCCCCTATCCGCCACCTGGGGACGCGCCCTATAGCAGTCAGCTCTGCCAAGGGGCATATTATGTTATTATTATAATACATTAAATATATCCTTGTTTATACCTATATTTTATTAGGTTATAGGAAACTTGTTAAATACCGTTAAACTTCAAAAATTAATTTAACTTTAAAATAATATAATTTTTGTTTAACTTTGATTTTTTTCATATTATAAAAAAATCTCTTGATTTTGATTTTATTCCAACAGATGGCGTAACTTTCAGTTGCATGATTGGAAGATGATTGTTTCTCTCTCTTTATATTCTACGGAGTGTTGTTGTTTCTTGTGTTCCATGAGTAAACTATGCTGTCCAGTTAAATCTCTCGATAATAACCTCTTTTATAACAGCAGCTTGGTTATAGCAACATGTGTCAATTGTCTTGACTGTGGTTATTACTCCCACAAATGTTATAGTGAGGTGTATTGTGATATATCACAGATGTGTTAACCAGGAGACCAAGCTGTTTGGTTATCACTTCAGACCTCTCTCAAAAGTCTTACTGCTTTG
Organism: Cordylochernes scorpioides; assembly: GCA_030710605.1. Classification (NCBI taxonomy): domain Eukaryota; kingdom Metazoa; phylum Arthropoda; class Arachnida; order Pseudoscorpiones; family Chernetidae; genus Cordylochernes; species Cordylochernes scorpioides. The sequence continues at coordinate 120,594,439 of CP092864.1, forward strand.
TACATCAATTCAGGCTAAAGTGCTTTGTACATTTTGTAAAAAAGAAGTAATTTTAGCATTGTGGCCTACATTTTAGATGCCATCTATTGGAATCTTGCTATTGGAGATTCAGGGTGTGCCCTGGTTTGTATTCACTGTACCGGCTGTGTGGATTTCTCCTGAAGTGATGTGTGTATTGTCCAGAAAGTTTCCAACCTTTGTCCATTGATGTGGCCACAGGAGATGTGTAAGTTTCCACAGACTTGTTCCTGGCCAGCACTTACCTGGATTTGTGTGGTCCCAGGGCGAATCACACTCCATCTCAGGAGGACCTCACCCCCACTGGGAACAACTCAGACAGCTCTGCCCTGGTGGAGGACAACTTCAACAACATGCAGAGTCTGGGTGAGAGTTGTCTAGATGAGAATGGTTTCTGCTTAGTTCTTGTCTTGTTGAATGGTTCATCCACACACTAGATGTACTATGACACTAGGTTTACATACTTTAGGTATACTACTAGTGTGGTTCAAATAGAAACTGTGCCAGAGCCTAGGCATGTTGCAGGCCGGCTGAGCCTTGCGGTGAAAGAGGAACCCGAGGAGAACCTCATCTCCACCATCCAGGACAACATGCCGACTCCCAAGTCCCGCAGCAGCCTGGCTGACATCCTCTCCATGGACCTCACCCAGACTCTCAACCTGCCTCCGTCTCCCGCCCCAACCTCCTCTGGACTGGCGGACTTCCAGAACAACCTGGAGTCCGGGGCTCCCCGCTCCTCCTCCACCCCCAAGGTAGAGAGAGAGGGCTTCAGCTAGAGGGGATATCAGAAGTGATTTAACTATAGTGGTGACTATAGTATTGCTTAATAAATTTGAAGTAACCATATAACTAATCAATACACAGTTAAACCTGTTTATAGCGCCCCCTCTAAATAGCGCCTTTCTCTCTATAGCGCCCGATTTTAAACATTAAAATGTAAACATTTTACATTAAAAGTGACCTGTCTATAGCACCCCCTCTCTGTAGCACCCTATTTTGGTGAGTCCCAAGAGGGGGCGCTATAGACAGGTTTAACTGTATTATAAAATATCAAAAACCTTTTGCAATAAATTTCTTTATTATAAACAGCGCAAGCTTTCGAGCTCTCGTTGTTTTTAATAAAGAAACTTATTGCGAAAAGTTTTTGATATTTTATAATAGTAAATTACAATTTTTCTATACCTAAATCAATATATGTCAAATAAACAAGATAACAAATCTCTGCCAATGGCATTGCTGCCATCAATGAGTACCAAGGATGGTAACAATACTGCTACACCAAAACTTCACTTATAAATTACTTAGTTGTTACCATGTAATACCAAAAAAGTACAATATTACTGCATTTTCTTAAATCACCATCAAATTTCTGCCATTTTATTTCATTAGTTCAATATCTTTCTTTCTTTTTTTTACTTCATTATTCATTTCAGAATGTTTTCTCTTATTTTTAAAAAGGTGTTATTCAAATTTCTTTTTTCCTTCTGTACCCTGTATTTACCAAACCTTTTTTTGTTCTCTGTAAGATGTTATTTTTTCACATTTCACATGTCGGTATTTTAAATATTCAATGCTTGAGTAAGGTTTCTTCCCAGGCTTGACCTCTGAGGCTTTGTGCAGATCATAGAAATTTCCAACACCATAGGCAAAAAACTTGCAGCTTGGTCTTCAAAATCTAAGAAGTCTTTGGTGAGAAATCCCTGTCCAATGGAGAATGTTATTTTCTCTCCTTATATGTCTCCTTAGTTGGATTAGGTAGTTTTAGTTACTTTAGTTACAGTATAGCTACTTCTTTTTTTTTTGCTTATCCCTAGTACACGTGGTACAGACCATGATTATCATGGTAGGTAGAAGTTGACGACTGCTTTTACTATAAGTGCACCACATGTCTACACATGTGAAAAGTAGTTCGACTTTTCACTTACAAATATGCCAGAGCCCCGTTTGGTTACTTGCACTCGCTGGTGGGGTTGGACTTTTGCAAGAAACGGGGCCATTGTAACATTATGGAGTATTATACTTCATTTGTTGTTGTTAGCGTTCAAGTCCTTCACATGAACAAATAATTTTCACTTTGATCTGTTGGTGACCATGACAGCAGATATTCTAGTGACCCTCTGGTAGCTTCCTTGACCTCTTCAAGCCCAGCTCATTATAGGTCTTTCTCTCTTAATTTTTGCCAACATCAACTTCTTTTTTTAATCCATTTGCTCTCATTATGTGCTCAAGGTAGGTCAGTCTTTGTTTACATATTTGGGATTCTAGGGATCTGCTTGGTCTAGTAGCCCATTCAAGATTGAAATATTTGTTCTTTCATCTGTCTACATAGCACTCTGAGTGACTTTCTTCTTGTCCACATTTCAAAAGCTTCAATTATTTTCTTTCTTCTTTTTTGAGAGTCCAGCTCTAATGTCCATAAGTGACCATAGGAAATACCAGTGTTTCTACAATTATCTTCTTTGTCTTGAGAGAAATGTCTTTATCTTTTAAAATCTTTTCCCATTGCACTATTGTAGGGTTTTGAGGAATGCTTTTTGGTGTGATTCCCAATGAATGGAAACTCCTGTTTGTACCTTCCCCAGTGTGAGAACATCTCTGGTAGAGAAAGCATGGTGAGCAACATTCTAATGGAATGGTTAACACAAAAAGGGAACCAAATAAAAACCAGCTTAACATTTTTGACATTCTCCTGTTCATGGGGGGTGAAATTATCTCAAAAGGCAGAAGAGCAAAATTTATTCATTCAATGGCATAATTGGAAAAAAAGGCAACTGGCAAACCACTTGTGAATCAAGCCTTGCTGAGAAAACTCTATGGACTATACATATCTAATTCAGCTGCTTTCAAATCAAAACCAAATTATCTAATTCTCACCCCTGAGGGTCAAATCATAGCTTGTCATAATATTGATAAATACCTGGGTTTGAAAAATATAATAGAAGAAAGAAAGCTTTGCCATTAAAAATAATTTTAAAATTACTTATGGAGAAGATAAGTATGAATAAATCTCTCTCTCTCCTGGAAAACATCGACATCATAGGCTAAAAAAGGTTCCTATGTGTTAATGGATGTGAAATTTGTGTCATTTCTCAAATATTAAATTTTGGTTAATTATATTGTTGAGTGCATGTGACAGACTATAATGTATTGGTAAAGTATTATTACAGAACTGCGCAACATAGAAGGAAACCACCTCAAATCATGATGGTAAAAGCTGAATCATCATTAAAGGTATCATCTAATTAAGAGAGACTGTAATCTAAAAATAATACAGTCTCTCCATTCACAGCCAATACATCACCAGCTTTGTAATCAAATGTGAGGATTTCTGAAATGCTCATGGATAGGAAGAACAACAGAAATGGTCTACTGGCAATTTTACTTTCTGTGTTACATCTTATGCATTCTTTCTCTATACATATTGTAAGTATTTGCGAAACAATTGGCCTGATGATAAGCTAACACTTGAAAGCTTGTCATTTTTATCTTAATAAAGATTTTGCAATTATCTTGATTGGTATATTGTGTTTAAACCTTTGCAATTATTTTAAGATTCTATGATCTTAGCCTACGACCATGTCTGGAAGTATGCAGGTTAACATAGGAGTTGGTCTTCATTTACCTATCCTTGGATTCTATCGGCATACCTCACTGCTCTATCTTGTTTACAATGACATCTAATGGGGGTAGTAGATGGCTTTTCCTAATAGCTCAATCAATCAACCCTACAACTTGTCCTCCAATGTCAGCTCACAGTGTCTGACTGACAAATATGTTGTTCTAGGAAGGAGAAGATGGCAAACCCCACAACCGCAAGAGTTTCTTCAAGCTCTCCAACTTCAAGCTCACATTCAAGGTGAAGCCCAAAAAACACCACCACCATTCTGGAGCAGGCAATCATGGCAGTGGAGATGGTGAGTGCTGTCTCAACTCTTTTTTTTTTTTTTTTCAAATTCCCTTCATATGAATTTTAGTTGATGCACTGATAATTACAAAAAGGTAAAATACTAGATGAGAGAGAAGATAGTCTGCTTCTCCCTTGCGCATAGATAGCTTCTAAGCACTTGTAAACCTATTGATTTGACATTAAGTAACAAGAAATGGTGTGTTGAGAGCAAAACTGCTTGTGCCATGAAAGGCTCTGACTAATATATCAACATCAGTTATATTATGATGCATTAGCGCGCCATCTGTTATCAAAATTCGAAACTATTATAGACGCATATGAATCATACACATCTAAAATAGTTTCGAATTTTGATATTAACATCAGTGTTGGACTATCTGACTCATTGTGAAAATAGCAGATTGTAGTTTGGTGGCCTAAGACAACCCTAGGTTACTGAAGCAGACTCAGGAAGCCAGTATGTGCAGATTCCGGACCTTCACTAAAGGTCCAACAGCCCCTGGAGTCCAGTGAAGACATCCTGGCCAAGTACCGCACCAAGAAACCCGACCAACCCTCCCCTGCCGGACCACCAGCAGAATGCATAGAGGAGGATGAGGGACCCCCTCAGACGGAGGCAGAGATCATGGAGGATGCCAAGCGCAAGCTGCGGATGGTCCTGAGCCGCACAGATGTGGACCTGCTACCCAGCCTCTCTGGGATGTCCACCATGGAGGTGGACACGCTACTCCGGCTTCTGCTGGCAGAAGCCACAAATCTCCAGAACAGGGCCCTCATGGCTCAGCTCCACGAAGCCCTGAGATGTCTTGATTCCCTGGACTCTATGAGGTATTGGCACCATATATTTTCACTTCAATTATCAACAAGTATTTCTCATTTGAACCATTTTTCCATAATTTTACAGTTTGTAACATGTATTTAACTCTAATTTTTCCCTTTTAAACTGAAAATAATTGAAACAATCTAAATATTTTTCTAACCCCTTGACTCAGTAACAAAAAAATATATATTTCATGCAATTTAGGATAAGAGATGGCTTCTAAAATACATCTGATACAGGTAGCCAGATGCTTATTTTCCCAGCTTTTCTTAATGGGCATTTATTTCTTTGGTGGGAGCATACACAATTTCTCAATGGGGCGGTCTTCTATCTCCACTCAATCATGTTAGCGTATCAAGCTTATAGAGCTTGTGTCTGCTGGGGATGACAACCATCATGATTGGGTGAAGTAGAATGCCTTTGTCATTAAGACTGGGAGCACTACTCAGTGACAGGATGACTTAGCTCCAAAAGAAATGGCTGAAAGAAATGGATCAAAGTGTGCCATGATCAACGAAAGCTGCACCCCTACACCCCTTTCCATGAGATCATGAACTCATGGAATTCGTGTAATCTTTGCACAAGGGGATAAGAAACAACAACAGAAATGGCTGTCTCTGACATGAGGAACAGACGCCATGTGAAGTCACTCCTAACATGGAGTACAGACACTGCTCTAAGGCGGTGAATGTAGGTTGAGCCTATAAACCAATCCTTTATGTAAAACTATTATAAATAAAAGTGACTTGTAACCAATTCTAACTTATTACTCTTCTCTCTAACATGAAATCCAATTTGGCTGGCATTGTGCAGGTGCCAGAAGCTGGTGGCCAGTCTAATCGCAGACTACAAAGGCCGGGCCCCATACATTGCCTACCTCACCAGGTCTGCACAAAGTCTGCTGGCTTCCTCAGCCTACCTCGACTCCCTGCTGAGCCGCACAGAGAGGGACAAGCTCAGCTGCTCCAAACATCTCCTCTCCTACTGCGTCCGCTCTTTCCTCGAGTCCAAGGAGCGCATGGTCCAGCGCTTTGTCACCAACTTCCAGTCTCTCAACGTGGCTGATGAGAAGGTATACTTGAACATCATATTGACTCAATAGCAACAACAACAAAACTTTAAGACCTTTTAGTCTTATACAGATTCTCCAAGCAGAAATGTAGGGTACTTACAGGAAAAAAGTAATAGTACCTTAATGTTAATATGATATTTATATGCAGGAAAAATTAAGACAATCAAGCTAATAAATTAGTCTGGGTAAATTGGAAATAAATAAATTTATTATACATGGATATACCGTGGATTCACCGCAAATGAAGGTAAAAAAGCAAAAGCTAATCACATCATATTGACTCACTGCAACAGCAGTCCATGCCAGGCTGTACATTCCTCACCAATACAACACCTTTATTGTATCATTCTCTACATCCTTGTGTGTGGATATATTGATATATACTCTTTTAAAATTACAGTAGAACCTTCTTGTAAAAGACACCTAATTACAAAGCCAAAGTGTCCTTTAGGGAGAGATGTTCTTTTACTGGATAGTTGTAAATAGTAAAAATGCTAATTTTGCAAATAAAACTGTCTTTTGTAGAGAGGTATCCTCTAGCGTGAGTGTCCTCTCATAGAGGTTCTACTGTATTTTATTATTTGTGAAATTCAAGCAACAGCATTGTTACACCATAATATAATAAACCCCATTCCATGAGATCATGAACTCATGGAATTCGTGTAATCTTTACACAAGGGGATAAGAAACAACAACAACAACATAATATAATAATTTGAATCTTATCCTTCTTATCTATAATCCAAATTGTGTACCCATCATCAGATATATTCATCTAATATATAGCTTGTCATCTTTCCCTCCACAATTCTTCACATTCACAAACTGAATAAGACTCACTCCAAATAGAGAATAAATGCATTAAACCATGCATGGGAGTAAAATAAAAGTGTAATCACACAGATGTTGAAAACTACTATTTATTTCTATTTTATATGGAAAAATCAAAACATTCCCGTAATGTCCTAAATGCGATTCCCAACCAGCCAGTCCTGAACATCTATTGAATTGTATCAAATCCTCCAAAAAAGACCTCTGGGAAAACCCCAGGACTATAATAGACAAGCTGAGACAATGGAACCTAATGGAGATCTTTTAAACCACTTGAGGAATAAGCAACAACAACATTTCTATTTTATGTGTATTTCATGTTTTCTTGTTGAGTACTACAAAGTTGATGCTGACAACAAGACATTGTTGTGTGTGTGCAGGCGTTGTTGGTGGAGAAGTTCCTGGAGTACCTGTACAGCAGCATGGAGGCTGACCCCATCTGGCAGCAGGCCACAGAGCAGCAGCTGGAGTTCAGCCAGACCGTGATCCAACGGGCCGTCATGGGACAGATCTATCTCTACGCTCTCTACCCCAATGGGGATGGGGACGTGCTGAGAGACCGGGTCCTGCACGAGCACATGTCCAAACTGGCCGGAGTGATCAAACCTAGCCATCCACAGCTTCGGATCCCTCGGGTATAGACCTTGTTGTACACACCTTGTTGGCAACATGTGGCTCTAATCTGTGTTGGATGGCAGGTGTTCCAGAGGGAATGTCCCTGGCCCTCTGCCCAGGCTGAGCTGATCACTATCACAGCCTTCAAGGTAACTGGACTGCACATCACAATATTATAAATAAAGGGGGTCGATGGAAGGGTGGTCTAAACTGTTGGTTTTTTTACCTTTACGACCTGGGATCGAATCGCGCATTGGACACTTTTTTCTAAATAAATAAAAAAAAAATGCTCCAATGGCCCCCGATTCTTGTAAAAGTCTAACCCCATCAACAAGTTCAAGTAACCAAACAGGGCTCTGGCACATTTGTAAGTGCAAAGTCAAACTGTGAAGTGACTTAGCTGTAGTCATTTCCCCTGCTAAGAGCCAGGCTGGCTCTCTGGTAAGGAACCTGCCTAGTTTTAAATACAGTTCATATCACACAGCACAGGTTGTAGTTCTTGTGCAGAGATTACACAAATTCCATGAGTCCATGCACCTCGAGCTTTTTGATAATAAGCAGTAGCCTCTCCCAAAGGTCTTGTTCAGTGCATCTAACACAAGCCAAAATGTGTTATGGAGCTGCAGACAGCAAAGTTACATTTAAGGCAAGTGGGGTAGATTTTGTTGTTAATTTCTATCTTCAGATGGCCTGTTTTAAATCTTGTTGTTTGGTGTTGTCTATTTGTTATAAAGTTGTTTTTAATGGATACTATCTTTCTCTCTACTAAAACCAGCTGAGACAAATATTTACAGGAGCTGGCACTTTTGCCTAAAATCTTTTCTGTAATTTTTTGTACATTTTTTATAATCCCTAGTACACCTGGTACAGACCATGATAATCATGCTGGGTAGAAGTTGGCGACTGCTTTTACTGTAAGTGCACCATATGTTTACACATGTGAAAAGCAGTTCGTCTTTACACTTACAAATGTACCAGAGCCCTGTTTGGTTACTTGCACTCCCTGGTGGGATTGGATATTTGCAAGAATCGGGGGCCATTGGAGCATTTTGTTTTAATTAGAAAAAAGTGTGGGATTCAATCCCAGGTTGTAGCTGTTGGGAACCAATGGTTTAGACCACTGATCCCCTGTAATTGAGATATAGCCAGGAGAGATCAGGTATTGACTTGCTGCCACTGTGTGTTGACAGACACCACAAGACAAGCTGCACTGTGTTCTAAACTGCATGTCCATCCTAGTGAATCTCCTACAAATGGCCAACGTGATTCCTGCAGCGGACGACCTGCTCCCTGTACTAGTGTACGTACTGATCCAGGCCAATCCCCCGGCTCTGCTCTCCACCATCCAGTACATTGACACCTTCCTGCGACTGGAGGGAGGCGAGGAAGCCTATTGGTGGACTCAGTTCCGCTCAGCTGCAGAATTCATCAAGAACCTGGACTACGCTTGATCTCTCTCTCTCTAACATTCCCACCACCTGAGTTCTTGTGTTGTTTTAATGCTCTTCTTTCCTGTCTTTACATTATATAAATCTTTCTTTTTTGTAACTCTGACACAACACATAAATTGTAATAAAGAAATTTGCATATTTGTGGGGCAAATATATATAAGCATATATATTTTAAATATATATATAAGATTACACTATATATATACATATATGTGATTTTTAATTGTTTTTTTCCTTTTGTTTTCTCTCTCCAACGCCCTAAAAAAAAACTAGTCCCCTTGTTTTGTTGAATGCCCTTACAGAATCAAGTGTGTAATAAATTAATGTTTTTTTAAAGAGATATATTCCTCAATAATAAATGGTGTTATCCTACTTAGTTTTTCTCTACATTTTAAAAATTCTTCATCCCTTCCCCCTTATCTTCACTTAAAAAAAAAAACTGTCTAAATTTGGTATAATAAAAAAGGATTCTAAATATTTGGGTTCCATTGTAATTTTTTTATTCTACACTGTGTTTGTGTGTGTACATGTGCATTCGTGCTACATTCAATCATATCATTAAATATTTTAAAACCATAATCCATCTTTAGATAATTATTTTATTGAGTAAAATATAACAGATATGTTTTGTTGTTGTTGTTTCATATCCCCTTGTGTAAAGATTACACGAATTCCATGAGTTCATGCTCCTCAAGCTGTTTTATGATAAGCAACGGCCTCTCCCAAAGGTCCTGTTTAGTGCATCTAATACAAGCCAAAATGTGTTCTGGAGCTTCAGGTGCTAAGCTACATTTTGGGCAAGTGGGGTAAGATTTTGTTATTATTTTCTATCTTCAATGGCTTGAGATGGCCTGTTCTAAATCTTGTTAGTGTTGTTTGATGCTGTCTGATGTTCAGAGCTCCTACTGGGTCTATATACCAACTGTGATTCCGATATATTTCACTCAATATTGATAAAAGGGATTATTTTATATTAAATTAAACAATACCACAGGTTTTTGGAGATGTGTGTGTGGGTTTCTTTTCAATTTATCAACGTAGTCTCAAGCTTTCTGCCCTTCTACAGGGAAACATAAATAAAAGAATAAAACACCGCTGTCTGATGCCAAATAGATTTTTGTAATAGTTTGGCATCAGGCGGAGTTTTATACGTTTATTTATGTTTCCCTGTAGAAGGGCAGAAAGCTTGAGACTACGTTGATAAATTGAAAAGAAACCCACACACACATCTCCAAAAACCTGTGGTATTGTTTAATTTAATATAAAATAATCCCTTTTATCAATATTGAGTGAAATATATCGGAGTCACAGTTGGTATATAGACCCAGTAGGAGCTCTGAACATCAGACAGCATCAAACAACACTAACAAGATTTAGAACAGGCCATCTCAAGCCATTGAAGATAAAAAATATAACAAAATCTGAAATCTGATAAGGTACAATTTGGATTATAGATTTTAAACATAAGGTAATAAGACCAAATCTAAATTAAAGTAGCATGATCAGGAGCTGCCTATCTCTTCATCTATCCACCTGATCCCAGTACAATTCACTTGGGGGGGTTGGTGGAAGGGTGGTTTAAACTGTTGGTTTTCTACTGCTATGACCCGAGATTGAATCCTGCACTTTGGGCACTTTTTTCTAATTGAAAAAATAATGGCCCCCGATTCTTGAAAAAGTCCAACCCCACAAAGCGAGTGCAAGTAACCAAACAGGGCTTTGGCAAACTTGTAAGTACAAAAGTCGAACTGCTTTTCACATGTGTAGACATGTGGTGCACTTACAGTAAAAGCAGACTCCAATTTCTACCCACCATGATTATCATGGCCTGTATCACATGTTCTAGGGATACAATTTCACTTTTGTACTATAGTGCATAGTGTTCATATACTGAAGTCATGGCCACAAAAATTGGGCACTTTGCTGAGTGTCCTATTGGTATTAAATGACTGTTCCTTGCAGCATGTGCCAAAACAGCAGCAAAGTACTATTTAAAAAGAAGTTTCCTCTATATACAATAAAAAAATAGGCCTAAAGTCTATGACCCATTGGGTCAGTGACACAACAGAAGCCTCGCTCACCACTTGTTACAGACCTATAGTCAGCATGACATGAGTCAAATCTAAGTATAAGATACAATACTCCAAGTCTCCGAGTACAAAAGCTTTAATACGAAATATATATTGAGAACTTCTTCTCAATATAGATTGGTGTCTCTCTTTACCTTGAGAGACAACCTAGTGTTTTAGTTCAGCTACTTGACCAGCTCCGCAACTCCAAGGAAGAGGCTCTAAGGACGACTACCAAACATCCAAAAACTTATCTAGAAACTCATTTTTATTGAAAAACACGCTCAATTTATACATTTAAAAAAATTTACATACTAATTTATACAATCAAAGAAATTTACATACTTTTCTCTTAGTTTTTAAGTTACAAATATATTTACATAAAAATAAAGTTGACTACTCTAGTAGTCGTAACAATATATATGTCATAATCTGTACATAACTGGATGCAAAACCCGTCCCAATATGTATGCAATGTATATGTTAAAAGATTTTAATAAAGACAAGGCTTAAGAAATCTGGGAGGGAAAGGCCAAGAGAGGAAGCAATCATTAGCAGGTTTTATTATCCAGGAACTCATAAAACTGGGTTCAATAACCTAGTATTTCCTGGGTCAGGTCAGGACAAGTCCAGAACAAAAGGACAGCAAAGGCCCAATCAGAGCATAGGAACATTAGTTAGGAACCAATGGGAATCGAGCACCCCTGGAAATTCATCCAATGAGAGCCGGGAATAGCTTTCGTCTTAAATCGGGAACGAAGTATAGGCAGTCAGGAGTGTGGCACCATAGAGTCAAGTTGGGAGCTGGACAGCAACGAGTTTGGAGCCAATCCCATCTCCTCAACCCCTCAGATAAGTCCCATCTTCAATAATGTGAACAACCGTAATTAATAGCCAACTCAGCAAATAGCTTCAACTCCTTTTCTCCCTAGATTGCTAGCCTTTTTCCAATCCAAAACTCTGTGTCCTCGTTATTTTCCCTTGTGAATACCTTATCACTTCAGCCAACACGACTGCACCCATCAATTCAATCAATCACCAATCAATTCAATCCATATCAACTTCAAAAGGTAATTCACACCGATCCCACAGTGAGTCGACAGGATAAAATGGAAAACAAACGAGACCAAGTAGCGAAAAGTAACGGCGACGATTTAGCGGAGAAAAGGAAGGCGACACGACGCACCCTGACGGCGATTATAGTACAGTTGACGGTCGCCCTCCAAGGAGTGAGGTCCACCCGACGAGACGAGGACCGGAGCTCCGCCCGCGGGACAGACGACGCCCACACCCCCACCCCAGGCCGGAAGACGGACGGAGATGCCGCCGACACGTGGCCGAGCGATCTGACGCGCCACTCCAAGGAACCATCACCCACCATGCCGGATCCCTACACCAGTACCCAGAAAAAACCAAGTAGGTGGACTGTTCCATCCCAACAAGCTCGACACTCGAACGCAAGGGCAGTGCAAATGGCCCGAAATTTACACACGAGTGCAAGGGCAGTGCAAATGGCCCCGACCCAGCAGCACGCCCGGCGTCCCACGCCGCCACCCCATGCCGAAGACGTACCAGCCGCGCAGAACTTTCGGAACTGAGGTAGGAAGGCAACGTCAACCCTTTGGCGTCAAGAAATTCTCACCCCTGATCTACCATGCCCATTTTTAATTGACACAGGCGCAAGCTTGAATATAGTGCCATATAATCTGTACAATATGTTAAAAACTCACCTCCCTTATTTAAAATTAAAAAAGCAGTCTATAGACCTACAGGCTATAAATGGTCTTGTAAAAACAATAGGTAAACTGACCCTCCCTCTGACAATAGGTAAAATATATAGAAAAGAGAATTTCCACGTGGTGGAAGCACCTCTGCCATTTGGAATTATCAGCATAAATACCCTCCATCATTTTAAAATAACAATAGATTTTAACAACTGCACTATATTCCAGCTTGGCGCCCCATTGTTTACCCCTACCTACCATTTTCACCATGTACCCAATGAATGCACATATTGGGAATGCCAAACGATGTCCCAAAAGACCAGCAATACATCCAAACCTTCAGCACATGGCACCCACTGCGTGCATTCATTGGTCAAACCCCAATCACCCACCTGCCAATCTGGTCACGCGCCTGCACAACACAACTTTTTCACTAAGGCCAATTGCCTTTACTATATGCCCTCAAATAACAAGGCCACAATGGCTTCAAATCACAACGACAATGCACAAATTGCGTCCCCACAACAGAACAACATTAAACACACGCGTGACCACACGTCACCACACGACCCTCACGCACGTGTACACCGCAACAACCACGACACTTACAACAATACACAGACAGTATCCATCCAACAGGACAACTTTCACATTAAACACACAAGTGCCCATACGTCGTCAAACAACAGTAACACGCACAACCAGCGCAACAAGCGCGACACTCGCACCAAAAGACGACAACACCAAGCAAACCTTTGCACAACCACTGCCAACACAACCATCCCGTCTACACGAAACATAGAGACAATCCACGCCACCAAACAACCACACAATCGCAAAACATTGCGATCTTTCTTAAGCGCTGTGAACGCTTACAAAAAGTTCATTCCGGACCACGCCCGCTTGCGGACGCCACTTGTCAACCTTCTAAAAAGGGATGCCATGTGGGTCTGGGATGACGAATGCCAGAAAGCGTTCACTAGCCTAAAAGAAAGCCTTACAACACACCCCACGTTACACCTTTACCAGGAAGGTCTGCCATGCCAGGTGTATTGTAACACCTCAATACTCGGCATCGCAGGCGTCCTCAAACAGGTCTACCCTAATGGGAAGATTTACACAGTCCAAAATTTCAGTCGCGCTCTGCGGGCACACGAACGAAGTTACTCCATATCTGAACTACAATGCCTAGCAATTGTGGAGAGTGTGGATAATTTCCGTGCCAGTTTGATGGACAGAAAATTTACAATATTTTCTGACCATCACGCATTGCAGTGGCTGAAAGAGATCAAAAACCCGTCAGGCAGACTATTTCGATGGAGATTAAGGCTATCGAGATACGAATATGAGCCGTAGCATAAATGGAGTACAACAATATTAAATGGGCGCCATACTTCGTAACCCGTTCTGTGGCTTTTTAGACGCCTCCCTCATTAAGAGCCATCAGCCTTCCCCATCGGGAAAATCTAGCTTGACCATGGATCACAATGGACTGCATACCTTTTCCCGAAAAGGTGTGACTAAAATTATAGTTCCAAAACCACTCACAAACAGACTACTACAAACAGTACACACACAACACAACCATCCAGACATCTCAAAGATGACGAGACTCATCTCTGCGCAATATTATTGGCAGAACATGACACAAGACATAGCAAAACAGGTAAAAACCTGTCCCACCTGCCAATTCGCAAGAAGTGTCGATGAATCCAACCAACCTCTACAAAGAGACACCGATACAGCACACAGAAACAAACTAAATCTGTACACCAAACATACCACACGCACAATACAAACAATAACAAATTTACACCATCTAAGACAGAGAGACGATTGCACGTTTCCACTTAAAACACCTACACCCGACATTTCTTCAACAGAATCCTTGACCACCAAACTGACGGACAGCGAACCTGACAGTCAATTAGATCCTACCATTTTTTCCAAAAAACGATTTACGCGATTCACCCACGGTAACAAGAATGCCGACACAGGCCAACCACAAACACACCCCGTTCCAAAGCCACCACCCACAATAGAAGTCCAACCAGATATCCCAGAGCCACAGTTCATGGCAAAAACATGGGAGAAGATGTGCCAATATCCCATTTTTCACCTAATCTCTGTTATTTGTCTGCTATTTCTACCCTATGGACTCGTCCCATTTTTATTCATCGTTCACATGCTAATTTATACCCTACCCTACCATCGGCTTTTCCAGCTTCAGGAGGCAGTCTTCCATATAGGCCAAGCACTTGTAAAACTCCTAGATCTCCTATGGGAGATTCTCGCAGAAAATTTAGGAAAACTCAAAGGAACTCGAACCAAATAACAAGAAACAAAAAACGATGCACGGAGGGAGAATCACACCAGTTCAATTAAGGACAATTAGGGCACCGAAAAAAAATTATCAATTAGGAGAGAGGACGTCGATCTAATACTTCTCCACGTAAAGTGGCGACAAAGACGCCGACATCAAATTATTTGCACAAGCCGCGGAGGGCCCCTTGCGCCGTCCCCCACACATCCGGACATGGGTCATACACCCCCACCCCGCGTCGAGAATAAAATTGAGGTCAGCGCGCTGTGGACATTTTAACGTCACCCATCTTTGGGATTCCAGTTTGAGCCTACATATCGACTTTTACAGAAAACACCATTTAATTACATTCTCACAAAAAACTTAATACGTTACAGACAATTCCCAATGAGTTTACATTTCTATTTTATATTTTTATTCTTCCAAGACTTCCAAGAAGCTGTTACATTTACTCACATTAAGCACAATAGACGTTAGGATTTTGGAAACACCTAAAGACTCACAACCAATGCACAACACGCAGGTCTCAAGGTTAATTATGAACAAAACACGCACATAACCACTTAAATGATAGGAAAAATTAGGTAGCTAAGCTTTCGAGCTCGCGTTTCTTCCGAAGGGATTAAACAACCATTTTTGAAGGATCGAGGGACTCTCCTCGGACCCTGTATTCAAAGATTTTGACTCCAGTTTTGACACCCGATATATAAAAGTGGGTATCGAGCGAGCATAATTTAAGTGCCCTAGGAAAATGCATAAAAATCCCTAGAACGCATTAAGGCTCGGGACATATTAACATACTACATTCGGCCTTGAGACCTCGAAAAACAACACCAACACAAAGACAAAATACACACGTAAGGTTAATTAGATTCCCATGTCTCCTGTATACACAATATAAAGCACAATTGGGAAAGGTCATGTTTCTACCCAAGAGTCGCACAGGAAAGACAAAAAAAAAAAAAATCTACGAGGCATATCATTAATTGATTGCGAGCGTGATATAGATTTTGGCACTGTAATTTTAATTACAAAGCGAGTTTGCGAACCTCGCTATACATTTTTCTTATATCATTCATTTACATTATTCTCTTATGTTTTAAAAATCAAAATACTTAATCAAATTTACAATGTTATCCTAATTCAATACTTATCGTTTATTTTAATCAATTATTTACCATTTATATATAACCACTTCTTTTATCTTGTTCATAATTCAATAACTAAACAAATTTTTATCAACGAAAACTCACTGGTTTTCTTTTAAAATTAGATATTTTACTTTTTTATTGATTTACAAAAACCTTTTCTTTTTTTCACCATGCGCAAAGCATTCACCTTGATTTCTTTCAACTTTTTATTTTATTTTTGATTTCTCAAAAGCCCTAATAGAATTCCCTCGATTTTCTTCCCCATCTCGAGCAGAATATGGTTAGGCATTTTTCTTTTTTTTTTCACCATGCAACAAAAGCATTCACTTTGATTTCTTTCAACTTTTATTTTATTTTTGATTTCTCAAAAGCCCTAATAGAATTCCCTCGATTTTCTTCCCCATCTCGAGCAGAATATGGTTAGGCATTTCTTTTTTTTTCTCACCACGCAACGAAGCATTTTTCTTTTCTTTTTCACCATGCATCAAGCATTCACTTTGATTTCTTCCAACTTTTATTTTATTTTGATTTCTCAAAAGACCTGATAGAATTCCCTCGATTTTCTTCTCCATCTCGAGTAGAATATGGTTAGGCATTTCTTTTTTTTTTCTCACCATGCAACAAAGCATTTTTCTTCTTTTTTTTTCCATGCACCAAGCATTCACTTTGATTTCGTTCAACTTTTTATTTTTGATTTCTCAAAAGCCCTAATAGAATTCCCTCGATTTTCTTCCCCATCTCGAGCAGAATATGGTTAGGCATTTTTCTTTTTTTCACCAATGCACCAAGGCATTCACTTTGATTTCTTCCAACTTTTTATTTTATTTTTGATTTCTCAAAAGACGTAGTAGAATTACCTCGAGTTTGTTCCCCGTCTCGAGTAGAATATCGTTTAGGCGCATTGTCTTTTCTTTGTTTTTTTCCCCCACGATGTACCATAGCATTCATTTTGATATCTTACAATTAAACATTTTTGATTTCTATTAATTATACGCAAGCGCTATATATCATTAACACCATTCTCTTTTATCTCTTATATCACCACCAATGCTTGTATATAACCTCTCAATAACCATAACTAATTTTCCAACAAAATTATTTTTTCTCTTTACAGAACTCACTCAGGCTAACCCCTTCGTGAATTCTTCGCATGTAGGAGGCGCATCTGTCATAATCTGTACATAACTGGATGCAAAACCCGTCCCAATATGTATGCAATGTATATGTTAAAAGATTTTAATAAAGACAAGGCTTACGAAATCTGGGAGAGAAAGGCCAAGAGAGGAAGCAATCATTAGCAGGTTTTATTATCCAGGAACTCATAAAACTGGGTTCAATAACCTAGTATTTCCTGGGTCAGGTCAGGACAAGTCCAGAACAAAAGGACAGCAAAGGCCCAATCAGAGCATAGGAACATTAGTTAGGAACCAATGGGAATCGAGCACCCCTGGAAATTCATCCAATGAGAGCCGGGAATAGCTTTCGTCTTAAATCGGGAACGAAGTATAGGCAGTCAGGAGTGTGGCACCATAGAGTCAAGTTGGGACCTGGACAGCAACGAGTTTGGAGCCAATCCCATCTCCTCAACCCCTCAGATAAGTCCCATCTTCAATAATGTGAACAACCGTAATTAATAGCCAACTCAGCAAATAGCTTCAACTCCTTTTCTCCCTAGATTGCTAGCCTTTTTCCAATCCAAAACTCTGTGTCCTCGTTATTTTCCCTTGTGAATACCTTATCACTTCAGCCAACACGACTGCGCCCATCAATTCAATCAATCACCAATCAATTCAATCCATCAACTTCAAAAGGTAATTCGCACCGATCCCACATATATATAATTATTTATTGATCATTATGCTTTATTGTCCAGCACTGAAGGAGGAGAGAATAATTCTCTATCAAAATATTGGTTATGAAAACATTTCGTCATATGTTCTAATGACAAAAGTAGTAAAAAGCAAACTTGGCTTTTCATAAGTATTGGAAAACAGCACAGACAATAGACAACACAGATGATGGATCCAACTTTAAGAAAGGTAGATGTTAATATCCACTTTCTGTAGATATCTGTTATGTTTATTTCTGTTTACCCATCTGGGAGAATCCTGTATGGGATGAGTGTCCTCAATAAAGGCCTTTTTTTACAGTGGCCCATATACAGGATACAATATTTGAAAGGGGGTCGGTGGAAGGATGATCTAAACCGTTGGTTTTCGACCATTATGACCCGGAATCAAATCCCGCATTGAGCACTTTTTTCTGATTGAAAAAAAAAATATGCTCCAATGGTCCCCGATTCTTGCAAAAGTCCAACCCCACCGGCGAGTGCAAGTAACCAAACGGGACTCTGGCAGATTTGTAAGTGCAAAGTCGAACTGGTTTTCATATATGTAGACATGTGGTGCACTTACATTAAAAGCAGTCGCCAACTTCTACCCACCATGATTATCATGGCCTGTAACACTTGTACTAGAGATAATAATAATAAACATTACCAAATATGTAATAACTAAAGAAATACCAATAGGAGGATCTGTTGAAGTAGCAACATTTAGATTGAACTAGAGAAATGATTACAGACACGTTGCGTTCGTTTCAATCGAAGCTCGTTAGCGAACTAGCTAGAATGTGTCGTAGCACTTTAGGACAGCGACAGACCAACGGCCTGACTGAGAGATTCAATAAGATCCTGGGAGACATGTTATCTACATACTTTGACGTCGAGCAAAAGATTCGTACTATTTCATATAATACAGTAAAGCAGGAATCGAACAGATTTTCACATTTCTGTACGAGAGGCAGAAACAATGTTGACACTTTATTGCCCTACCAGCTAGACTATGAAGAAGATGAACATTTAAGCCTACATATCGACTTTTACAGAAAACACCATTTAATTACATTCTCACAAAAACTTAATACGTTACAGACAATTCCCAATGAATTTACATTTCTATTTTATATTTTTATTCTTCCAAGACTTCCAAGAAGCTGTTACATTTACTCACACTAAGCACAATAGACGTTAGGATTTTGGAAACACCTAAAGACTCACAACCAATGCACAACACGCAGGTCTCAAGGTTAATTATGAACAAAACACGCACATAACCACTTAAATGATAGGAAAAATTAGGTAGCTAAGCTTTCGAGCTCGCGTTTCTTCCGAAGGGATTAAACAACCATTTTTGAAGGATCGAGGGACTCTCCTCGGACCCTGTATTCAAAGATTTTGACTCCAGTGTTGACACCCGATATATAAAAGTGGGTATCGGGCGAGCATAATTTAAGTGCCCTAGGGAAATGCATAAAAATCCCTAGAACGCATTAAGGCTCGGGACATATTAACATACTACATTCGGCCTTGACACCTCGAAAAACAACACCAACACAAAGACAAAATACACACGTAAGGTTAATTAGATTCCCATGTCTCCTGTATACACAATATAAAGCACAATTGGGAAAGGTCATGTTTCTACCCAAGAGTCGCACAGGAAAGACAAAAAAAAAAAAAAAAATCTACGAGGCATATCATTAATTGATTGCGAGCGTGATATAGATTTTGGCACTGTAATTTTAATTACAAAGCGAGTTTGCGAACCTCGCTATACATTTTTCTTATATCATTCATTTACATTATTCTCTTATGTTTTAAAAATCAAAATACGTAATCAAATTTACCATGTTATCCTAATTCAATACTTATCATTTATTTTAATCAATTATTTACCATTTATATATAACCACCTTTTTTATCTTGTTCATAATTCAATAACTAAACAAATTTTTATCAACGAAAACTCACTGGTTTTCTTTTAAAATTAGATATTTTACTTTTTTATTGATTTACAAAAACCTTTTCTTTTTTTCACCATGCGCAAAGCATTCACCTTGATTTCTTTCAACTTTTTATTTTATTTTTGATTTCTCAAAAGCCCTAATAGAATTCCCTCGATTTTCTTCCCCATCTCGTAGAATATGGTTAGGCATTTTTTTTTCACCATGCAACAAAAGCATTCACTTTGATTTCTTTCAACTTTTATTTTATTTTTGATTTCTCAAAAGCCCTAATAGAATTCCCTCGATTTTCTTCCCCATCTCGAGCAGAATATGGTTAGGCATTTCTTTTTTTTTCTCACCATGCAACGAAGCATTTTTCTTTTCTTTTTCACCATGCATCAAGCATTCACTTTGATTTCTTCCAACTTTTATTTTATTTTAATTTCTCAAAAGACCTGATAGAATTCCATCGATTTTCTTCTCCATCTCGAGTAGAATATGGTTAGGCATTTCTTTTTTTTTTCTCACCATGCAACAAAGCATTTTTCTTCTTTTTTTTTCCATGCACCAAGCATTCACTTTGATTTCGTTCAACTTTTTATTTTTGATTTCTCAAAAGCCCTAATAGAATTCCCTCGATTTTCTTCCCCATCTCGAGCAGAATATGGTTAAGCATTTTTCTTTTTTTCACCAATGCACCAAGGCATTCACTTTGATTTCTTCCAACTTTTAATTTTATTTTTGATTTCTCAAAAGACGTAGTAGAATTCCCTCGAGTTTGTTCCCCGTCTCGAGTAGAATATCGTTTAGGCGCATTGTCTTTTCTTTGTTTTTTTCCCCACGATGTACCATAGCATTCATTTTGATATCTTACAATTAAAACATTTTTGATTTCTATTAATTATACGCAAGCTATATATCATTAACACCATTCTCTTTTATCTCTTATATCACCACCAATGCTTGTATATAACCTCTCAATAACCATAACTAATTTTCCCACAAAATTATTTTTTCTCTTTACAGAACTCACTCAGGCTAACCCCTTCGTGAATTCTTCGCATGTAGGGGGCGCATCTGTCATAATCTGTACATAACTGGATGCAAAACCCGTCCCAATATGTATGCAATGTATATGTTAAAAGATTTTAATAAAGACAAGGCTTACGAAATCTGGGAGAGAAAGGCCAAGAGAGGAAGCAATCATTAGCAGGTTTTATTATCCAGGAACTCATAAAACTGGGTTCAATAACCTAGTATTTCCTGGGTCAGGTCAGGACAAGTCCAGAACAAAAGGACAGCAAAGGCCCAATCAGAGCATAGGAACATTAGTTAGGAACCAATGGGAATCGAGCACCCCTGGAAATTCATCCAATGAGAGCCGGGAATAGCTTTCGTCTTAAATCGGGAACGAAGTATAGGCAGTCAGGAGTGTGGCACCATAGAGTCAAGTTGGGACCTGGACAGCAACGAGTTTGGAGCCAATCCCATCTCCTCAACCCCTCAGATAAGTCCCATCTTCAATAATGTGAACAACCGTAATTAATAGCCAACTCAGCAAATAGCTTCAACTCCTTTTCTCCCTAGATTGCTAGCCCTTTTCCAATCCAAAACTCTGTGTCCTCGTTATTTTCCCTTGTGAATACCTTATCACTTCAGCCAACACGACTGCGCCCATCAATTCAATCAATCACCAATCAATTCAATCCATCAACTTCAAAAGGTAATTCGCACCGATCCCACATATATATAATTATTTATTGATCATTATGCTTTATTGTCCAGCACTGAAGGAGGAGAGAATAATTCTCCATCAAAATATTGGTTATGAAAACATTTCGTCATATGTTCTAATGACAAAAGTAGTAAAAAGCAAACTTGGCTTTTCATAAGTATTGGAAAACAGCACAGACAATAGACAACACAGATGATGGATCCAACTTTAAGAAAGGTAGATGTTAATATCCACTTTCTGTAGATATCTGTTATGTTTATTTCTGTTTACCCATCTGGGAGAATCCTGTATGGGATGAGTGTCCTCAATAAAGGCCTTTTTTTACAGTGGCCCATATACAGGATACAATATTTGAAAGGGGGTCGGTGGAAGGATGATCTAAACCGTTGGGTTTCGACCATTATGACCCGGAATCAAATCCCGCATTGGGCACTTTTTTCTGATTGAAAAAAAAATATGCTCCAATGGTCCCCGATTCTTGCAAAAGTCCAACCCCACCAGCAAGTGCAAGTAACCAAACGGGACTCTGGCAGATTTGTAAGTGCAAAGTCGAACTGGTTTTCATATATGTAGACATGTGGTGCACTTACATTAAAAGCAGTCGCCAACTTCTACCCACCATGATTATCATGGCCTGTAACACTTGTACTAGGGATAATAATAATAAACATTACCAAATATGTAATAACTAAAGAAATACCAATAGGAGGATCTGTTGAAGTAGCAACATTTAGATTGAACTAGAGAAATGATTACAGACGCGTTGCGTTCGTTTCAATCGAAGCTCGTTAGCGAACTAGCTAGAATGTGTCGTAGCACTTTAGGACAGCGACAGACCAACGGCCTGACTGAGAGATTCAATAAGATCCTGGGAGACATGTTATCTACGTACTTTGACGTCGAGCAAAAGATTCGTACTATTTCATATAATACAGTAATGCAGGAATCGAACAGATTTTCACATTTCTGTACGAGAGGCAGAAACAATGTTGACACTTTATTGCCCTACCAGCTAGACTATGAAGAAGATGAACATTTAAGCCAGTCAATGATATACGCTAAAAACGCACGCCTCGCTTACACACTCTCAGAACTCAGGACAATGATAAGAAACAATACGATGCAAGACATAGGCCTGCCCATTATTATTATTATTATTTTGCTTATCCTTTGTACACGTGGTACAGGCCATGATAATCATGGTGGGTAGAAGTAAGCGACTGCTTTTACTGTAAGTGCACCACATATCTACACATGTGAAAAGCCTGTCCATTATAATGTTGACGACCTTGCCTGGATCTTCACACCCGTACGTAAAGTTGGTTTATCCGTGGAACTCTTAAAAAATACTTCGCTCCATACAGAATAACTAAAAAGATTTCGGATACCAACTACGAAATAATCACGGTGGACGAATCTCGCAGGAGGAATAGGTCCAAAGATTCAGTCCATTTTTGGCATATGAAGCCCTACAATGATCCTAAACAACAGAAAAATGTCATTTAAATATCTAGATTGTCTGCGTATATTTAGTAAATTATAAGAAACTTCGGAACGCTGTTTTTCTATGGAAGGAGGTGAAGTCGCGGAATTTGCTTATTTCCAAGTAATTTTAATTCTAAATATGCATATAATTTCTATGGTTTATAATGCTATATAATAAATGCATGTATATAAATTCTGTGACTAACAACTGATTTGTTGTGAGGAAAGCCTCTCTCACTAAGTTTTTGAGTTTATTAATTAACCTGCTCAGATATAATGAGAGATATTTATAACCCAGGTTCCTGGAGCGCAGAGCGCGCTATGATAGCATGGTGTGTTCCTATAATATTTAATAGCGACAATACAAACAATTATCTATTTAAGAGAAATTGTGAGGGAATTTTAAAATATTTTCAATTTATCATTTAAAATACCTATACAAATATAAATACAATCCAAAAATAGCGGCCCCCAAAATACCATTTCAGGAAAAGGCGAGAGATTAAAGGGTTAATATTATATATATCGAATTTAATGAATAGATCTAGATAGAACTACAGTGTGTGTGTGTCTGTCTGATATCTAAATTATAAAGTAATGTGAAATAATGGGCCGCTTATAATTTGAGATATCTAACTATATAAAAATGAATGTTTGTATGTTTGTTTGTTTGTATGTCCGGTATACAAA
This sequence comes from Cordylochernes scorpioides, assembly GCA_030710605.1. Classification (NCBI taxonomy): domain Eukaryota; kingdom Metazoa; phylum Arthropoda; class Arachnida; order Pseudoscorpiones; family Chernetidae; genus Cordylochernes; species Cordylochernes scorpioides. The sequence continues at coordinate 120,618,116 of CP092864.1, forward strand.
TTCGCAGTAGTTCACTAATTCAAACCAAAATTTCCATACATAGGTAAAGAAATACGGGGAAGACGATAGGCTATTTTAAAAAATATATAAATCAATTATTAAAACTATATATTCAAATTATTCTACTTAGCTCACGAACAGCGCCCTGTATCAAAGATTATATTAAATTATGCTGATGCAAACAAATAGATAATGCTAATAACAAACAATTATAAAAAAAATCTTATCTAAATATATATCACTCGGGTAGATATGCACACGGGTTAATCCCGGGGCGAAGCCCGGGTCACCCGTCTAGTAACTTATATAAATAAACGCGCAGAAACTGATCATCACAAGTTATTATCAATAACATAGAATTTTTACTTATTAAACTCAATATATATTGGCTGCTGCTTGATGCTCCTTTTTATTCACATATATTCTTGATTTACACATATGTATACTCGTATCTTCAATCAAGGTTAGGTTAGGTTAGGTTAGGTTAGGACTTGATTTATTAAAAAAATAATCACCTTGGCTTTCTATACATCGTCTCCCATCGTTCTGGCAACTTGTAAATACCCTCTTTATGGGCACTCTTAGGAAGCGTGTGAAAAAAATCTTGCACCACTTTCTGGACATCTTCATCCGAGTCAAATCGCTTTCCCTTTAACTCCTTCTTTAGTAGTCCAAAAAGGAAATAGTCAGAGGGGGCTAGGTCTGGACTATATGCAGGATGTTCTAAAACTTCAAAACCTAATTTAATGATTGTAGATACAGTTTTACATGATGTATGCGGCCTTGCATTATCATGAAGGAAGAGAACGCCTTTACTAAGCTTCCCTCTTCTTTTGTTTCTTTACCGGGCTTTAGCTTATTTACAAGAATGTCACAATAAATTATTTATTTATTGTTACAAAAGCACGAAGTCCAAAGGACTATTGTGCTGTGCTAGTATTATTTACATATATGATTAATTATTTACACGATGGATTAGTATTATTTTGTAAATTATTGTACAAATAGTTCTAAACTTAACAAAGTTCTCATAAGATAGAGTATATACACAAAGAGAATTTGGTAATGTTTCAAAGTATCTACACACAATTTGATTAGTCAGAGGGCAAGATAAAAGAAGATGCTCTGGTGATTCAACATCTAAGCGGCATTCACATGTTGGATCATTGATAGCATTCAGTTTGAATAGGAAACTTAAGAAGGGTCCTTTGCCAGTTAAGAATAAAGTAGTGAATTTATCAGAAGAAATGAAATTTGGGACAGCAATTGGAAAGAATTTCTTGAACAGTTCATTAGATTGAGAAAGATAAAACTTAAATTTTAGATCCAGATATAGTTTGTTTAATTCTTTTTGAAGGGTTTTTTTGAGTGTTCGATATGTGAGAGAATTTGTCATATTATACTTTGTTTGTAATAATTCAAGATAATCGGACAGTAAAGGGGTTTTCGCTAGTATATGTGTGATGTAAGAAGATGAAGTCCTATAAGCATGAATGCATCTAATAAGAATTTGATATTGTATAGAATTCAACTTGGATCTTTTTGCTGCAGTGATAAAAGGAAACCAAATATTTGATGCATAGCTTATTGTAGAGCGTATCATAGCTTTATATAAGATCAATCTACGTCGAGTATCAATGCCCCAAGTACGTGCACATAATGAGAATAATATATTCTTAAGTTTCGTAGCTTTCATAATTATATTGTCAACATGTGTTCCAAAATTAATCTTATTCCTTTGTCTATGATTTTTAAAAATAACTCCCAAAATTTTAACAGTTTATGTCACAATAAAGGTCGCTGTTCATACGTTGCCTTGAGGATAAAAAATCAAGACAGATTGGTCCATCAACATCCCAAAAAATTGTTAACAAAACTTTACCGGCCGAACGTTGAGACCTGAGGAACATGCAATTCGTCCATTTTTGAACTCGTTAACCCATTTATAAATGTTTTTTGAGACAAACAAGACTCACCATAGATATTTTTCATTCTTTGGCATATTTGAGATGTTTGAATACCTTCTGCATTCAAGAAACGAATAACTGCACGTTGTTCAAGCGTGGTGCAATCCTTCAAGGGAGCTTCCATTTTAGTTTATTTATAAGTCTCGCGCCGCGCGTGGGAAAAAAGAACAGAACACCTTAAATAGTCTCTCGATGTTATATTTTAATATTCTGTGGTTTAAATTATTTTTGCTTTTTTAATTTTTAAGAAATAAGATAATTCACCTTATTTATTGATCCCCCTTTGTACATACATTTTATGATTTCAGCTTTCGATTTCACTTACGCGATTAAATGTAATTTATTTTAAATACTTTTGGGTAAATTTAAAGAATGTTTCATTTTTTTTTGATTAAAATATATACAATTTTAAGTGAATAAGGAATATTTATAAAAATCATTTTATATTTAAAGACGATTTAATATATTTAAATATATATATATATATATATATATATATACACTTCGTTCTCTTTTTATGCGGTTTTTTTTTATGCGGTTTTGGAGTTATGCGGTGCAAGAAAAAAAAAATTATTCGAATTTCGAAATTTTTTTTTTTGGTGATTCACTTTTTCTGAAAACGAATAAGAATAACAACTACAACTCTACTATTACGCAATCAATACAAAGAAAGAATTTTGTAACGTCCTGGTTGTATGTTAAGTTATCCAACAAACAGTAGAGGGGAAGTTCCAATGTCTTTTATTCCACGCCTGCCGGTGTCTTACACAACTCGTGCAAAACCGAAATCAAAACTGAAAACCCGCCGGCGTGCCAGCTGCCGTTACAAATTTCTTTTTTCTTTTATTGACATGTTTTCTCTTGATTTGTTCTTAAAAACAAAAGAGACAAAAACAAAAATACCTCGTTAAAATTGCGTGTTTTTATGCTGCATTTTGTTTTTGTATGAAACTAATTTAAAAAAGCCTGCATATTGGAAAGCATTAGAAAATAAAACTTTGTGAAAGAAGGTTACTACCGAAAACCGGAAGATAAATTTACTCAAGTGAATTGTAAGTTTTTTTGAATAATTTTAGTGCGTAATTGTACATTAAGTTTTTTTCTATAATTTTTAGTCCTCTTAAAGAAAATGTGTGACAATAATAAAAAACAAAAAAGAAGTGCAATTTCGCTAGAAACAAAAATTATAATTCTCGATTGCTTGGCGAAAGGAGAAAGATCAACAGCAATAGGTAAACGTTATAATTTAGGCGAATCTACTATAAGAGCAATAAAAAAAATGAAGCGGCAATAAGAAGATCAGTCAGATCTGGTACAAATTTGAGTTCTAAAATTTCATCATATTCATGAGGCACTTTAATAGAAAAAACAGAAAAGGCTCTCGTAATTTGGATTGAAGATTTAACTCAAAAAAGAATTCCGTTAGATGGACATTTAATCAAGATGAAAGCCCTTAAATTTTACAAGGAGTTAAAAGAATCAGAGCCATCTACATCTTCACGTGAAAGTAATCCACAATTCTCTGCCAGCACAGGGTGGTTAACTGGTTTTATAAAAAGACATTCTTTTCATAATCTAAAAATAAAAGGTGAGGTGGCTTCTGCAGATGAAGAAGCTGCTAGAAAATATCCTGAAAAGTTGGCTAAAATTATTAAAGATGGAGGATATTGTGCCCATCAAATCTTCAATGCTGATGAAACAGGATTGTTTTGGAAAAAATGCCAACCCGTACTTACATTGCAAAGTCCGAAAAAAATGCCAGTGGTTTTAAAGCTGCTAAAGATCGAGCTACTTTATTGCTGTGCAGCAATGCATCTGGCGTTCGAATGTTAAAACCGCTGCTTGTAAATCGATCTTTAAAACCACGTGCATTAAAAGGAAAAGACTTAAATACACTGCCCGTACATTGGATGGCAAACAAGAAGGCCTGGGTAACAACGGCTATTTTCACTGAATGGTTCAATAAATGCTTCGTACCCGAAGTAGAAAATTATATGAAAGAGATGGGTCTCGAATTTAAGATCTTATTAATTCTTGACAATGCACCAGGTCATCCAAACTTAGAACATCCAAATATAAAGGTAGTTTTTTCCCTCCAAACACAACGAGCCTAATTCAACCATTAGATCAGGGAATTATTTCAACATTTAAAAAATATTATGTAAAATTCACACTTTCCAATTCATTTTCGATAAACTGGAATCCGATACAATAACAGTTACTGAAGTTTGGAAACAATTTAATATCTTGAACTGTGTAGATCATGTTGCGTTAGCAATTGCCGAGATAAAATCACAAACTTTAAATGCATGTTGGAAAGCTGCTTGGCCTGAATGCTTATCAAAGAGAAATGAATCAAATAGAACAACAATAGTAACATCAGATATTATTTCAATTGCTAAGGAAATAGGTGGGGAAGGTTTTGATGATTTTGGCGAGCATAATATAGAAGAATTGCTTGTGGACGAAGCCCTAAATGATGATGATATTTTGGAAAGTATGGTAGATACTACTAAAGATTTCGAAACAGTGTGTAGATAGCGAACTGGAAGATGTTACTCCACTGGACGAAAAATTACTTCGGGAAGGCCTTCAACTTTCCGGTAAATTGGAAATTTTTTTTATTCAAAATGATAATGATGTAGAACGCGCCTTAAAATTCCAACGTGATCTGAAATTTTGTATGTCTGGCTACAGAGAACTCTACAAAGAACTAGTCAAGCCATCACAGCGTTTGATTACTGACTACCTTGTCAAAGAAAAAAAAAATCACTGAAGTTCCTAAAGAAGCATTACCATGTAGATCTGATGACGTAATTTTATCTTCAAGTGATGAAAGTGATCTTGCACCAATCCACAAACGGGTTCGCACATTATCAGACAGCGAATAATGATGAAAACATTCTTAATATGATTTTAAATAAAGTTTTGTTTATGTTTTTTTTTTAACATATTAAGTTTTGTTTTTGTTATTAACACACATATGTGCCATTTATTAAAATATGATGAGAAAAAAATTAAATCTTATTATTTATAAATCTTTTTTTATGCGATTTCTGGTGCATTTTAAAACATTATTTAGGTTTTATGCGATTTTTTTAATAAATGGAACGTATCCATCATTTTACATATAAATGTATGTCTTTTTTTGTGCGATTTTTTTATGCGGATTCCCCTGGAACGCATCTACCGCATAAAAAAAGAACCAAGTATATATATATATATATATATGATTCATATAAAGAACATAGAGATAAATACTTGGGAAATACGTACCTCTTTGGTGTGGATTTTTCGACGGATTTTCTCTGTGGTACCACCCCCTAATATCGAATGTGAAAAATAGTACAATAGTGAAATCGTACTGGGATCAGGTGGTTAATTTTTTTTAAAAAGGCATCGCCTGATCGTGCAACTTAAAGTATCTGATGGCTTGCGCCGTCTATCAGAATAAATATATAAACTGATCGTTGAATTTTAATTATTACAGAATAGGAAAATATCATTTCTTGATTAATATATAAAAACTAAATGATATTTATTATTACATATGGGGCAAGTAATTGGTAACCTTTAGTTGCACTTTCAGGAGATTCCTTTTTTAAAAAATTTATCCACCTGATCCCAGTACGATTTCACTTTTGTATCATTTTTCACATTGTTTGGAGTTCTCACGCGGTCTTGGGCGGTCTTTCATGGGGTACTCTACTGTGAATCTCACAGAGATAAAAAAAAAGAAAACCTGGAAGAGATTAAAAGACGCATTAGATATGGCATTGGGGAGCTTCCATCATCAGGTCCTCTTGGAGAGAATGGTCAGGTCGTTGGAATTGAATTGATCTTTCAATATTTTCTTCGTACGCTATACAAAATTTGAAGATCAAATCTTGGTTGATTTGAATTATAACAAAATCATTTGGAAAATATTGGGAGATCAGGATTTGAGAGATGGTGATGTTATTTCCAGATTGCCCACTGGAAGGGCCACTTGATAATTGTGTTCTGCAAGTGTTGAAAGAGAAAATATTTGAATGATGGTGGTTGGTGACTATTGTTGTCAAGGTTTCTACAAAAGAAAAAAAATCTTTAAAAAATCAAATCTCTAGATTGAAAGAAAGAGAGAGAATATGGTTTTACGGGCTACTAACCAAAGTGTATGATTTTCGAGCCCAAAAATGGATGTAGCAAGCAGACAAGCCGCAATGTACTATAGCAAAGTACTATAGTGTGTCGATTTATTAGTCCAGCGATGGCTCAGAAAGTCTCTCAAAGTTAGCGTTTTATTGGTATTACTTATTAGCTACATTTATATGGGAAGACAAAAAGGACAACACCCTAGAATGCACATTCTGGTCCTCTCTGGTTTCCGCCGCTGTGCCGCGCCGCGCAGCGGTCGTCATCTCCTATTTCATGGCGCCGCTTGTATGTTTTTGTTGACGGTGTGGTGCGTCATCCCAGCAGGCTGGAAGGAAATCTCTCAGCCCCCACAGTACCAAGATGCTGCATACCACACCAGGGTTGTTCAAAAAGGTTAGATTCTCCTGGCTAGAGAAAATAAAGAGAGAGAGACAGGTGTTGATTAGGAAAAAAAATGTAAATAAAACGGGAATAATTCAACAAGTGCTGGGGATGAAGGAAAGAAATGAAAGTATTAGTTCCACCTGACTAGACAGATGACGTTACATTAGAGGCTTCTTGTTATCAGGCCAAATCTTCTTCTTCTTTCTTATCTCCACTCAATCATATTAAGGTATCAAGCTTGCAAAGCTTGTTGATGGTGTTTGCCGGGGAGGAGTATAGCTCATCAATGGATGAGTCAATACAGTCAACAATGTGTTTTGGGATATCAGACCAAATAAGTTAGGGGACACTTTAGTTGATACACACAGAGAATAAAACGACGAGTGTTTGGGATGGTGCCATCATTCCAATTGCAAGAGGCAATACAGGTTAACTACCATAAACCTCCTTGAACAACCAATTTTGTAAAACCAAAAAATATGATGATCTAACATATGGCACACAGACATGGTACTAGCAAAAGAGTCGGGAGACAAGTGGGTAACACCCTAGATTCCCGACAGCCATGAACCGGGATTGAATCCCGAGTTAAAATTTTGTTTAATATGTGAATAACCTTCACATAATTGTCATTGTTACAAATATCATTTACTAGGTAGCTCTTGTTGAGCGGTACCTAATAAAGTGATTTTGGAACAAGACATGGTACTCACAATGAAACCCAAAGAACTTGAAGCCAAAATTTTCTTAACAAAAGAAACAAAATTAAAGAACCATTTTTATGTGAGCAATAGTTACCTAGAAATTATTTGAACAACCTCTAAATAATATATACTCTATACAAACTCTATACAAACTCTAAATAATATATAAAGAACACATGTTAATAACAAAATTTTTCAATTATTCTGTATATATATTATTTAGAGATTGTACATAGAATATCAGCCCGTTGAAGAGCAGTATATTTGCTCGAAAGCTTGCAAATTTAAATTAAAAGAAACTTTTTACCTGATATTAATTTTTACTTTTTCAAAGAACCTATTAACGAACTAGAATTTTCAGATACAGATATTAAATAGAAGGACAATATTCGGTACCTAAGGGTAACCCTGGATCAACATATAACCTTCCAAAAACATAGTGAAAACACAATAAATTTGGCGAAGGCTGCACAACACAAATTAGCTCTACTTCTAGGTCGAAAGAGAAAACTATCTCTAAACTGAACAATTTACACATTAATACTGAGACCTCATCTATGGCCCCATCCAATTTTCATGTAAAAAAGATTAGAAAACATTTGAAAATGGAATCATTAGAAAAATTACAGAAGCACCATGGTTTGTCGGAATTAAAATAAAGAAACGTTCTCAAGATTGAAAATATCAAATAATTCATTATAAAAAAAAAATCCTCAAAAAAAAAACCTACCTTCAAGGATACCACCAACTACAGATGCGACACAAAGAAAACATGGAACTTAAAACGGAAATAATTTTTATTTCAATTAAAACAAAATGATAAAAGTGGAAAATTATAAAGAAAAAATGCACATTACATATCAAGCAAGCCAGGAAAAAACTCTCTAAAAACAAGATCCACCAAGCCCCAAGACTCCAGACCTAAAGAAATTGATACCATAACATAATTGTAATATAATTATAAATGAACCAATGTATATACATTATTGTAAAAATGGTGAACTGGGTTTCTTCTTTTGAGCGGCACCCAATAAAGTTATTTTAAATTGGAACCTTCCGTCCCAAATACCTGTTTCATATTTTTTCAGGACGCCCCAAAGACCAGCTTTTTTAGTCGTTGAGATATAGCTTGAAACAAGCTGACGAGGGCCAACAGCCCGAAACGTGTACGTGGTTAGCTTTTCTCGATTAATCAAGACATTTTTTACATCGTGTAATACACATCTCTACTTCAGTATCCTGACTTTAAAGTATGGATAATTGCACTCAAATTCTTCCATTTCCTCAGTTATTACGCTTCTATAGAGCTTTTCAAATTCGTCTTCCTCTAAAACACAAAAATAATAAAGAAGGTAGTAATTTGATCCCACATATAATCCTTTTCTAACGAGTGACCCATCTGATGAGGAATTGATTTTTTTTTTCTGAATTCCAAAATGACTTTGAACTGGCATAACCCAAACTCAATAAGAGACCATCTAAAGGAGAAATTAGAAGTATTTATGTTCTAAGCAATCTCTCATGGAAAGGTGTACTCTGTGTGTATCCCTATGGAAGATAAGAAGATTTTATGACTTGTCCCGTAGGAACTCACACAATCCTATTCTGCCTATACTGATGAGTAGATTGTTGTTCTTTTATGAATTTGCCTAAACTGGCCTGCCAAAAATATTTAATAAATGACTTGACACGTTCTTAAAAAGCAAGAGAGAGAGAGAGACTAAATGATTGTATTCTTTTAATAGATTGTTCCGTTCGCTCATCATAACTTTTATAAGAGACGTAAAGAATTCAGAGGAAATTTCGGGACATCGTCGTAGAATAGGAAAGTGTGTTGAAGTAATGGTCAGAAGATGAATGGTGCGTTAGGGGGAAAGAAGGAGAGCAATAGAGGCGTGAGTAGAATAGAACAACAACCTTTATAAAGGGAAGACACTAATAGGAACCGTAGTTTATGTCTTACTGGCCGCCCCACTTACTCCACTTGGGGCGATGGCCGCTCACAAAGGTCCAGGATCTACGATAGTCTTGAAACCAAAATTCCAAACGGCGCCACGGACCGCGGAGAGTTGGGCCAATCCAACGTATAAAAGTCTGTCGTGGCTTGGCTCGCTGCACTTCCCGTCCTGCTCCGTCGCCTCAGGTAGGTCTTGTAGATCTCTCCGTGTACCTGCTCATTTCTCTAGTACGTCTTCGTGTTCTGGTATTATCTCAACCACTCCTTTTTTTAAATAGTTATGTCAGTTTCTGGGTAGATCGTTCTAATTTCTTTCATACTTCTTTGTATGCTCTTAGACACTTCCTTGTTATTACTTCTGTGATTTTGTAAACAAAGCTATTTTTCTCACTTCTTTGGTTTATTTGTGATAATAGGTATTACTGTCATACATCTTTAGTCATGTATTGATCTTAAGTTCTACCTTTTAAGGCAAAAAATGAATGATGGTACAGTAGAACCTCCCTTTAACGGACACCCCGCTAGCGGACACTTCTCTATAAAAGACAGTTTTTCGTTTGCAAAATTACCATTTTTACTATTTAGCAACTCTCTTGTAAGAGGACACCTCTCTCTAAAGGACACTTTGGCTCTTCAATTAGGTGTTCTTTACAGGGAGGTTCTACTGTATATATAAAGATAATTTTCACAAAGATCATCACTAAGCTCTCTTTCTTATTAAAATATGATTCAATTTCTTAACATAATAAAACATTTTTTACAAACCTCTCTTATATCACAATAATAAAGATTGTAATGGGAGAGAGGGCATGGTTCATCGGTGACGAAACCTCCCAGTGATTTCACCAGTTTAATAAAGAAGCTATAGGCATAAACTTTATAATTGCCTACAAAATTCAATCTCGTGACTATCTTCTACATTTTTATTAAGGTGTAGAATATGTTTATTAAAGAATATAATTAGTCTATAGGAGAAGCACCGAACTCTAATTTACAAGTTTCTATGGCCTGGAACCGTGATAAATACCGAGACAATAAATAAATAACACGAAGATGTCGATGAAGTCTGTGGATTCTCTCATCCCTTATATCAAAGGATAATTGCTATAGCAGTCGCTAATTCGACGTTTCAAAAACCTATCTAAGCTGAAATACTTATTTGTCTTCAAACATAATAGGATACATTACTCAAGTCCGAATTACATCAACACTCTCAAAAGACAATCATCTTCAAATAATCAAAAAATGAAGTCATTTATTGAAAGCTTTGCGGAATAAAAACTACAAACGTTCCACTATCTATCCGATTGTATTTATATGGAGGGGGAAAGGGAAATATTTTGAAAGTCATTAATCATATATGTTGAACCAGTTCAACTGATTAAAATCCCATCAGAAAACATAGCTATAGAACTATCATAAAGCGGTTTTAGGAAAAATAGCCTCACAAAATAAAAGTCAAAATATGTATATATAAAACAACTCTCTTTTCATACCCTTATTTATGTAAATATTTAATTTTATTTTTCCTTTTTCATTTTGTATGGCGAATCTAGGCCATCTAATCAAGGCGAAGTCTTAATAAAGAAATATTTAATATTGTGGCTGTTACTTAACTTGTTGGCCACCTCCATTCAACCTATTCAAATAAAAATGTAATAAAACTAGAAACAACTAATAGAAAAAGTCTTAGTTAACATAGGGGCTTAATATCAATGTTTTGTGTCGTGCGTTATAACTATAAATAGAATAACGCCACTTTGCATATTAATTTTTGTTTGCTTGAAAACTATATAGACTTATACACATTTGTAGGATCATTAATCACCACAGACACGGTTAGCCATTAAAAGTTGTTTTTATTTCAATTATTATTCTGTACATAACCCAGACTCCTGGAGCGTACGAAAGTCGCCAACTGTCCGGGTTTGTCTTCTGACTTATTGTCTATTTGTTGCAGTTGACATCCAACTGATTAGATGTCGCCAGGCTGTTTTATTTTTGGGGAGGTTCTTCAATGCTTCTTGGTTGAATGTGCTGGTGTTAAGTAGAGTTGCAGTCTGGAATCTCTGAAGACGGTAGGATGGGCAACTGAATAGGAGGTGGTCGACTGTTTGATTTTCTTGGTGACAGTGTTGGCATACGGGGTCGTTGTTTTTGGAGGTTCTGGCGATGTCGGCTTGAAGTTTTTATTTCAAAAAGTCTCTCGACTTATTTAGGCATACACTTTTTAGTTAAATGGTATTCTAACAAAAAAGAAATATAACATATTGTTTGCAATAAAATATAAAATAATTTAAAAAAGAATAATTAAATATTTACAATTACAAAATGTAACTTTTATAACACAAAGTTTAACACAGCGCCATCTAGGTGTGGCAATTGTAATTATTTAACCCTACACATTAATATTTTACATCTTTAAAAATACAACCACTTCACCAGATTTATCACCTGTTTGGTAAATTTGACCGGTTTTATAACCCCTATCGTAGGATAGTATGAAATCGAAGCTGTCCTTGTATTGATGAGGGTCAAAGTCCGAAATCATGGTACATAGGTTGGATTTTTATATGGATTTTCCAAAAAGGATGGGTTCATTCTTCATTACCAATTGTAAATGGGTTTTACCATGGTGATGCACAGTGCATAGTTCTGATGTACAATTAAGGGAGAGGGACCTTTTTTGGTACATATATTACATATATAACTATATATATATATATAGCTATTCTTTTGATAGAGATTATTTGATAATGAATAAACGAGTACACCTATCCCCCGATTGACACGGTACTTTTTTTTACACGTTTTCGCTTTTATACACGGTTTTCCAAATAAGTTTTTTTATATTTTTTTATCGCACTATACTAAATGCTACTGTGATTGAACACATGCGCTGTGTATACATCTCACGAGGAATCCCGAGCTTATGTGCTAACTTGCTGCACACGCACACTGTGTCTGTATTTATTTTTTTTATAAATTTTTAATTTTCGATTTACACGTTTTTCTCAGAAAGGTATCTACCGTGTAAATCGGGGGATAGGTGTATTTGCTATTTTTGTACAATAGTACCCTCTCACTTTGTAAATTAAAAACATCTCTAGATCTCTGTTTGTTTTAATTGAACTGATCCATATAAGAAGGACTAATTTAATAGGATGTATTAGCGCGCCATTTGTTATAAGAAATTAAAACTATTTCAGACGTGAATGATTCTTTTTGAAATTGAACAATTTTCTACTAATGTATCATTGCAGTAAGGACAGTAGAACATTATTTAATTTTGAAAAAAACATACGCGTCTAAAATGTGTTAATTTTTAATGACTTTTTTTTTTTTTTTGCTTATCCCTAGTACACGTGGTACAGGCCATGATAATCATGGTGGGTAGTTAGCGACTGCTTTTTACTGTAAGCGCACCACATGTCTATACATGTGAAAAGCAGTTCGACTTTGCACTTTCAAATGTGCCAGAGCCCTATTTGGTTACTTGCACTCGCTGGTGGGTTTGTTGGACTTTTGCTAGAATCGGGGGACATTGGAGCTTTTTTTTTTAAACAGAAAAAGTGTCCAATGCGGGAATCGCACCCGGGTCGTAGTGTTCAAAACCAAACGGTTTAACCAGCCTTCCACCGACCCCCCCATTTCTAATGACTAATACTCGTATATGACTAATATACTTGTATATCAATGTGATACGAATTAGAAGATTTTTTACAATGATAACTTCAAGTTCTTTGTGTTGCGTGTGTGTGTTGTTTTTGTGTGTGATATAAAATAATTTTCAGAAATAAATCCCCCTACTTGAAGCGTGATTAAGAAAATAAAAAGAAATACTTTAAGCTTTAGCTTTATACAAACACCTACTGGTTATGATAAAGCACAATTTGGATTATAGATTATAATAAAAGAAAATAAGACCTAATCCAAATAATTTATTAGTGTGTGACGTTTCTGCAACAACATTGTCACCATCATCAGACAAAATATTGCCGAAACGTCACACACAAATAAATTATTTGGATTAGGTCTTATTTTCTTTTACCTACTGGCTAATTTTATGATTATTTTATTAGAAGTTTTAATGGAAAAGAGTGAAGATGTCCTTTGAACCTTCCTTATTTATATATGCTGCACCGAGTGAATGTTTAGCATAAAACTCTTGTTTCTTTCTAACAAACATGATAAATTAATGTTATTATCATTATATTCTGGCTAAACACAAATTAATCTAGTACTTGGTTAATTTTATTTTTTGCTTGGTTGAAAATGCGACCAAAACCTCTTTCAGACTGAACTCTATATGCTGTTAAATTTTTAATCAGAATTGTTAAATTTTGAGAAAACGTATAAGAAACAAATAAATAAGCATATTTACATTGAAATTTATGTATATAGATTGAAATTTATATTGATAGATCCTTCCCAAGTCTTGTTAACTGCCTCAGTGTGACGTGGAGGTGAGTCTGTGCAGGACAGGCGGAGTACGTCTGAGTCTTTTACCCCTATATATGAAGGCTGTCCTACTAAGCCCAGATAAATGTTAACAAGCAATAAAGTCGTATTATTTCACCTTTGTGCGCCTCAGATTATCCCATCAACAGGAAAAACGCAGTCAAATACCTTTTATGAACTAAGGATATAAGCACCACCATAGAGATGACTTTTCAATTAGTAATGTCATGAAAATTCCAATTAATATTTCATTATTACTATCATCCATGTGTGTGTAAGGGTGGAATTTCAGAAATGGTATTCAAGCAAACTATGCACATATGACTTTATGACAGTAAAATTACATATTGACTTTTATATAGTGAGGTGAACTGACATCGCTTGTGTTCTGTTCGAGTGGATGTTTCACTGAAAGAATCTTGTTTCGCCCATCGAACAAAATGCAACAGTATTATAATCATTATCTTCTGACTAAAAATAAATTTGTCTCAATTTTTCTTTGTTGAAAATGTGACAAAGAACTATTTCAGACTCAACTCTATATCCTGTTAAAATATCATCCAGATTGGTCGAATATTGAGAAGCTTATAAGAAACAAAATATATAACTAAACATTTATCGACCTTTATAATGACGAATCCTGTATGGGACTTTGATTCCAGTAAAAGGCTTGTTGCTGCTGTTGTATATAGTCACAGTGTAGAAAATACTATACTATACCTACTACATATAGGTTTCTCTCTGTATTCTTAGTTCTCTTCTCTTACTCTGTAAACTGGCGAATCTTTATAGGACGAGAGGTCCTCAATAAAGGCTTCTTGTTGTTGTTGTTGTTGTTGTTGTTATCGACCTTTATATAGAGAGATTATTAATAATTAGGATAAATAGAAGTAAAATATAATAATAAATATTGTTTTTAGTATCTTCTTTCTCTCTCTCTCTCTATTAATATAAAAGTCAAAGAAGGTTTATGTTGAGAAAAAGACGTGTGACTATGTGAGATCGTGCAATTAAACGTTGAGGACGGTTTAAAAATAAGGTATGTGTGTTAATTTACAAGAATGTAGTACACCAATACCTCGCTTTGCGTTTTTTTTTCGAAGTTGCGTCGCTGCTTAATTTTTACTGATTTTCACTGTGCGTCGTTAGATTTTCGAAGTTGCGTTGTTTTGGATTCGAGTCTTTAATTTTTTTCCTAAAATATGGCAACATCTTTGTTTTTGATTGCGCCTCTACATATTTTTACTTTGCGTCGTTTCAATTTGCGTCGTGTTTTTTTGGAACGTAACCCCGACGCAAAGCGAGGTATGGGTGTATAATAACAAAAATAAGCAAACAATAGGTAAAGATGTGAAACAATAGTACAGATGTGATATTGTACTGGGATAAAGTTCATAAATTAAGAAAAGAAAAAATAGCATATCTTTATC
Source organism: Cordylochernes scorpioides (assembly GCA_030710605.1). Lineage (NCBI taxonomy): Eukaryota > Metazoa > Arthropoda > Arachnida > Pseudoscorpiones > Chernetidae > Cordylochernes > Cordylochernes scorpioides. The sequence continues at coordinate 120,633,156 of CP092864.1, forward strand.
GGTAAACTTAAAGGTGCTGATAGCCTGCCCTATTTATAAGAATAAATATCTTCAAGGAAGCCACAAACTATAAATGCGGAAAAAGGAAAATAAGAAATTTAAAACCTAGACAAATTCTCCATCAAATAAGCCAGAATGACGAAAAGTGGAAAAAAAGGAAAAATAAACCCACCTTGAATATCAACACAAGCCAGATAAAACCTTCTCAAGAACAATATCCCCAAGGACCTGAGGACCCAACGACATCAATATAAATTATAATTGTAAATTAACAAACCCTCTACATCCCCCAGAGTATATTGTAAATATGATGATCTAGGTTACTCTTTTTGAGCGGCACCTAATAAAGTTATTTGGAACTTGGAAAAGAATAAATATCAAATAATCGTTTATTTTTGATTATTCCAGAATTGGTCAAATACCCTTTCTTGGTTAATCAAGAAAAGCTAGCCATGTATTCGTTTCGGGCTGTTGGCCCTCATCATCGTGGTGCAAACTGTACCTCAACGACCAAAAAGCTGGTCTTTGGAGCTTCCTGAAAAATCATGAAACAGGTATTTAGGACGGAATGGATTGAATACGCCAAACTATGTGAAAAATGGAACAAGAGTTATATTGCACTTGGATCATATGGATTAATCAAGAAAAATAGCATCTCCTGATCGTGCAACTAAAAGTTACTGATGGCTTGCGTCATCTGTCGGAAAAAATAATTTATTTATGCCAAATACCTTACCTCAATATTTCACTAATCTGGCTGGAATTTTAATAGGATTCAGAGTTAATAATGGAAGAAGTATTTCTCTCATTTTATCAAACCTAGTAAAAATATATATATATATATATATTGTAACAAAGTATTTATTAATTTATTATTTTTATTAACAGAGTGGTCATTTTTATGTTTATATTTGCTACTCTGTAAATTTCCCTCATGGCTTATCTTTTGTTTACCATTCACAGTTTTGCCCTTGCCTGAAATAAATTGTTGTCTCTTCATGAAGTTTTTGTCTTCCTAATTTTCCACGTGGCAATATACAAACTAAGCAAATACAAACTAATTGGGTCTCCGTGCAGAGTTCAACGACTGCATGCTGTTTACCTTGTATTTTGGGCCATGTAGAAATAAATCGAAGTTAATAGCTCGAGAGTAGAACTCCTGATCGATCCCGCGTGTTTATTTGATCATCCTGATACATCAACGACACAACATTTGGTGTCAGAAGTGGGATCCTTGGTTTATAAAGAAATTTCTAGATGCCAATGGAAACCAAAAGAATGGCTGAGGAACAATGAGAACTCCATCATGCTCTCTGCTCGGGAATTAAGGAATTCTCCCAACAATTATCCGAACTCTCACAGAAATCATTTTGATATTTAAAGAAGAGCTCACTTGAAAATTTGATTAAAGTTCTGCAGCCATTGAAGAAAAACTTTCTCTAACCTTTAAAGAACAATGTTCATCACAATAGAATATTTCTAGAAAGCTTGATCAAAAATCAGCATCATCAAGAGAAGAAGTTATCCAACCAAAGAAACCTCTCAACACGCTGGTTTTGGAAGCTTAAAACAGATAATCTGCTGTTATAGATGATCTTCAGTCTCAGATTGACGTTTTAATAGTCAACGACTCGGTCCCTCTCCCACTACAAATCATCTCTTGCCACGCGGCTCTTACAATGGACTCGACATTTGGCTTGGACCTTTATACACGATATACGACCAGCTACAAAAAAGATGAAGCCTCTGAACTTTTAAGGCACTGCATCGGGGGCTAACTTCAAATCGCAGTTAGAGGTCGTCTTGGACGATCGAGGATGTTCCGACATCGAGATTGCAGCTGTTTTGGCGGTGGCTCTTCGTAGCCCAGCAACCGAGATTCAAGAGACTATGCCTTTGGGACAACAGCCCGTCTATTGAACTCTGCTCAACTCTATTAAACGGAAGATACGAAAACTAAATTAATAAGCACCTTTACGAAGTCCGTTTCCGAAATAATACCCTAACTAAAGCCGAATTATTGAAAGAAGTGGCCAATGATCTTCAGAGGCCGTTGAGGCTTGCTTTCTCGTCTTTTTGGGTAATATTCAAAGATTTTCTAACCCAGCAACAGTTTGTAGAAGCTCTCAAAGACCCTTTTGTACTCTCCAAGAAACTCAAGCTATGGTATAAATTATGAAGCGTCTCAAAAAGCTTCCAGAACACCTCTCAGATTTTCTCGTCACTCAGAGTTAATCATAGCCATCCAACCAGATCTCCTCTTAACGTCGACGCATCCTAAATTCCATTTCGAAATAAATCCAGGTGCTGGAGATTTATTCAAGAAGGACATCTGAAACGGAATTGATCCGAAATATTTCAAAGAGGTAAAATAACATCCCTGGCAACCAGAAAAACGATAATTTTTCGATATCGCGGTGCAGAGGACAGCCCTGATCAAAGCCATCCTGGCCTTAGCTCTTCTAAGAAATCACGATGGCTTTTCTTGTATGGAAGTGTTCAAGGAACTTCTTGCTTCATAGTCACCAACATTGGGGCAAACACCACCATCCTTCGAACTAGTTTCTTCAATCTACTAGCACCAAAATTGCGGTTTAAATTACCGACAACATCTTTCTATCACTACAGCAACCAGGGAACAGTCACCGATACATCACCGAGTGCTCCTTGAGCTACAGATTGGTGACAACATCTACCAGCATCCTGGGTATGTAGCTGATATTGTGAACCATGTCTTTATTGGACTTGATATACTGAACATATGCTTCTATATTATCACTATAATTTTCAAAACTTTATTTCATATAAATATTTTACCCTTAGGTAGAATTTTTCTTAACGTACTTTAATCGCAAAGAGAGATTTTCATATAATTTTCATATTTACTTTTTAAAATTGGTTCTGGAGCTAATAAAAAGAGATTCCTGCTTTAGCAAATACTGTTGCAATATTAATGAAAAACTTTAACGATCGTTTTTCTTTAAAAATCTGGCAAACCATCTTAAAAAGTTGTTGAGTTTTGAGAATCCTTTTTTGTTGTTGCATTTTAAAAAATCTTATATCCGATTTTATCGTATCTCTCTTTGATGCTTCAAATGTACTTTATAGGAATCAATGAAAAATCTAGAATTCATTTTATGAAAAGAGTAAAAAATACTAATATGCAAATTTGGAAAAACATTATATATATGCTTCAGAATTTAGTCCTTGTTATTCGTAATTGTCGGCCAATATTTTTCGGTGAAGAAGAGATTTTTAGGCATATTTAAACAATATTTTAATATTTACAAATTGAATCTAAAAGATGATATTAAGAACACTATAACGAGATAGAGATATTTATAACCCTGGTTCCTGGAGCTATAACGACTTTAAACATGCATAGCATTTGTTCCATTTGTTGTCAAATATAAATATTTGAAATAATCAAAAATGAATTAAACCTCGCGCGCGTTTTAAAAATGTTTGATTCTGAATTTGGCGATAATTAGTGCACAAAAAAAAAAAAAACAAAACAATTAATATAGATTTAAAGTATTTTTATAGGCTATATAGCATCATGATTCAGAAAACAAAATATCAAAATGATGAGCACCAAAATATCCGGTCTCTAATAATCAGGTTCATGATGTGTCCATGAAACATCCATGGATATATTGATCGCGTTGTTGCTGATAGCTGTTTCAGTGATGAGGTTTAAATATTCTTCAAAGTTTTACCCCATTATGCTATCTGTGTGACTCTAGGTTCTTGCATGTCATCTATACATCGTCGAATATAGCGATAAATACCATAAAATACGAAGTTGTATTATTAGACGTATAGATTGATATGCGATTAAATTGATATTATAAAATATATTGCTTGCTTTCAATTTGATTAAATCTGGTATATTTGAATATAAAAGTTGGAATGAGCCTCGAATAAACGTCAGACAAACTCAGCAGTTGTACTGAGAGAGGACAAAGCTCCTATCGCCCAGCGATCTGGCCCAAGGATGTCCTGTTCGGCCTTAAAGTCCAGGAAGACTATGAATTAGCTGTGTTAACACTGGACAATATTGTTATCCACATGACGATCAACGTTCCACTGAACGCTTCCCCACAAAGGACTTCACTCGGAGTTCCTTGTGCGTCCCATGACCTTTAATTCTGTCACAGCTGCACGTGCGACATCGTCATATCGAAGGGTCCAATATCTTATCCAAGAAATTTATTTCAAATATTCACAATATTTTAATGATATTGTAGCAGAGTAATTATTATTTTTATTTATAATTAAATATGTAAACATTCTATTATGTAATCTAATATGTAAATATTCTATCTATTATTATTATTTTTGTTAAATTAAAACTTTATAAAATTAAATATGCAAAAAGTTATTTTGTATAAAAATAGTATATATGCCATCAATTTGTTATCGTGATACTCCTGTAGAAGGACTGGCAGGTCCGAAAGCTAGAGAATAAAAATTTGAACAAGAAACTTGGCCCTGGAGACTTTATTTACTTTATAATAATTTATTATTTTATTAACAGATTATTAATTTTGATGTGTTTATAGATTTTATTACTCTGTGTAAACTTCCCTCATTGCTTCTCTTATATTTTATTAATTCTAATTGGTGTTTGCCTTTGATAAATTGCCGTGTCATTCTGAAATTTGTCTTAAATTTCTAGGTGACAATATCATTGTGTTTGGATATGGGCTAATCGTCTATTACCTTGTCTTGTATTATGGATGAACTACGAGGGGAAGTTAATGTTTATACTATTGTATTGAGATGATACCCCATTTGGACAAGGAAAGCGAAGCGGCTGATTCTACACTAGCCTGTTCAGTGATTCGCTAACCATGACGTATGCACAAAGGAACGTGTGGCCATTGGACATGCGTCGGACCAGGAGGCTGTTGTTGGGTGCTGCGCTGCCTTGAGTATAGGAGCTCCATCTATTATTTTTTTCTGTGGTGAATCGGTAAAAGACCGCTGGTCTTAATAAAGCTTTGTGTGTGTGTATTGAGATGATATGAAGGCTTCTAAATACAGCTTTTCTGTTTTTAAAACTATGTTCTGATAACGGCATTTCAAAATTATGAAGATTAAAAAATTCTATTTAGGGTTATTATTTCTTATATCCCTGCTATGTGTTCTTTGATTTGTATGGTTCTGTTTTTTTTTCCTATATAATTATCGATTCAGTAATCGCATTTGACTGAATAAATGGCTTTCTCTTTTTTGATCCGGATTTACCTTACTGGCTGGTTTAGTTACGAGGTTTCTGATAATGTTGGCTCTTGCTGGAGAAGGGTAAAGGAAAGTATTGAATTTCGTATTTCTTTAACCTGAAAGAAAAGGGTTGATTTGCTGGGGTGTGCGGTATAAAAAGTTTGCTTTATATAATGGATTCACTTCTGTCTGTTTTCTTTATAATAATGTAGGAGATATCGGGGGTATGTGTGCTCTACACATTAAATCTCTTAGAATTCTATTTCTTTCAATGTTTTTTTCAGAACGGGAAGCGAGCAATAAGTGTGAACCCTTTTAGTTAGAGTTGTCACGAATGATATTTTATGAGAAACTGGACCGTAGGAATTAAAATGGAGATTTTGAGGTTGGAAAGTCAGCTTGTAGTAAAGGGTTCTTGATGTTAATAAGTAGGTAGTACTATTTTCCTTTTGTATTTCTAGTGTAATTTTATTGTTCTTGTGAATATTGTTGAGTGTGTGGTGAGAGGATAATATCTTCTTTTTATTTTGGATATTCTGAAAAATATCATTAACTAGCGGATGTGCCCGGCTTCGCCCGGGTTTTACCCGAGTGAATGTTTGTCTAACGAACATTTGTTAAAACAATTCTCTATAAACTTATAAAACGTACTCGGCTTCGCCCGGGGTTTTACCCGAGTAAAGGTTTGTCTAGGAACATTTGTTAAAACAATTCTCTAAAAACTTATTTAAAAAAAAAAGATATATTTTGATAATTTGAAACTCGTAAATTTGAATCTCTCGATAAAGTGAACATTTTTTCCCGGTCCCTGTGTGCCGTGTCATCCTGAATTTTGTCTTTCCTAATTTTCTATATTAGGAAATCATAGTTTTATCTAGTGAACATTTTTTCCCGTGTCACATTGCCGTGTCATCCTGAGATAATCTTACTTTTGATAAATAATATTTAAGATAACAAACTTAGTGATAAGAAAACTTGTTATCATCGTCACAATGGGGGCGCTGCTTGCAAGTTAAATATACAAATCTGCAAATAACTCTAAGGATATTCAAGATATTGATGAAATTATTTTTCAAAAACCTTCCTGGTGATATACCTAATAATATCCCAAAATTTCACGGCGATTGGATGTATGGTTTTTGAATCTATAGAGTACAGACAAACAGACAGACATTCAATTTTATATATATAGATATATCTATAATAATTCATTATTTCAAAGTTTTATTGATAGCATATCCATTGATCAATGTTTAGCAAAATCGTTTCTGAAGGATAAATAACTGCTCATAGGTGTTCCACATTTCTGTTTATAGTAATTTTCTCAAAAGTGAATGAATTTATTTCTAAACATGATTTGAACAGAGTGACTATGCATATGGTTTAAACTCCATTACTTGTATTAAAGTGATTTAATTTTTCTAACAAAGTTTGAAGGTTCTGAAGTATGAGGTCATAAGGTAAGCTCATGTACAAGGACTCAACATCAAACGTCCTGTGGGATGTTTAGTCAGATTTAGATTTTTGATTAATTCTGGATACTCTTGATGGAATACTTATTATTATTTTGGACAATAGGGGTAAGATGATGAACCAAATATTTGACTGTTTCTATGGCTGGTGATAGGCTACTATTGGTTGCAATGGTAATGTTCATGGGTTTTGGACAAACCGTGTATGTAAGGAGTACTTTTAGGAATATTGTAAAGATATTTCATCTGTTCCCTGGATAAATTTCCTTATCATAGAGTGTTTTGAGCGTTCTCCTAAACTCTGCTATGGAGAGACTTATTGCTTTAGATTTATAAGATTCCATCAAAGGGATATAATTTTAAGACTCTAAGTTCCATTGAATCAGCTATTAACAATTAAGATAGTAAACTAAAAAGGTATTCCGAAATATCACAGCCAACACATTATAGGAAATGTCTCAACGACCCAAATAATTAACTGTAAAGAAAAGCAAGCTATCGTTTCATTGAGAAACAACGAGGAAATAGTCACTAGCAAGGTAGAAATAGAAGGTACACCGTTATTCTTAATAAAACTTAATACCGCCGGGAAATGTTTAAAAATCCTGGAGAATCGACATTTTTCGGGGGAAAACAACGAAAATCCTCAAAAATAAATCCATAGCAGAGTTTAGGAGAGCACTTAAAACACTCAATAAGAAAGGAAATGTTTCCAGGGAACAGATTAAATATTTTTGCAATATTCCTTAAAGTATTCCTTATATACACGGTTTGTCCAAACCCCATAAGGAGCATGTACCAGTGCGACCAATAGTACCCTATCACCAGCCATAGAAACAGTCAAATAGTTTATTCATCTTCTGACCTTTATTGTTTAAAATAACAATAAGTATTCCATATCGAGAGTATCCAGGAATTCACACATCAAAAATCTAAATCAGACTAAACCTTCTACAGGACGTTTGATGTTGAGTTCTTGTATATGAGCTTATATACCTTATGACCGATTACTCCAAAACCTTGTAATAACAATCAATTTAAGACAAGTAATGAAGTTGAAACCATATATAATCCTCCAGTTTATATCATGTTTAGAATTAAATGTATTCACTTTTGATAAAGATTACTACAGGCAGAAATGTGGAACACCTATTGTAACGGCACCTGGCACGTCTACAGTGTATTCTTCTTGTATTGTAAATTATCAGTGAGCATATTCTTATCACTGAAGGTACTCTGTGGAGTTGCAGTTTGACTTTTTGTAATATATATATAGATGGAAATTTTGCCGGGAGGAAACCCTCCGCTGCCGACCGGCGCACTTCCAAGTGCGCCAACTGCTTTGCCAAGGGCCTCTCTGACAAGTACGAGGCGAGAGCCTCGAGCTGCCCCACCTTGAAGCTTAGAGCCCTCAAGTTCTAGGCTTCCAGGGCCCCCTGCCTCCTCAACTGGCCACCTTCCGGGCTTCTCTCACTTCTTGGCGCTGCTTCCCTGACCTCTCCAGCTTCCTCCCCCCCCCCCCCCTGCCAGATCCTTGATCCTCTTGCCCCTGCCTCCTCCACCTCGGGGCGCTTCGCGCCCTTCTGCGGCCTGTTGGTGCCTTAAAATGCTTCTCAGAATAGCATGTAGAAGGCGGAATAATAGTAGAGGCTGTTTTATCCCATAGTTCCTTCCTGACAAGCACGAGGCGAGAGCCTCAAGCTGCCCCATCCTGAAGTCTAGGGCCCTCAAGTTCTAGGCTTCAAGTACCTTCTGCCTCCAATTCCATCTGCCACTTCTCCTGGATTCCTGGCCTATTCAACGCACCCGCCTCACTGCACCCTGGCGCTGTTCCCCTGCTTGCCCAACGTTTCCACCACCCCTGCGAGATATCTCCTGCCGCCAGATCCTAGGGTTCCTTGCCACCTGACATCGAGTTTGGACTCAAAAATCATAACTTTTGGTTAGTAGCCCGTAAATAAAGATATTTTCTCTGCCGGGAGGAAATTGATCTAAAATATATATCTCTTTGGCAGATTGTGAAGATTCCATTAGATCCCGTGTGGATCTCACGGAATAAAGTCCGCCCTAGACTGACGAGGGCCATTAGCCCGAAACCATGGTCTCTAGGTGGACGTTTTTCAGTTTGCCAAAGCTGGTGTTGTGGCTTTGTCACTAAATATATATATTAACATGTAAACTTATGTCTTATGTCTGCCTTAACAAAGAAATAAAAAATTTATTTTAAAACTTCCCAATTAATTCTTGCTTTTATTTTATATAATTTTATTTCAATTTAAAGAGCTATGTTCCCCTAGGGTCACTTGCGCTGTCATACATGTATGCCTTTACATTTGTCTATACATATATGTCATAATTTGTACATAACTGGATGTAACCCCACCACAATATGTATGCAATGTATGATCTAAAGATTTTAATAAAAACTAGGCTTAGCGAATCTGGGAGAAAGGCCATCAGAGAAGAAAGGATTATTAGCAGGTTTTCATTATCCAGGAAGCAAATGTTATTACCCAGGAACTCATAAAACTGAGTTCAAGAACCTCTTCTTCCGGGGGCATGTTAAAACAAGACAAAGACAAAGGAATAGCTAAGAACCAATCAGAGTCCAGGAGGACTAGCTAAGAGCCAATGAGAGACGGCCACGAGTCGACAGTCATCCAATGAGAACATTGAAGAGTTAACGAGTTAAATCTCGGACTCAGGTTAATTAGTAGGGACCTTGGCACCATCGCAAGAAGTTAGGAGCTGGACACCGCAGCAAGCAGTACGCTTCAAGCCCTTCTCAGCACCCAGATAAGTCCAATGTTCAATATGTGAACAGCCTAGCCTTAGTCAAGAACCCCATAGTCACCCCTTTCTCCCTTGATCGCTGGCCTATTTCAATCCAATCCTGTGTCCTCGTTATTTCCCCCTGTGTGAATACCTTACTATCTCAGCAAAACGACTGCGCCCACATCAATTACAGTAAGTCAACGTACTACTACAACAATCATTAATCAATCAATCAAACAACTCAATCAACCACCCAAAAGACCCGAATATATTACATATATACAATAATTTTAGGCCGTGAATAGAATAGTCATATGATGTTAACAATGAGAAAGAAAAAAAAAACACTAGAAAAAAAATAACTATGTACAAAAGAAAGAAGTGTCTGGCAATATGTACAATAAGCATAATATAAATTATCAGTTTCTTAAAAGATATTTGTTGCTATACAATTTAAAATATATCTACAAAAAAAGGTATTGAATTTAATATACATTACTTCTTGCTGGTTAACGTCAAACAAACACGAGGACGTTACACCTATGGGCAGTCCTCTAACCCTTTTGCTGCACAAATGGTTATGTTAAAATTGATCAATGGATATTGGAACAAGAAAATTTTGGCTTGAAGATAAAGAATTGGTATCGATATATAAGGGGATATTTTTGTAGAATCCAATAAAAAATAAAATATTATCCTTCAAACAATGATCACAGGAAAATCAAATTCACACTAGAAATTGATAAGAAAAATAGGTTACTGTATATAGACTCACTATTTATTAAGACCAAACATAATTTTAACACACAACAGTATGCTTCAAGCCAACTTTCCAATCTCAATATCTCCATTTTAAATCCTACGGTTCGATTTCTCATAAAATGTCAATCGTGAGAACTTAATTCATACTCATTGTTTGCTTCCCCATTTGAAGAATCTTGAAAGAAATAAAATTCGAAGAGATTTGTTTAGTAAAGCACATACCCTCGATATTTCATACATAGGCATTCTTTTAAAGCAAACCAGACAAAAGTGAATCTATTATATAAAGCAAACTGTTGTATACCGTCACCCCAGCAAATTAAGCCATTTCCTTCAGATTGAAGTAATACGGAATTCAAACCTTTTCCCACACTCCTCCGCAATAGCCAGCATAATCAGAAACCCCATAACCAAACCAGCCAGAAAGGTAAAACCCGGATCGAAAGGAGAAAGCCATTTATTCAGTCAAATGCGATAACTGCACCTGCCATCTATATAGGCGAAACAATCATTTTCGCTTTTGTTTTTATATTCACTTTTTATTAGTCTTAATTCTCGTTCTTAGAAATAAACAAAATTTATTAGCTGAGATATTATGTTTACAACAGTTGAATAGAACTTTTCAACAGCTATATGGAGTCTTCTTGGTTTTTTACTTGGGGACATTCAATGTGTACCTACCGGGAATATTGGCAGGACTGAATTATAGGTAGGATGGCTTGAAGTCTGGAGGTGTTCGTTTGCTCTATTACTCCACTTGACAGATCTAATGACATCTGAAACTACACCCCGTTTTTTTATACAAGTTATATAAGAGCGTTTTATATAGATTTACTATTTTAACATTATTACAACTTGCTCACTCACGATGTTACTATCCAATTATTTAGAGTATCTTTTAGATATATCATATTTTAATAAAATAGAACCAGAACTCATTTGATTAAAATATGCATATGCACATAGTTGGTCTCGCCCTTCATCCATCTTCACTGTAAATATCGGACTTCTTGATGAGCAGTCTGGGTCCTGATGTTTCCTTCCGCTCTTATACACGACAGTGACATCAAACTCTTGCAGCCAAAGAGCCCATCTTGCTAACCTTTCACATGGGTCTTTGAGGTTGGTCAGCCAAAGAGTGGTGGTCAGTAACGATAGTGAATGAGCGTCCATAAACTTTGCCGGAATTTATTGATAGCCCAAATGATGGCAAGGCATTCCTTTTCAGTAGTTGAATATTTTTTTCTGCCTTGCTTAGTGTCCTAGATGCATAAGCAATGATTATTTCCGTTCTCATTTTGAATCTGGACTAAGACTGCTCCTATTCCATAGTTGCTTGCATCAGTGTGCATCTCTGTTGGGCATGAATATTCAAAATGACCAAGTGCAGGTTTGGAAATTAACACTGAAATAAGAGCTTCAAATGCACGCTGCTCTACTCGGTTTCAATAAAATTCTGATTATTTCTTCGAAAGGTCATTCAAGGGTTGGGAAACGTGGGCATAATTGAGTATGAAGCAGCGGTAGTAGGATGAGAGACCAAGGAAACTTCTAACTTCTTTTAATGTCCTTGGCGTATATAGCGAATACGCGAACTACTCGAATCTTTTCTGGGTCGAAACGAATTCCATTTTCACTCACTTCATCACCAAGGACTGTGACAGTTTTCGCACAAAACTTGCATTTCTTGGAATTAATACATAATCCGGCTTTCTTAAGACAGTTTAATACGAGTTGAAGGCGTCTTAGATGTTCTTCAAAATCATCTGAAAAAACGATTATGTCATCGAGGTAACATAAGCAAATGGTTCACTTAAGACCCTTCAGAAGATTGTCCAACATTCGTTCGAATGTAGCTGGAGCATTACATAACCCAAATGGCATCACTTTGAACTCATAGAGTCCATCATACTCGTACAGTCCGATTCTTCGATCTGCCAGTACCCCGGCTGGAAGGTAAATGGAAGAATAAAATCTAACTCCTCGTAGGCAGTCTAAAGCGTTGTCGATCCTTGGGAGCGGGTAGACGTTTTTTCTCTTTTATTTTGTTCAGGCGGCGGTAATCAACGCAGAATTTTCAGATTTCTTCCTTTTTTCTGATCAAGACTACAGGTGAGGCCCACGGACTTTCAAAAAGCTAAATGATGTCAAGTTTTAATATCTTGTTTAGCTCATCTTGAATAATTTGGTGTTCTGTTGGTGCAACTCGGTACGGTCGTTGTTTGTTCTGTAGGTGGTCTCCAGTGTTAATTCTCGGTGCTTAACATTTACGCGTTTTTGAATGGTTTTCTTTCACTAAATCCGAAAAAAATATCCGTATAATTTTTAAAACAAATTCAAAGTTTTCCAGCAGTCCGTTCAAGTCCAGTTTCAGAGTGCAGCGTCTTTTTGGTCTTATGACTTTTCTGTGGTCATTCTCAGACCGACGTTGGTTTTGATTAACATAATATTTTTCTTAGTTTTAATCTTAATCTCTCGGACACGACGGAATAGGAGGCCCCAGAATCGACAAGGGCGTACGATATCATTCCTTCAATTTTCACGTCGACATAATTTCTCTTAATTTCCATTGTAGTCGTCATGGGAGAATTTCCTAATATTACGACCTCCCTCCCATTAATGGTCGCAGATCCTAGATTTCCGAGAGTGAACGGCGAGGTATAAACGACTGGATCTCCTAGCAGGCGACGAAAATTGTCCTGTTTCGAACAGGATAAGGAGAAGGACTTCGATAGCGGCGTACATTTTCTCTTGGCAGGTCGTCATTGGGCTCTTGGCTGCTCCGAGAATTATAGAATATCAGACGAAAGGCAGCCACGTTTGTACATGAAATAAATTAAAAGGTCATGGTAGAAAAAACCACAAAGTTGTTCTTTACAAGAATATTTTGCTGGGATTTTTATATTACTACTTTATTATTCTTCTCCTGCCAAAGCAAAAATAAAATTTGAGTAATATTCTTATATACGTTATCCCTAGGTTATTTATTTTTTTAATATGTTGCGTTAAATATTTTAATTTTGTGTGTACACCCGCCTCTGAGATAAGCGTTATTTTTTGTTCACCCTGCACTTGGTAACATTTAATATTTTCTCGTGAATCACATCACCAATCATGCCGCGTCAATTATTATTATTTATTTGGTTATCTCAGAGAGATTGTATTGGAAAGTGACTCGCTTAGCAACAACCCAGCTTCCCCCAGACATCACGTGACCTGGCGCCGGCCGATACCTGTATAATATTACAGATTTGCTTGTTGACTCCCACTGGGCTTACCTTCTTTTTAACTCTCTATGTTCCTTTGTCATCTTAATATAATCTATTTGATAATTAAACGATACTTTCTGAGATCCAACCTCTGATTTTCTTACATGGTAGCAGAGCGTGGTTGGTATCAAATATATTTTTTTGTTTATCTAAGCTGAAATTCGTTTGCTTGCTCAAGATGACAACTGAACTTCCACAAATTCAAAAATTCAACGGCGATAATTTTCATCTATGGAAATTTCAAATGAAGATTATTCTAGAAGCAAAAGATCTTCTCAGTATAACTGATGGCTCTGAAGTAAAACCTGAAATAGAGGATATTGCAAAATTCTCTAACTGGAAAAAGAAAGATGCAAAATCCAAAATGCTGATCACTACTGCTCTAGAGTTTAAATATCTTCAACAGATTGTTAATTGCCAGACTTCAGCAGAAATGTGGAAGAAATTATCAACAATATATGAACTGAAATCTGAAACAAACAAATATTTGCTGCAACAAAGATTTTTCGAATATAAAATGAATCCAAATGATAACATTGCTACTCACATTTCCAAAGTTGAAACTCTGGCACAACAAATGAAAGATCTAGGTGAACCAATCTCTGATGTTGCCCTAATTACAAAGATAATTTGCAGCTTGCCTGATAAATACAGGAATTTCATAACAGCATGGGATTCAGTTTCATCAGAAGAAAAGACTTTAGAAAACTTGACGGCAAGATTACTGAAAGAAGAAAGCTTACAGGATCATTGGGATTCTTCAGGAAATTTTAAACCAGATAATGCCTTGGTGACTTTTTCAAAGTTCAAAAGAAATTCGACAGCTTCCAACAAACAACAGCAGCATCAACAATCCATTAAAGATAAAAAGAAGAACACACACTGTGGTTATTGCAAGAAAAAGGACATTGGTGGAAAGAATGCTATAAAAGAAAGGAAGAACAAAAAGGACAACAGCCAAGTTCTTCAGCCAGAGATGATAGCTGTGCTTTTTCAGCTGAGACAAGTGCCTTCCTCGCTGAAACAAAGGATTCCTGGATTGCAGATTCTGGAGCAACGGATCACATGACTTCCAGAAGAGAATGGTTCTCTACGTTCGAAGAAATACCAGAAGGTGTTCATCCTGTGTACCTTGGAGATGGAAAGAAGATCTATGCAAAAGGTAAGGGAAATATTGATATTCTCTCTTATGTTGATAGTCAGAAAATTAATGCAACTCTTTTGGATGTTCTCTATATACCTGAATTGGAGACCAATCTTTTCTCAATATCTACTGCAACAAAACATGGTTTGACGCTCATTTGTAAAGGAAATCAGATAAAATTGACTAAAAATTCGAAAGTGCTAGTTACTGGAATAAAGGACAATTCAAATCTTTATAGAATTTTTATTAAAGCAAAGCAATCTTCACAAACTCATGTTGCTCAGTTAAGTCTAGATATATGGCATCAAAGAATGGGTCATGTAAATCCTATAAAATTAACCCAAATGTTTGAAAATAATGTTTTTGAAGAAGACATTAAAATTAGAGAAAAGCCTGATTCTTTACTATGTGAAGCATGCATCTATGGAAAACAAAATAGAAAAGTTTTTCACGCGTCAACAAGTCCAAATTCGACCTATCCAGGAGAGCTGATCTATTCAGATGTTTGTGGACCAATGAGTAAAAGATCACCAGGTGGATCATTATATTTTGTTTCATTCAAGGATGATTTTCAAGATTTAGAGTGGCCTACTTCATTAGGCATAAATCAGATGTACTTGAGAAATTTAAAGAATTTGTAAAAAGAGTTAGGACTGAAACTGGAAATAAAATAAAAAGATTCAGAACAGATAATGGCACAGAATTCTTAAATAAGAATTTTTCTGATTATCTAAAATCTCTAGGAATTGTTCATGAACTCACTGCTCCATATACCCCAGAACAGAATGGAATTGCTGAAAGAGATAACAGAACAATAGTTGAATCAGCTAGATGCTTGTTACATGGAAGAAAAATGCCGCTTGAACTGTGGGCTGAAGCCGTAAACACAGCAGTCTATCTCTTAAATAGATGTACTACTAAAGTATTGGGAAATTCTACACCTTATGAAATATAGTACAAGAGAAAACCCTCCATCTTACATTTGAAAACTTTTGGATGTAACGCTTATGTGCATATACCAAAAGATAATAGAAAGAAAT
The DNA here is from genome assembly GCA_030710605.1 of Cordylochernes scorpioides. Taxonomy (NCBI): domain Eukaryota; kingdom Metazoa; phylum Arthropoda; class Arachnida; order Pseudoscorpiones; family Chernetidae; genus Cordylochernes; species Cordylochernes scorpioides. Next base: position 120,648,847 of record CP092864.1, read on the forward strand.
TAGACAAAAAGAGTATTCGTACATTTTTTGTTGGATATACTGAAACTAACAAAAATTAAAGAATGTGGGATCCTATTGCTAGAAAAATGATCATAAGCAGAGATGTAATATTTACTGAAGCTAATACATCAGAAAATATTCAGGATAACCAACAAGAGCAGGTAACTATATACAGTGAAGAAAGTGTTGATAACACAAATACCAGTTCCAAACCAGAAGAATCATGTCGATACCCTCTCAGGAATAGAATCAGAGAAAAGGAACAAACATCAACCAGCTGTACAAGAGCTATTTCATATGCTTGTTATGTCCATGACCAAGAACCATTGAACTATGAAGATGCAATTGTAGGACAAAACTCAAAACAGTGGAAACTAGCTATGGACGATGAATTCAATTCCTTGATGAAAAATCAAACATGGACGTATGTGACACTACCATCAGACAGAAAAGCTATTGCATGCAAGTGGGTATACAAAATAAAGCAAAATGCAGATGGATCAAATAAAATGTTTAAGGCTAGACTAGTTGCGAAAGGTTATTCACAAAAACCAGGACTTGATTATGGTGAAACTTTTTCTCCAGTAGTAAAATTCGATTCAATTAGAACAATCTTATCGATTTGTGCATCACTTGATATGGAAATGATTCAATTAGATGTAAAATCTGCCTTCTTGAATGGTGATTTGGAAGAAGAACTTTACATGGAACAACCCCAAGGTTATGAAAACCCAGATTTTCCAAATCATGTTTGCTCTCTTCAGAAAAGCATCTATGGTCTTAAGCAATCCCCCAGAATGTGGAACAAGAAATTTCATGAGTTTTTAATTAAGTTTGATCTCAAACCTAGCATATCAGATTCATGTGTCTATACAATGAATTGTAAACAGGCTTACATATTACTTGCAATATATGTAGATGATTGCTTAATCTGCAGTGTAAATAAACAACATTTAGATGATATAGTACAGTACTTAAATTCCAATTTTGAAATAAAAACTTTTACTGCCGATTATTTCCTTGGCCTACAAATATATCGAGATAGAACAACTAAAATGTTATTTTCTGCATCAAGCCTCATACATTGAAAGAACACTTGAACATTACAACCTTCTTGAAATTAAGTTACAATCTGTACCTTCTGATCCTTACTCAAAACTAACAAAAGAGATGTGCCCAAAGGATGATCAGGAAATTGAAGAAATGAACAAGATTCCATACAGACAGACAATTGGTAGTTTAATGTACCTCATGACTGGAACTAGACCTGATATTGCCTACGCAGTCAGCAGGGTTAGCCAATTTATGAACAACCCAGGACCTTCACATTGGACCGCAGTAAAGAAAATATTTGGATACTTAAAAGCTACGAAAAACATCGGTATTTGTTTTGGTGGGAGTTCCTGCACTACATCTCTGATAGGTTTTTCCGATGCTGATTTTGCTGGAGACCTGGACACAAGAAAATCAACCACCGGATATGTGTTCATGTTGAATAATGGACCTATTTCTTGGTGCAGTCAAAAACAGAATTGTGTGTCTCTGTCAACAACAGAATCTGAATATATTGCAGCTTCCAAAGCAACGAAAGAAGCAATTTGGCTGAGACAACTTCTACACGAGCTACATCAAGAACAAGTAAAGCCTACAACAATTTTTTGCGACAATCAAAGCTGCATAAGACTTGTTCACAACCCAGAATACCACAAAAGAACTAAACATATTGATATTTCGTATCACTTTATCAGAGATCATTTTCAAAAACATGCAATTGACCTTCTTTATGTCTGCTCCAATGATCAAGCTGCAGACATATTTACGAAAGCTTTACCTCCAGAAAAGTATAGAAGACTAAGAAGCCAACTTGGACTGTTTGAAACAACAAAGTGCTCGTCAGGTGGGAGTATTGGAAAGTGACTCGCTTAGCAACAACCCAGCTTCCCCCAGACATCACGTGACCTGGCGCCGGCCGATACCTGTATAATATTACAGATTTGCTTGTTGACTCCCACTGGGCTTACCTTCTTTTTAACTCTCTATGTTCCTTTGTCATCTTAATATAATCTATTTGATAATTAAACGATACTTTCTGAGATCCAACCTCTGATTTTCTTACAGATTGAGATTGAAACTGATTTATTACAATGTCCATATAAGATTATATAAGGTTATATACAGAATAAATATAAATATGATTATATAATGAAAAATATAGTAATAAATAGATATAAATATATAAAATAATTGATAAATAAATATATATATATACAAGTCGTCATTGGTGGCGCCCACTTCGGGAAAGACTCCGCCACCGATGGACTGCGAGAGTTATTTCGCACAGAGTGGGCAGGTCGATAAGATGGCTGGCGTTACCCACCTCAAGACCAAGATGGTACTTGTAGATGGTAGCCTTCGCCACGCTGGTGAATTTCATTGCCTCGGGATGGAGGCAACACCGAAGAGCCAGGCCTGCAAATCCAGGGGCATTTCGCAGGAGGCGATAACCTACCGGAGCAGGGGTCGCACGGTTCGGCAACTCCAATATCTGTGGGTCAGCGACCCGTCGTTGGACCCACAGGCGGCAAAGATGGCATGCCTCGAGGCAGGATGGTCAGGATGTGGTAGGGCGTGGAGGGCCAGCCGTAGGGCGACATCTGCCCCGAGAAGCAGTTCCGACGCAGGTCGGCCCCAGGGGATGTTGCGGGGCACATCCACGGTGGGGGTCCACCGGGCAGCCAGCTCTGTAGTAGGAAGTGCCTGGAGCCGTGCCGAGTCCAATGCCCGACGAGCCCTCTGGCTGGTAAGATGGGTAATGGGGGTCGCCGATCCCCGCAGGACGATGGTCTCCGCCTCGTACTCCGCATGATAGCTGGAGCTGGCGTTTTCCTGCAGGAGACGCTGGCAGAAGGCCCCAGATGCTGCGCGTCCAGGAGCGTGGCCCGCGTTGAGCGCGCTAGGGCAGGGGCGCCATCGGAGAAGTCCCCGAAAGTCGCCTGTAGCCAGCGCTCGAGGTCCAGCAGGTCTGGCGGCCGCAGGAATCTGTTGTCGTCTCGAAAGCGCAGGGACCTCAGGATGGCGGGATGCAGAACCCTGTGGTCAAGCTCGAGGACACTTGAGGCGGCCTCCTACAGGCTCAGCAGTCTCCTCCTCCTAGGCCAGAGCCAGACGTCAGGAGCCGGCGGTGAGTAGCCATTGGCGGCGCCGCGAAGAGAGGCCTGGACCCCCTTCAGGCAGGTGATACAAAGCTGGCCCGCAACGTCAAGCAGGCCGACGCCACCATCGGAGACTGGACGAGCCAGGATGCGTCCGGGGAGCCACGAGACTCGGCTCGTACCCCACACGAAGCGCACCAACCGCGCCTTCAGCCGGCCGATGGTGGTTTCAGGTGGAAGGTAGCCATGGAGGTGGTGCAGGATGGAACCCAGGACCAGGCTGTTGGCCGCGCGAGCACGACCCACCAGCGACAGGGCGCGGGTGAAGGGCGACCACCTCGCGATGGCTCGCTCCAGCAGCCCCATCAGGTGTGAGGCCTGGGAAGCGACGGTGTTTCTTGTGGTGATGGGGCAGCCCAGGACGGTCAGCGACTCGGACGTCCAGGAGATTCCCAGAAGAGAATCCGTCCGGTGCTTCCAGGAACCGCACCAGAGCCCGCAGCTCTTCTTGAAGTTGAAAGCCACCCCGGAGGCCATGCGGAACTCTTCGAAGATCATGGGCACGAGGACAAACTGATGAAGAGTACGATGTCGTCCACGGCGACCATAGGCGACCACGTTGCCGCGGCCCAAGGTCCTCTCGAGGCGGCGTAGCAGAGGTCCAACTCCGATACTGAAAAGCGCTTCGCTTGGACGGCAGCCCTGCCTCACCCCGTTTAGAAGCGGGAAGGCCTTGATGTAGACATCTCCGACCCGGATGGAGGCGTCTGCTTCCCCGTAAAGGACAGCAATCCAACCTAGGAAGGTAGATGGTAGGCCCAGCTTCTCCAGCAGGACGAACTGGTATCTCCTGCTCAGGGTGTCGAAGGCCGACTTCAGGTCCAAAGAGATGACAGCCAGCGGCGTTACTGCGGGGGGTTACTGGGGCGAGTAAAGAAGTACGTCTACTACGTTAAAATTAATTTACGAATGTAAACCAAGCAATATTAATATTATGGTGTTAAAATTGACTAAAGTCATATGCTGAACATTGCAAAGATGGATTTCGCAATCTATCAGGATAATAAAAAATTCAAACTATTTTCTACGCGTATGATTCGTTTTAAAATAAAATAATTTCTACTGCCCTTACTGCAATGATAAAATAATGGGAGGGCCTGGCTCATAAGTGGTGGACCTTCCCACAGTGGTTTCCCCAATTTAATCTACCATACAGCTGTAATATTGCATTTTTTGTTTTCCTTTTATACTGATACTGAAGCTAGACTCTTTAAAATGGTATTTTAGATAGGCTATGGACATAAGCATTGAAGACAGTAGAAATACATACAATTATAAGTATATAATATGCTTCGAGAATTGCTCTTCTGCAAATTGCAAGTATTTTAACAACACAATATTAGTTTGATGCATTAGCACGCCATCTTTTATGAGAAATTCAAACTAATTTCGATGCGTATGATTATTTTTGAATTAAAACATTTTTTTTATCATATCAATAAGGGCAGTAGAAAATTGTTTTAATTTAAAAATAATCATACGAGTCAAAAATAGTTTAAATTTCTTATAACAGATGGCGCGCCAATGCATAAATCAATATCAGGATAATATTAATGTCGAGTTAAATTATCAAGAGATAATACAGTAACGTCCTGATGATACATTTCTTATTTTTCTCTTGTTGGCATCTTTGGGACATTCTCCGAGCTTTTCTCTCTTTCTTGAATATTTCAATAATTTTGTTGTTGTATGGCGAATCCATTCAGGGCAATGGGCCCTAGTAAAAACCTTGTTGTTGTTGTTGAATATTTCAATAGTAGAGTGGTACACATAATGAGTCGTATTCTGCTGAAAACATGTCCTATATACTGAAAATTTTCTCATTTGCCCCATTATTAGCCACAGTGGTTTCTTTTACTCCACAATTCGTATATCACCCCTGCCCAAGATAAGAGACAGTTACATAACAGTTTCCCGTTTGTCCATAGATATAGGTGTTACGTCTAGCCTTTGATAAACTAACATATATATAAAAAACAGCATCTGGACTCTCTTTTTCTCTCTTGAAATGATATTTACTTCCTTTCTATGTTACAGATTCAGTTTTCTGAGCCTTGTTAGTCTCCCTGGGATGTAACATGAGGTTAGGAGGTAGAATTTATACTATGTATTTCTCTGTGAGTTTGTGTGTGGGCTTACATAAACCACCAATTAGAAATTCCGAAGAGTTCTGTTTACAGGCGATGACAGTGTCCGCGTGTGTCGCAGCCATGTTCTGCCAGATAAGCCTCGCCATGCTGTTGTTTACCGCTGCCCTAGCCACGGACCTCCCTAAAGACCGACAAGGCAGACAAGCAGCGGCTGCGGTGCCTGTAGGGACAACAGCCATAGGCGCCATGCAGCCAGGCATCCTGGCGATGTTCCTGCCAATACTGCTGCTCGGGGCCCTGATACTGCCTCTGTTCTCCCATCTCTTCTCAGGCTTCATGACAGGCCGGGGCTACCGCTCTCTGCCGGACCAGCCGCTGTCCAGCAAGACGTTGCTCGAACTTCTGTCCTCGGTGGAGGAAGCTCTTCAGGTCAACAAGGCTTCGGTTAGTAACACCTACAAGCCACTTGTATAACCGCTATATGTACACGCTTGTTCGGCGGTACATATACTCAAATTGGAACACTTGTATAACCGCTACTTCAAAACTTATAGATGTAATTTTGCCGGGAGAGTAAATATATCGTAGAAAATTAAGAAAGACAAACCTCAGAATTACTTGGCAATTTATTTAATGTAAAACCCAATTAAAACTAATAAAATGGCAGAGAGGCAATGAGAAAATGTTACAGTGTATTAAAATACAAATATCTAAATTTTAAAAAATATTTTTCATAGAATAATAGATAATCTGCTATAATATAAAATCAAAGGTCTCCAGGTGGACGATTCTCAGGTTGCCAAAGCTGGAGTTGTGGCTTTGTCACCGACCAGAGGCCGCTAATTTGCGGCGGTGGTTAATATATGGCGTCTAGTTTTGATGTTTATTTCGACGGAAGAGGAGACTTTTGCTTTTATAGATTAAAAGCTTATTTCCATAGTTTTTAAAATATTCTTTCAAAATTCACCTTGAAATACTATCTATACAAGCCATTCGATTCCAAACAATAAAAGTATCGAAGAAATTGTAGACATTTTTGGCACTCTCTTATTATATTGTAAGGTAGAAAATTAGAAAATGCAAACTTCAGGATGACACGGCACTTTATTAAAGGCACAAGCACAAACTAAAATTGATAAAATACAAAAGAAGCAATGAGGGAAGTTTACTCAGAGCAATAAAATATATAAACATCAAAATTAATAATATCTGTTAATAAAACAATAAATACTTTGCTACACTGTTCCTTCCCTATAGGAGTTGTGACCCACAGCTTGCAAATATTGTAGAAACTAACATGAATCTGAGGTGTTTCTGCCTTCCCTCAGAGTCTTGGAACTCTGTCCCTAGTAGCTTTGTGTCCTTTCTCTTTGTCGTCGTATCGTCTAAATGGACACCGTCATCTTGGAAGAAAGTCTTGGCTTTGGCGGTGAAATCCCGGAGCAAGTCTCTGAAAATGTAGATCACAGCACCCATGGTCCCAAGGTCTTCTCGGTGATCTTCAGTTTGTCTTTCCTAATCTAGCCAGCATCTCCACCAAATGTAAGGTAGAAAATTAGGAAAGACAAAATTCAGGATAACACAGAACTTTATTCAAGACACAAGCACCAATTAAAATAGATAAAATACAAGAGAAGCAATGAGGGAAGTTTACGCAGAGTAATAAAATATATAAACATCATAAGTAATCACACTGGTCAACAAGATTTTTGCACAAGAGAACCTGATTATGTTTCTAGTGTAACTTTTCATGCTGAACTCAAAAATCTAATCAGAAATTTCCCATCACCTATGGTTTTTGCGTGACGGTCTTTTTTTAGTATTGGGATAAATACACTAAAAATTGCAAACAATGTCACGTAACTTGTTTATCAAAAAATATTTTTCTTTGTCCACAAAGAAATAGCATCTTATCTACATGTCCTGAATCCAAATATACCATTAGTTTTTTTCTATTACACAATATTTCTGAGATACACCTACTTGAATTTGGAAATATTGTTAATATATAGGCATATATGAACGAAACATATTTATTATTGAAAAGCAGTGACAGTGGATTTTCTTCTATACTTTGCTTGTGGTAGATCCCTCTTGAGTGCCCAGAAGTCGTCGGCAAGCATAGCGGGACTCCATTTACCTTGGTACCGCTTCTCCATGCTTGATATAGCTTGATGAAACCTCTCACCATGCTCATCGCTAACTGCGCCAAGATTGTCTGGAAAGAAATCTAGATGTGAATGCAGGAAATGGATCTTGAGGGACATGTTACATCCCAGTGCCTTGTAGGAAAGCAACAGATCATTAACTATGTCTCGGTAATTTTCAACCTTGACACTTCCTAAGAAGTTTTTGCAAACGTTTCTAAAGGAATTCCATGCTGCTGCTTCAACTTCATTCAAACTATTTTGAAAATTTCCATCCTGCTGCAATTCTCGAATCTGAGGTCCAACTAAAATGCCTTCTTTAATCTTCGCTTCACTTATACTAGAAAACTTTTGTTTTAGGTAGGCAAATCCACTGGCATTTCGATCCATTGCCTTGACAAAGTTCTTCATTAATCCCAGTTTAATATATAATGGTGGTAAGTAAATATTTTCGGAATCGATCAGGGGTAGATTTGCAATATTTTTATATCCTGGAGTAAAGATTTTACGGTTTGGCCAGATTTTTTAATGTAATGCCTTTCCCTATCTCTGCTATCCCACTCACACAGAAAAGAGCAAAATTTTGTATATCCAAGCTGTAATCCACGCAAGAGAGCAACGACTTTCAAATCGCTGCATATTTTCCAACCGTATCTTTCATATTCTATCTTTTTCAAAAGCAGTTTCATGTTTTCGTAAGTCTCTTTCATGTTGGATGCATGTATTTATCCCAATACTAAAAAAAGATCGTCAGGCAAAAACTATGGGTGATGGGAAATTTCTGATTAGATTTTTGAGTTCAGCATGAAAAGTTACAGTAGAAACACCATCAGGTTCTCTTGTGCAAAAAAAAAAGTTTTTTTTGTAGACCTGTGTCATCTGTTTAAAAAATAAATACTCTCTTTGTTACAATATAATTGATCCCAAACTACCTCTGCACAACGCACTGTGATGATAGAAAATACTAGATAAGAGGGTTCCTCGGTGGTATCAGCGGTTTGGCCAAACTAATCTTCAGACTATTCTCCCTACTCTTTTATTAGAACCAGCTACAGCTCGAAAGTATCTTTGAAAATATAAACACATTTTAGCGCTACATTTCTACTAAAGTATGAATTCTAATTAATAAACTTTAGAGAAGAAAATTAGAGAGAGTGTTATATAAAAATGTGTTTATAACTTTCAGAGATATAAAGGGCGCTAATTTAATGATGATATTTTAAAAGTATCTTTATTGAGCGCCACTAAAATATATAAAATCAAGTTTTATTCACAATGAGTAATTGATACAGGTTCATCTAATTTACAATATTTTGTGTGTCTTGTGCTATTTGATTCTTGATTCTGGTTGAATTTGTGGTATTCGTATGGTATTTTTCTTTCTTTATTTAGTTTTATGTGACTACTCTCTCTCTCTTATATTTCTTTAGTTCTTATTTTATTTATATTCTTTTTATTACTTGATGGAACATCTGCTTGTATTTTATAACATTTCTATGTTTTTGTATTTGTATTTATTTCTAAGTTACAGGCTTGTTGAAGAGCTATGTTTAGGAATATTTCAGAATTTTCAAAAAGTCCCAAATGCTAGTCCTATTCTGTATATACATATGTATGCGTGTGTCGTGATCTTGAAATTCCACTATGAGGGATACATATAATCCTTCCCCAGCTAGATGGCCTATCGGGATGTTTTTACAGTCGATGGCCAAGCGACTTCTCCTTTATTAAAGAAGACAAGACACAGATGGATGTTGGAAACAGGAAGCTCCAAAACAAGATGATAAGAGTTGGTTTTGTCTTAGAACAAGGGTGAGGTTGACGGCAAGTTGTCGAAAATTCCTGAAGAAGATGGAGGCCTCACCGGCGTGAAGACTGGACTGGTCAACTGACTGTTGTCTCTGGGCTGCTGACCGTGGATCTCTCTGGACTGAACCTGATAAATACCATTGATGATAAATACATGACAACGCAATTTCCAACACATTTCTGAATTTCTTTAACCTGCTTAATTTATACATAGATAAACTATGGGTTTTAATGCTTTTAATAGATGAATTTCATATCAATTGATTTAAATATCCTGGATATATATTAAAAATAAAAAAGGAATATCCTGTCCAGGAACACATGTGCTTTTCAGAAGGCATAACGTCATCTGGTGGAACAGAAATCAACTAAAGATTGATTTAGACTGTTCCCTGATATTTGGCCAACCATTTTTTCTATTGTTTTTTCATATATATATATATAAACAGTAGAACCTCCCTGTAAATGACACCTAGTTTCAAACCCAAAGTGTCCTTTATGGAGAGGTGTCCTCTTACCGGATAGCTACTAATTAGTAAAAGCAGTCATTTTGTAAATGTAAACTGTCCTTTGTAGAGAGGTGTCCTCTAGCGTGAGTGTCCTCTCATGGAGGTTCTACTGTATATATAAATGTGTATATATATGTATGATTTGAATAATACAACAGGTTTCTTTGGAGATGAGTTTAATATTTATCAATACAATATAATACACTGCGGCTTGTGATTGTAAAACAACATTTGAAGTTACACCGCATGAGTTTCTTTTCGATGAAAAATCAAAATTTATTTCAAGGTGAAATATTGACTATTTCTAACCTTTTTGGATGAGGTATGAAAGGGTGATTTATGAAGAGTAATGATGAACGGAAAAATAAAAGTGTCCGGGGATGGGAAACGAACCCAACAATGTTCCGCTTACCGGGCAGATGCCATGTCCACTAGGCTACCCTGGACGTATTTTTCCGTTCATAAATAATATTTATTAAAGCCATCTCAAACTTTCGGGCAACTCTGCACCTTTCTTCAGGATTACATTAAAACGAATAACGGCGTTTGTTATTATTTGTTTTTATGTTCTTCTGTAGAAGATCAGAGATGCCCGAAAGCTTGAGATTAATAAATATGAAACTCATCTCCAAAGAAACCTGTTCTATTATTTAATTTATACAGTTAAACCTGTCTATAGCGCCTCCTCTTGGGACTCACCAAAATAGGGTGCTATTAAGAGGGGATGCTATAAACAGGTCACTTTTAATGTAAAAATGTTTACATTTTATTGTTTAAAATCGGGCGCTATAGAGAGGAAGGCGCTATTTAGAGGGGACGCTATAGACAGGTTTAACATGTATATATAAATGATTTTGAATGAAGAATCAACTTATATCAATCCGAATATAATCCGACAACACGACGACCTCAATCTACTGGAAAAACTGTGGATTTCTGAATTTAAAATATCAGAAAATATATACAGTAAAACCTCCCTGTAAAGGACATATAATTTCAGAGCCAAAGTGTCCTTTAGGGAAGGATGTCCTCTTAACGGAGAGTTGCTAAATAATAAAAATGGTAATTTTTCAAATGGAAACTGTCCTTTGTAGAGAGGTATCCTCTAGCGGAAGTGTCCTCTTATGGAGGTTTTACTGTATTATATACTTGTATAAAATGATATATAAAGGGAAAGGTGCCTCTTATGGTCCATAAATATTATCCTCCCGTATGTTATATAATGATAGAAAATGATATTATCACGGATACTAACACATCTACTTGTGTTACAGTAATGGAGGCTCCCTCCCCAATCTTCACATCAGAGACTAGTAATAAATTTTTGACAGACTAATGTAAAATTGTCATCATTTCCAAACATACTCTAAACTACATCTATGAAACTCCCTACATACTCTCTCTCGGCTATCGTTTATATTGTTTATTTAAAGTTATATATATGTGGTAGGCAGGTTGATGCAGTCATGGGCCACAGTGGTTTCAGGCGTCAATGGGTAGCACAAAGGACGAAGCAGGTTGGATGTAACCTCAGAGAAAGACCAGCGCCAAAGATGCGGACCAGGTCCAGGAGAGTGTTCTACTTGAGAGGGAGATATGATCTGTTGTTGTCCGCCCTTTTGTCAGTGTCCAGTAGCGGTCGTAAAACTTATTGGAAGTTTCCCAGAAAAAATGAATAATCCTTGATCAAATTCGACTCCTCGGAACCTCGTCCTGCCATAGGCGCGGCGGACTCTCAAACTTCATTGTTTCGTTTGTTATTACATGATGGTCAAGCTGACACGTTGATTCGTATCTAAATTAGGGGCTGTTACACTAGACACAATTATAATACATACACTGTGCGACATTTAAAATGGAACACCGAGCCAAGATGGTTGCAATCGACTTCCCATCATGTCCCAGATGTACTCTATGAGAGATCAGGCGACCTGAATGCCACGGAAGAGTTTGTCAAGATTGAAGATAATTCATAGTAATGCACATGCCATGTGTGGCCGGGCATTATTTTAGTAAGCCCGGGGTGATGTGAGAGGAACGGCAACAAAACAGGCCATAGAATGTCATCTAGGTAGAGTTGTGCTGTCAGGAATGACTACCAATGCGGTCCTTCTATCAAATGAAATGGCACCCCAGACTATAACGCCTTGTTGTGGACCTGTGTGGTGTTCGCAATTAAGGCCAGGATCCACACGATGCCCGGACGTCTCCAGACATGTTTGCGACGGTCGTCAAGACACAGTAAGAAATGGGACTTGTCACTAAAGACTATACGTTCCCAGTCAGAGCAGTTCCAAGTTGATCGCTCCCGACACCACTGTAGTCGGACATGTTGGTGTGCGAGTGAAGGATAGGTATCGAAATGGTCGGCGAGCTCTTAGATTCCGCTCTCAGTCTATTGATGGTCATTTTGGACACTTGTGCGCCGGTCACAGGGTAGATAATGTCAAATCTGGTGCTCGTAATGGGAACGAATCTTTCGGCAGACATTTATACAGTACAAATATGCCTTTTATTATTTATTTAAGTAACCCAGGTTCCTGGAGCGTACAGAAGTCGCCAACTACCCGGGATGTCCTTCTGACCTAAGTCTTCTTGGATTTATATACAATGCCAGTGGAAGTCCAATTAATGAGGTGTCGCCAGGCAGATTTCTTTCTTGGGAGATTTTCTAGGGATGCTGGACATATGTTGGTGATACCTAGGAAAGTGGCTGTCTGGAATCTTTGGTATTGGAAGGTTGGGCAAGTGAAGAGGAGGTGGTCTACGGTTTGGTCTTCATCTTGGCAGTGGGGGCAAATTGGGTCTTCTTTCGATACCGTTGCAAGGTCTGCCTGAATGTAACCATGGCCGGTCAAGATTTTTGTGGAGGTAGATCCATGCTTGATGTTTCGAAGCATTTGGAGGAGTAGTTTCGGGGTAGCAGCAAATCTTCGTAGATTTCTGGTGGAGTAATCTTGGATGTAGAGGTCTGTCCGCATTTTGAGGGCTATCTGTTCTTTTTTACCGCGCGCGACGCTCTTTGGGAGGGTGGTAAAGGATAGTGGCAGATTAGAATGTGCTGCAGCCTTTGCCGCCTGATCCGCCAGTTCATTTCCTGGAATACCGCTGTGGCCTTTGATCCAGCAGAGTTGCACATTTGGTGAAAAATGCAGGTTGTAGATTATTTCCGCAATTAGTTGTGTTCTTGGGGGCCAAGACCTACATATGGCTGATAGAGCTGATTGGCAGTCTGAGGCAATGATAAAGTGTTCTTTCGGGAAATTCATGGTGATTTTTGTTGCGTAAAGAATGGCAAGCAGTTCAGCTTGGAACGCTGAGCACTCCTGGTGGAGTTTAAGTTGTATGGTTTGTAGAGGAGGTGGTAGGATGACTCCAGCCCCAACTCCTTCTGATGATTGGGATCCGTATGTGTAAATGGTGGTGACATTTAGTTGTAGTGATTTGGTAAAATAGATTATCTTCCGTAATGGAGGATAGGGTAAAAAGGAAGGACTTGGGCTTGATTCGTAGTGGCCCGTTTTCAAAGTTTTTAAATATTCTATGTGAGCCTTTATAGAGATATCGAGTGGGGGACAACCCGTCAATGAAATAGCTGGTATTGTCGGTGTGCATGGACCACCTCTTATTATTGCTTTCGCATATTTGTAGTGGAGACTACGTAGCTTGCGAGCCCCATTTGTGTCATATGCACGTTTTCCCCAGACACCAGAGCCATACAGTAGCGCTGGGAGAACGACTCTCTTGTAATTTTTTTGTCCGGAACTGAAGGTTGAACCAAATTGCCCTTTTATGGTGCTAGTGAGCCTTGGGAGTATCCGTAGGTATTTGAGTAAACTGTTATTGAGATGTTTAATAAATTGTCTCTTTGAATCAAAGGTAATACCAAGGATTTTAATTGTTTTGTTGATTGCAATGGGCTGGTCAAGAAGTCGGATGCTGTCCTTGTTTGGCCATCTTGGTTTGCTTCTGTAAATATGCTTAATGAAAAAAAAAATTGAACGGAAATTTTGAAAATCAGCTCGTGCCACGCCGAATACTGAGTCTGGAATACTCGTGGTGGATGCGCAGTTCAGATGCGCTGGAGCTCTTGTTTTACCTAAATCGGCCACCAAATTAAAATAATTTTCATGTTTGGTCGAAACGACTTTGTATACGTAGTTTCATATAAATCGGACAACTTTTTTGTGCGTCGATTTTTCTTACGCCTGGAGATCTATTTATGCTAAAATGTTTTACTGATATAAGGTATTCCAAATACGGTCTGTTTATTTTGTATGGAGTATTTTTGTAGCGGCGTGACAGCTGCGTTCTCGTTGACACTCCTTGTCGTCCTGGTATTAAGCAGCGGATCAAGGTCCGCCAGGTGGCGGACGCACACTCCGAATCACCTTGAGGGAGCCCGAAGCGATGGCGTCGCCAGGAACTTGCAGGCGCCGACCAGGGGCAGGTTAAGTAGAGTAGGAGATCAGATATGGATGGAGAAAGGCTGTTCTCACAGTTCTAGCAGCCAATGACGATGAGACAGTCTCTAAGAACTCGAAGACAAGGGGGCCATCCAGGTTTTAGACTGTCATGAGTAGAGGTTCTTACCTCCAGCTCTTTGTGCAGCTTGAACCCCATTGAAGCAGTGTATCTGGAGTTGGTGCTGATGTCCAATAACTCCACGCCACCGACGGACACAGGACATGCCAGAACGCTGCCAGGATGCGTAGTGTGGTAAAACCCCGAACAAACCTCATCAGAGAGAAAGGTTCAAGCAGCAGGTTCACAACCATGAACAAGATGCTTTCAGGTTGGGGAAGGAGTTCAAACAAAAATTGGAACCATCAAGCAAAAGCTAGGAAAGCTCCATTACATCACTGAACTGAACGAAGATCCCAGTCATTCAACAGTGTGTAATGGTCACATATGATAAATCTACAATATGCGACACTAAACCAAGCGTTATCACATTGTTATTCAATTCAATGTAGCATTTTGAGAGAGGTCTAATCAAGATCAAAAATAACATATTAACCCAGACCAAACACCTGATACAAAATCATAAAGACATTTTTGTCTATTCAATAGGAGTATCTTCCCTTAATGCCCCATTTAAAATAGGAGACACACTGTGTAACGTAATTTTTGTAAATTTGTTGTTGAACGACATTTGAAAATTGTTGTTAATATATTTCTCTTTTTATGACCTCTTGTGACTATTTTTGGATTATTCTTTTACCTAAACACAAGGTAATAAGACCAAAAAAATAAATAGTGTTTCACATTTTGGTAACAGCGTTGTTATCATTCAGTGTCTGATGATTTTTGTCTGATGATCTATTTATTTATTCAGATTTGGTCTTATTACCTTGTGTTTATAATCTACTAGCCGAATGACCCGGGCAACGCCCGTGTTTTACCCGATTGAATGTTTTGATTCCTTAAATAAATGCATATATTAGTTAATAACTATAGCCTATGTGCTTTATCTGTCTATGTACTGTTGGCTTCCGTAGGCGTCTCTTACTGGGAAAAAGAAAGATAGGATTCCATTTAGTTATTAACTAATATATGCATTTATTTAAGGAGCGACCCGCTCCAACACAATAGTTACAAAAACCAAAAAGCGAGTGGGGGGGGGGGGCAAAGTCAAAAACAAAGTGTCTCGCATAGTGGCGGCGCCATCGTAGCCACGTGATCATAGCCAACCAATAGGAGAGCGCCAATCCAAAAAAAAAGAGCAAACGGTGACAGAGATGATGACGCTCGTAACTGTATATAGAATCTATAATCCAAATGGTGCCTTATCATATTTCACCTGAATATCTGGAAAGGGGTGCCAATGCCCCGCTAGTCATCCATAATTTGGAGTTCCCTGTTCACGGTTACCGTAGCGGCTCAGGGCTCATATGGACAAGACACCACCACCACCTGAATATCTAAAACAAATATTAAAATAAAAAAATGCCCATGATTATATAAACACAATGATAACAGAAAAAAATTAAAATATCAATATTAACTTAGCGCCCTCTATTGATGAAAATTATAAACATATTTTTAACACCAATTTTCTTCTAAAATATATTGTCACTGAATAATTATTTTAAATATTCTGTGGTATATCATCATAAATATTTGCATAGTCACCACCCCTTACCATGCTTGTATATTATTACGGGTAAATATATTTTTTTAGAAATAGTTTGCATTTGATAAATAAACTATTTTTACTTAAACTTTTGTAATACTCGTTATCTCTACCGTGACAACTGGTGGAGAAGCTGGAATATTCCCTCGACGCCCAAGCCGTTAGAAGAAGCCGAAGACTACAAGGACTAGAACCCGAAGAAAACATCGCTATGGTCAAGCAAGAGACACAGACAAAAATGGGTGAGTACCACTTTCAACCTTTTAGAAACCCTTCTATTTTTACTGGAGAACGTAACCAGAATCCAGAAAAATGGTTGAAAGAATTCCATCGCGTCGCTCGCTACAACTGCTGGGATGATTCAATGTGCCTCGCAAATGTTTATTTTTTCCTCCAAGGAACAGCGCTCAGATGGTACGAAAATGTTGAAGAGAAAATTAATTCATGGGATATTTTTGTGCAAATGTTTTCTCAGAATTTCGGACATCATGTCACCCAAAAAGATCAGCTCGCAGAGAACCTCAAAACTCGAGCTCAGGGGAAGGAGGAGACCAGTGATTCCTACATTCAAGATGTTCTCCATCTGTGCAGAGAAGTGAATCCGGCTATGATGGAAAATGAAATAGTCGCACACTTGACGAAAGGGATATCGGAGGAGATATATCAGTCAATAATCATTTTAGATATCGCAACTATCGATGAGTTTATCAAATGGTGCCGAAAAATCGAGGCTTCAAATAAAAAACGTGTAAATAAACGTGTAGTATTCGACAGACTACCGAATGTTGCCGCCATCGATTCAGCAGACTCTGAATCAATGGAAGACCTAATCCGACGCATCGTGCGTGAAGAAGTTCATCGCGCACTAAATCCGGAGTCAACTACCCCTGAACCATCTTCTCTGAAAGAAATTATCAGAGAAGAGATTGAAAAAAACGTAGCGGCAATTTCGAAGCCTATTCAAAGGCCTCCGCCACGACAGTCGTACCCCAACCAAACACGTACATTCAACCAGGTTCCACGACGTCAATACCCTACCCAAACACCTGTAGCGGCTACGCAAGTATTCACACCCATATATAACCAGAGGCCACCACAACGAAGAACGGATGAATGGAGGACGCATGACAACATCCCAATATGTTTTAATTGCGGCCGTCCAGGCCATGTTAAGCGATATTGTAGAGAACGCCGACAATGGACGCAGAGACCCGAAGGACATGCACCAAGCACCCAAGAACCTCAAATGGGTAACCACCAAGCCATAGGAAGCCAAATTTACCGCAGACAATCGCCGTATCCAAACAGAGGAAGATCCCCAAGACGCCAGTCCATTTCCCCAGGCCGCCATACAAGCCAATCCCCACGCCGCTACAATCTAGAAAAAAACTAAGCGTCGCGTCTTCTTTCGAGGGGGAAGCCGCGGGTATGAAAAGCCCTCCATCGTCGACAGCCGCTGAATTACAACAAAATTATGTCGAAATCATCATTGATGACATTGCATTTTCTGCTCTGGTCGATTCCGGTTCCTCTTTTTCAGTTATCTCTGATGGATTAAGACGACAATTAAAAAAGACCATGTTCAAGGATAGCGGAATGACTCTGAAAGTTGCTGATGGCAAGAATGTTACATCGATCGGCCGATGCACAATCAGCTTGAGCATCAATGGATTGGAACAGCCGCTTGAGTTTATCGTCCTCCCTAATAGTAACCCAAGTATTATCCTCGGATGGGATTTCCTAGAGGCATCAAATGCCGTGATTGATTGTGGACGCGCCGAAATCAGATTGGAAGAGGCCAAAGATGTACTAAATTCACCAGCTTCCATGGGAAAGGTTGTGGCTAGCAGAAGCGTCGTAATCCCAGCCGAATCTACCAAACTAATAAATGTTATGAGTGAAGAGCTTAATGGGCAAAATCAGGTACTTTTTGAACCTTCGAAAAAGGTATTAACCCTTTTCCTATTAACACTTCCCTGTGCATTATTCAGGCTTTCCCATAATAAAGGAAAACTTTGGATCGTAAATTCTAGCACCACAGCTCAAATAGTCCCTAAGGGAATGTGCCTAGGAAAAATTCAAAGGGTTGAAGAAAATAACTTGACGGCTATTTCAGAATGTTCTGAATTTAATAAGGAGGTGAAAAATGCGAATCATTCCAGTCATGCTGATAAAAGTGATTTTAATTTTTTACAAAATTTAATTAGTGATGATTTATCAGAAGAGCAGCGGTCTCAAATCTTATCAATTTTAAAACGATATGATAAAATATTTGATAAAAATAATGAACCAGTAAAGCAAACTTCAGTAACCAAACATAAAATTGAAACTGGAAACCATCAGCCTATTAAGCATAGACCATATCGAGTCTCCCCTACAGAACGCCAAGCAATCCAAACGGAAGTGGACAAAATGCTAGACGCCGGGATTATACGTCATTCATAAAGTCCATGGTCATCTCCGGTTATTTTAGTGAAGAAGAAGGATGGTAACTGGCGTTTCTGTGTGGATTACAGACGACTAAACAAAGTTACTAAAAAAGACGTTTACCCACTACCCCGAATCGATGATACACTTGACTCCCTGAAAGGAGCCAAATTTTATTCATCAATGGACCTTCGTTCAGGATATTGGCAAATAGAAGTCGACGAAGCAGATAGAGAAAAAACTGCCTTTATTACCCCTGACGGACTCTACGAGTTCCTAGTCATGCCCTTTGGCCTGTGCAATGCCCCTGCAACATTCGAGCGCATGATGGACAAGATATTGAAAGGCCTGAAATGGACGATGGCCCTCTGTTATTTAGACGACATCGTGGTGTATTCCAAATCATTCAACGAACATTTACACCGGCTTGAAATCATACTACAATGTCTCGACAAAGCCGAGCTACGCCTCAACCCAAAAAAGTGCCTTTTCGGAACCAAACGAATAAGAGTGTTTGGACACCTCGTCGATAGTAAAGGTATTTATCCCGATCCAGAAAAGATTGAAGCTATCGCCAAGTTTCCGACCCCAAAATCTATAACAGATGTGAGAAGCTTCATTGGCCTATGTTCCTATTATCGTAGATTTATCCAAAATTTTGCTGAGAAAGCTGCTCCTCTACACGAAGTCCTCAAAAAAGATAATAAATTCACGTGGAACTCTGACCAACAGGATGCATTTGATTCCTTGAAAAAAGCATTGATGTCTGAACCTGTTCTTGCCTATTTCGAAGAACAACTGCCAACCGAGCTCCATACTGACGCCAGCGGTTATGGAATTGGAGCTGTCCTCGTACAGATCAACGATGGGAAAGAGCGGCCAGTTGGTTATGCTTCAAGAACTTTATCTAAGGCGGAGAAGAATTACTCAACAACGGAAAGAGAATGCTTGGCCGCAATATGGGCCATCAACAAATTTCGACCGTACCTTTTTGGTCGTGAGTTTGTCATCGTCACTGACCACCACGCACTTTGCTGGTTATCTAACCTGAAGGACCCGACAGGAAGACTAGCAAGATGGGCTTTAAAACTCCAAGAATACAATGTAACGGTTGTTTATAAAAGTGGACGCAAACACCAAGATGCCGACTGTCTTTCTCGAAATCCTCTCCAACTTGAATCGGAAGAAGCATACAATGATGAGGATGATGATATACCCTCAATAACTGCTCTGACGTGCTTCGAGGCTGAACAAAGAAAAGACCCTAAAATTAGTAAATTGATAGAGGAAACAGAAAGATTTGGTGCCGAATCGAAAGGATATGAAATGTTAAAAGGAACCTTATACAAAAAGAATTTCGACCCCCTGGGAAACCAATACCTTTTAGTTATTCCCAAGCACTTACGCTTAGAACTACTGAAAAGTTTACACGACGCTCCCACAGCAGGTCATCTTGGATTTTCGAAGACATATGAGAGAGTTAAAAACAAATATTTCTGGCCAGGACTTCTCCGGGACATACGGAAGTACGTCGCTCATTGTAAAGAGTGCCAAAGAAAGAAACAATCAACTCAAAAGCCACCCGGACTACTTAAGGCCATACCTCCTGCAACCTCCCCTTTTCAGAGAGTTGGAATGGACCTCCTTGGAAGATTTCCCAAGTCTGATACTGGTAATAAATGGATCATAGTCTGTACTGACTATCTTACTCGATTTGCCGTTACTAAAGCCTTACCCACAGGGGAAGCAAAAGAAGCAGCCAAGTTCTTAATGGAAGATGTTGTTCTCAAGCACGGAGCCCCCAGAGAAATTATCACGGACCGAGGACGAGTATTCCAATCCAAGTTGATTGCGGAACTCACCAATCAATGCTCGTCGATACATCGGTTCACGACAGCATATCATCCCCAGACGAATGGACTGACGGAGAGGTTAAACAAAACCTTAGCCAACATGATCGCTATGTATGTAAGTGTTGAACAGAAGGACTGGGACGTAATCCTGCCCTATGTCACGTTCGCCTACAACACGGCAAAACAAGATACGACAGGCTTTACCCCTTTTAAACTGATTCATGGACGCGAAGCCGAAACAACTGTTGACACCCTTTTCCCAAATCCGCATGAAGTTCTCCAAGAGGATTACAGTCAGAAGATTGCCTCGCGAGTCGAAGAGACTAGGCAGCTAGCAAGATTAGAAACCTTGAAAGCCCAAGAAAAGGACAAGGCCAGATATGACTCAAAGCACGAGGCAATGGATTACAACGTCGGTGACCTGGTATGGATTTTCATCCCGATAAGAAAGGTGGGACTCTCAGAAAAACTAATGAAAAGGTACTTCGGGCGATACAGGGTTACTCGGAAACTCTCTGACGTGACCTTCGAAGTTGAACCTGTGGACCAACCAACCAGGAGACGCCAAACAAGAGACCTGGTCCATGTACTGAGAATGAAACCCTACCATGACCCTGAGGACCAAGCTGATCTGTTCAAGTGATAATTACAGCGGGACGCTGTTCATCTAGGAAGGGGGCAATGTCACTGAATAATTATTTTAAATATTCTGTGGTATATCATCATAAATATTTGCATAGTCACCACCCTTTACCATGCTTGTATATTATTACGGGTAAATATATTTTTTTAGAAATAGTTTGCATTTGATAAATAAACTATTTTTACTTAAACTTTTGTAATACTCGTTATCTCTACCGTGACAATATTTAATTAAATTTTTATTTCTACAGCCCTCATTCCGCAATGACTAAAAATTGAAAGAGGGAGGGCATGGCTCATTAGATGTGAACACTCCCAGCAGTTTCACCATTTTTTATCTCCATTGATTTTACATATGTAGACATTCTCTCCAGCGGACAATTCAGAAAATCAAAGTTGAACAAAGAATATATTTTTAAATAAAATTCATTTTCAATGTTTAATGATATTTAGCTAATTTACTTTAACCATTTACTAAGTGTCAAACAAGGAAATAGTATGCTATAATAATAAATTAATACAATATGCTTGTGGCGACCACACTTTGCTTCAGCGAGCACGAACTGGGACAAAGCTTCACTACACATACGGGCAGTAGTATGGCGGCCTCACTACGCCTCGGCAAGCGCATGCTGGGAGAACACCTCACTACGCATGCGCGGGCATCATCCGGTACTTTCTCTGGCCATGCGCGTGGTAAACAACAAGGCTAGCTCCAACGGCCGTTGCTTCTTTTCTCTTTATATATTTCTGGCTTTGAATAAATAAATTTATTTTATAATTTTATCAGCGGCCTTTCCACAAGCCACACCAACACATCACACAACCATCCTCATAAAGATTTTTTTTTTAGTTTTAACATATAAACAATAGTAACTCTCCGGTAAGAAGACACCTCTCTGTAAAGGACACTTTGGCTCTGTAACTAGGTGTCAGGGAGGTTCTACTGTATAATAAAGTTACCGTTGCATTTTAGAATTAGAATGAAGCTTCCTTAACTCAAGATAAGGAAGAGTAAGTATATCCTGACCACAAACATGCACAGTTTTTAGATAGCAGAGCTCCATCTAAAAAATACTCATGTTAGTGGTCAGGTTACTTCTAATTTATTTTTAATATCAACACCTGTTGTGTATTGTTTCTTATCCCCTTGTGTAAAGATTACACGAATTCCAAGAATAATCTCATGGAATGGGGTGTAGGGGTGCAGCTTTCGTTGATCATGACACCATGATCCAGGCACACTTTGGTAAAAGACTGACCTTTTTTATTTAATTAATTTTTCACATAAGTGGAAGAATGGTGTTGTAAAATTAGGAATCCACAAAACACAGTGTCTAGATTTTATTTTTCCAACTCATCAGTGAAACAATTTTGCTGACATGAACACAACATATTCCTCTAGGAATGAGAGTAAATCAAACAGGAATAGAGAAATCTCACAGAGAACTACAGGTTGTTATCAAATTGTTCATCTCCAATAGCTTTCTCCTATCAATTACTCAATTTTACATAGATTTCACAAAATACACATTGCCATTAACACACTCATAAATTATTTTTTTTTTAAAAGGAAAAAAAAAACAATATATGAAATATAAATGCAAAAATCTATTAAAAACATTTCTAAGTTGAAGTACAATAATTTTTTTTTTAAAGTATCATCCATGGAGAAAAAGCTGAAATATATACAGTTAAACCTGTCTATAGCGCCCCCTCTTGGGACTCACCAAAATAGGGTGCTATAGATAGGTCACTTTTAATGTAAAATGTTTACCTTTTATTGTTTAAAATCGGGCGCTATAGAGAGGAAGGCGCTATTTAGAGGGGGCGCTGTAGACAGGTTTAACTGTATATATTTAATTTTAAAAAGGCATATCCTGAACACATTCACATGAAATAATAATAGTAGAGAAACACGAACAAATCATCTTGGTGCAATTTTTTTTTCAAGTAGAGAGAGTTGGCAAATAAAAAAATTCACTTCAACAAAAAAATAACAATATTTCATATAACTCTTATATATATATGTCAATATAACAGTGAATTAAATATTTATAATCTTTAGAGGTATTATTAATACATTGTTATAAATATGTAGACTATATCCATGAAACAAAAAAGACAAAATTTTTCCAATTTTTAAAAAATAGATTTTTTTTTTTTACAAATTTTGTACAAGTGCTGAATAATTTGTAATTCTTAAAAAGTGTTTTCATCCAAAAAAAAAAAAAGATATACAGTAGAACCTCCATGAGAGGACACTTGCGCTAGAGGACACCTCTCTACAAAGGACAGTTTTCATTTACAAAATTACCATTTTTACTATTTAGTAGCTCTCCGGTAAGAGGACACTTCTCCCTAGAGGACACTTTGGCTCTGCAATTAGGTGTCCTTTACAGGGAGGTTCTACTGTATATGGTAAAAAAAACTTTGTTACAACGCTCCCACTTATTGGTCCAGTTTTTCAATATCCCTTATCCAAAATTGCCTTTTTAAATTTCCCATATCTAACAACACTATCCTGCTTCTAGTGTGCTTATGGCCAAAATTTCCAGGAAGCACATTATAACAAAGTTTTACTCATAACAGAAATATAGGGAACAAATAATTATGAGAAGAAGTAAAAAAACACTGTAAATCCCTTTGAAAAAGGAAGATATAGAAAATGTTGGTTCAGAAGAAACAGTAAAAGCTTGTTAAAACTTTGGAGCGTTATAAGGGCAGACCCTAGATGAGGGCAACAAAATCCCGATATATCAAATGGTTTCTCCAAATTTGTACTCTTCATGTTTGCATAAGTAGTGTGGATGCCTGATGGAAGATATGTGCTGGGCACCAGGAAGCTGTAATGTTTTTCACAAGTTCAAAATTAAAATTGTATCAATTGCAGTATTTAGGTCAATAGAAAAAAGAAGTTAATTTACTCAACAAAGAGAGATAGGGGTAGGTAGGAAAGTTTTGCTATTTCCCATAGAATTATTTCAAAAAGTTTTCTAATTCTTAAATTTTCAAAGTCCACTTCTCTTCATGAATGATCATAATCAGAACTATAGATAATACAGATACATTGACAATTCAATATTTATTATTTCAGATCCGTGAGATTCCCTTGAATTAAATAGGTTTTTGAAGTATAAAAGAGGCAATTTTTTTTATCCCCTGAAGAATGGGAGAAGGAAATAATTTTCTTCTTCTTTCTTATCTCCACTCAAATTACACTAAGGTATCAAGCTTGTAAAGTTATTTGATGGTGTCTGCCGGGGAAGAGTAGAGCTCATCAATAGATGAGTCAATACAGTCAATAATATGTCTTGGGGTTGCAGGCTGAGGAGAAGGAAATGAAATGTTTGAACCAGAACTGAATAATCCTCAAATTACAAAAGTCGAAGGTTGAGGAGCTTTTTGCTATTAAACTGTAGAAACAACCTTCTTGTAAAAAGATCTTAGGGTATTTGTACTGCGTAATTTATCATGTAAATTTAGGTATATATATAAATTCTATTTTAAAATTATAATTCCCAGATCAAATTACTCTGTTAAGTCTACCGCCAGAGGTCGCCGCTTTCCCTTTAAAAACCCATTGTTGTTGTTTCCCATTGGCCGGCTCAAACCTTTTGTAATTATGTAAATATGTTTTCTTTTACTACTCGCCTTAAGTCAAGGTATTATTTCATTCTTAATTATGTTATCAAATCCATTAAAGTAAATTATGATTCTTTATTATATTTCATTATTTTTTCCATGACACACTGCAAAACAATATCACAAACATATGTATTCCAAGCAAAGGCTCAATAATTCTCTATCAAATCTTAGGCAATTAATATCTCTAATTCCAAAATCAACAACAGAAAATCTCTTATTTAATATATATAGGCTGTAAATATGTAATTGAGGTAAGTACATAAGGAAATGGCTCTCCTCACCCACTGTCTCCTACAAGACAGCCTGCAAACACATCCTTTACATTCTAGAGCATTAGAAAAGTTTCAAAAAAACATTGCTCTATAATCAGATTTAGGTTTGGATGAATTAACAAGCTTTTACTGCACTAAGATAGAAGAATTACAAATATTTCACAACAGAAAAACAAAGAAAAATTCAAAATAGGGAAAGATACAAGATATGTTTTAAGAGAGTAGAGGTGATAGTTTTAAAGAGACACCGGAGAAAATACAAAGATAGTTGATGAAATCTACAATCCTCACAAAAAAGAGGAACTTTAAAAAAAAATAAAATTTCTTTGGCATTTTAAAAGTAAAGTCATGAAAATAGGAAACATTTTTTTTTTTACAAACAGATACATTAAAGTGAATTACTAAAACATCAATATTTAATTAGTATTTTATAATATCATTAAAATAATGCAGGTGGGGACATCTGAACCAAAGAACACATAAGGCTACTTAGAAATAGACAAAAAGAGTGGACAAAAAAATAATGGTTAGAACAAACAGTTAATCTTGAGTTAATTTTTACACAGTTTTCCAGAAAAACATGTTTAGTTCAACATATTTATATATATAAAGTGTATTCCATGTACTAAGTATGCCTCCACATGGAAACCACAGAAGGGAAAAAGTGTATTCCATGTACATTGTATGCATTCACATGGAAACCACAGAAGGGAAAAGGTGTATTCCATGTACATTGTATGCATACACATGGCAACCACAGAAGGGGAAAGTGTATTCCATGTACTTTGTATGTATGCACATGGAAACCACAGAAAGGATAAAGTGTATTCCATGTACATTTTATGCATGCACATGGCAACCAAAGAAGGGAAAAAGTGTATTCCATGTACTTTGTATGCATGCACATGGCAACCACAGAAAGGAAAAAGTGTATTCCATGTACATTTTATGCATTCACATGGAAGCCACAGAAGAGAAAAGGTATTCCATGTACATTGTATGCATGCACATGGCAACCACAGAAGGGAAAAAGTATTCCATGTACATTGTATTCATGCACATGGCAATGACAGAAGGGAAAAAGTGTATTCCATGTACATTGTATGCCTTCACATGGCAACCACAGAAGAAGGAAGGTAGAGAGAAGGGAGGTAGGATGCTACAATCCCAATATTTTCTCCGGGATCTGAATAAAATTTGGCCACCTATTCCAGACGGACTAAATCTACAGCTAATACTGACTGTTCATGCCAGTGTGGCAGATAGGGGGGAGTAAACATTGACTAGAAGTTCTGTGGGTCTAATATATAGGGCAAGTCAGAAATCTGGGGAAACATGCCCAGTTTGAAACCTGGGGATAGAAGCTGTAGCATTTCAGATTGAAGGATAAAATTCCAAATGGAAGGATGGGAGAGAAATAAAACTTGTCCCAAAATGTTGAGAGAATTTTCCTAAAAGAGAAAAGAGTTGTCTAGAGTAGAAGAGACAAGAAAAAATGGACTGCGGACTCACAGAAAGCAGCTAAATATCCACCTACTGGGATAAGAGGATGGAATGCAGCCACAGCAGGGTACAAGACATACAGCAGAACTCTAGGCTGTCACAGGGGGAGGGAGAGCGATGGAATGCTACAGTACTGCTGAATGTAGGAGCTTGGAATAAAACCACATTGGAATGTCACAGGGGAAAATCACAGCAGGTCACAAAATGGAATGCCTAGTGGATACAAGGAATGTAAGCTGCAAGTAGAGCAGAACTAAAGAATAGGAGAAATGTCACAGGGAAAAAATGACCAGATTGCAAAGTTGGAAAGCTTACTAGCTGCAAGAAGCAATAGCAAAGGAATGTGCAGTTAGATAGGCATTCCAGGAAAATGGCAGCAGGTCATAAAAGCAAAAAGTTGAAACTTACTGGCTATAATAATAAGAACAAAAATGATGAAGTTAGAGCAGAACTAAAGGATGGGATGTAACAGGGAAGTGTTACATGAAAACAGATTAGAGGCAAAAAAAATTGGAATTTTGCAATACGGTTGAAAATGAGAATAAAAGCTGTTAAGACAGATCTCTGGGATTGTCAAAGAAAAATTGCCAATAGGTAACAAACCCCTCACATAAGACAGATGGAATGGTACAAGGAAATAATTTGAACTCCCCTACAAACAGAGAGAAAAACACCCGTTGGTGAAACAGCACTGAGGGCTGTATTAACAATAAGCTTTTAAAATAAAACACAATCGGCAGATATTTTTAAGTTATATTTTTAAATAAAAAAGAGATAGTGTTTTGCATAATTCAAAGTAAATAAGCCTGGAGGCTCTTCAATAACCTTTTAAAGTCATTGGTCAAGTAAATTCTGAAGGTAGCCATGTCCAATCTCCAGAAGTCAAGAATATCTTAGGATTCCTTGAGTTCATTCAAAATTTTGGGCTTACTGTAATAAAAACCTAATCATGGAGGGAAGAAGAGATGCTTGGAATTTGGGGAGAAAACTGTTAAATAAATAGCAGAGAACATCTTGAAAAAAGAGGAATAAATAAAGTAAAAATTGAGAAAACCTGCTGAAAAATCGCCTATACACATTTATATTTAATTTATAGCCAATTATATGTGCCCAAGATAACAAAAGTAAACCAAATAAGAATATATATATAAAAGTAAATGTGTTTCCCAATGGCAAGTTAAAAATATTATTCCTAGTTTCTCATACAATATATTTGATTGCACAATTTGAATATAACACTATTTTATAATAATGGTCCAATTCATGTATTTCATAAAGAAATTTGGATTGTCAATAAACAAAAATAGATGATTATTTTATTTAAAATGCAGAGAAATCCAAGAATAATATGTTTTTGCTGGCCATTGAGATATTGCAGGGGGGCTATAAAAATAATTCTGCATAAAACATTCAGCAATTAACGTAGAAACAATAAGGGCCAATGAGCAATGGGTAAAACTTAAGATATGACTAGGATCCTTTGGTGGGAAGGGATAAGAAAAGATGGGGGGGGGGAGGTTCCAAGATGATACCAAAGCTAAGAAACCATTTGGAAGCCCCAGCTACTCTCGCCCAACACTATCTATGTACAGTGGTTCAATAACAATGAAGCGCATCACAAAAATAAACAATTCCCCAGAGGGAGGGAGAAGCGGGGGCTTGCAGTTGGTGGTTAGTTGTTGGTGGGGGGGGACATAGGGGTGGAGTCATCCTGGAACAGCGGGTTCTTCACCTCCATCTCCACGGTCTGCCACAACATTGTCCTTGACAACAAGCTCCCATAGAATGTGCTAGAGGATGCAAACATCAGTAGAGCACAAGGTAATAAGACCAAATCCAAATAAATAGTGTGTGACGTTTCTGTAACAGCGTTGTTACCATCTTCAAACAAAAGTACTGAATGAGAAATTTTAACACAGCATGTTTTAAATAGTTACTGTTATATCAAGTGTGTATACAAGATAGCAGATAAGAAGAAGATAGTTTTCTAAGAATTCTAAAACTCAATCAGTAAAACACAAGGTAATAAGACCAAATCCAAATAAATAGTGTGTGATGTTTTCGTAACAGCGTTGTTATCATCTTTAAACCAAAGTACTCAATGAGAAATTATAACACAGCATATTTTAAATAGTTATCAAGTGTGTAAACAAGATAGCAGATAAGAAGATAGTTTTCTAAGAATCCTAAAATATTATTCTTAGAATTAGAAGTGGAAATTGTGCCTTATCATCAGTAGAGCATTACAACTCCAGGTGATAAGGAACAATTTGGATTATAGATTATTACCTTGTGCTTACAACTCCAGGTCTTAAGTAAGGGTGACCCCCTCATCAAATACCAAGATATTCAATATTTTTAAAATTATTTGAAACAACATACAACCATTAAGGAGAAAATATCAAAAGAAATGGTGGATCATGGTGTTGAATAGTTAATGAAACAGAGAATCTCCTAATCATGCAAAATTGAATTTTGCTTAATGCCCCACTGTCATCTATCAAAAAAAAAAAAAAAACACCAACTAATATTGATTTAAAAAAAAAGTATATTTACAGTATTTCAAAAAGCAATAAATATATGTATTGAAACAAGTTTATGCTTTTTATTGAGATAGAGATTTATGTTTGATATTCTACTCACCGATGCCAGGCCGGGACATTCATACACTGTGTAATCTCCTTCTTCATTCTCCTCCTCAGAGTCTCCATCGGAAGCTGAGCCGTGTTGGGCCCTGCACAGTTTCCTTTGTAGCATTTACACACATGTTGGTCCACAGTTTCCTTTGTAGCATTGCCACACAGGTGAACCCCCAGTTTTCTGTTAAAATGTCACACAGCTTAGTACACTGTTTACAATATTGCCATGGAGGTGAGCCCATTGTTTATTATAAAGAATTGCTCTGCAGCTGAGATCATTGTTTACTTGCCATGAGGCTGAGTCTACTTACTTTATAATATTGTTACATAGATGAGCCCAACCTTGATGAAGGTGGCAAATTTGGTAGGATTGAATCCAAGAAGTCTATAGAAATATGTATATATCCCTGAAAAAATGGAGACAACATCTAGAAGTCAACACCATAAATATCTTTCAAGTCAAACAATAGTTTCCAAAGCTGGAACTCTATCCCTTGGCAAGAAACCTCCTGCATATCTCAATTTTAAAATCATTTGGGCCTGTAAGCCACAAATTCTGAATGCAATGCTGTCAGAAAGAATCCTCGCACACTGCCTACAAGATACAGAAATTACAAAGAAAGAAAAAAGCATATTTCTCAAAAAACTATGAAATATTGGAAACCCATTGTACCGATAGAAAGCATATCTATAAAAATATAAATTCAGTAGCTGGCGATAGTTGAAACTAGAGCTCATACAGCACTTGGAATTGAAAGAATAGCAAGTAAAAGTACAGCATAAACACAAGATACCAGACCATCTCTATTAATCTCAGAAAAACATTCATTGGCATCTGGGAACATCCACCATAATCCCAAACAAGAAACAAAATTTAACCTCATATATAGAATCCTATGTACAAATATTTTACAGCTTCTTACATCAAAGAAACAGGAAGAGTGAATCAACCAATAAAAAGAGAAGCCTTTAAAAATCATATTAGTGATTTCATTATTTAAATATTTTACTTGCTACTTTCCTGAAGATGTAGAGACTTACTTTTCCACAGCAATCATCTGTTGTTTCTGGTGCTGGTAGTGGTACATGTGGGCGCTGTGGGCCAGCTTGCGGTCCCCGGGGGGTGAGCTGGAGGCGCTGTCCTTGCCCCCAGGTCCTGTCACCCCATAGGCCGGGTACTCCACGTCTGCCACCGCCTTCTTCTGCTGCTGGATCCTGGAACCACGGCCGGCTGGAATGGGAGGACTGGAGTGGATCCATATAAAACCTAAGTATGTGCAATAGTACAACTTTTCTAAGAAGAGATAAAAGCTAACGGCAAAGAGTTAATTCATTGAAAAGGTATAAGCTTGGCGAGAGCTTTCAAGCAATAATGTCCTTCAACAGGATAAATATGAAAGCTTACCAAGCCTATACCTTTTCAGTGAAGAAACTTGCCCCTCCTGTCAGCTTTTATATCTTCTTAGAAAAGATATATCCAGTGATTCCTCCTAATGTAATATAACTTTTGGTTCCAACTTTACAAGTTCTAAGGATAACAAGGCCAAATCCCATCCAATAAACTATGTGTATTAAATATGTATCTGGTAAAAAGTGTGAAATAATAAGGCGGAAAGTTTCTTTCAATGCCATCTCCAATTCAACCTCCGCAGTGAAAAAGTAGACTTTATACCTTGAAACAAACCTTTCGCCTTATTATTTCGTGCTTTTTATGGATTTGCCAGGCGATTATATAACTTAAGATATGGATCTTGTGGTTCCCTTTAATTTCCACCTGTAATCCAAGTTTTCATTTCACTTACTCAAGTAGGTAGGTAAGTTTCTAAAAGATGCTTCGCACAGAAAGTGTATCTGCAATAATCTCTAAGTAGAAGATAAATCTTGTTTTTTTTTTTTTTTTTTGCCACATTTATCACTCTTCCACCAGATGGTGCTCTGCCTTCTGACAAGCACATGTGCACCTGGTCAGGATATGCCTTTTTTATTTTTTTATCACTCTTCATTTGCGAAGCATGAATGGACAGATATACAGGTTGATAATGTGAAAAATGTTATTGAGAATATTTTCTAAACACATGCATTGAGGAAACATAAAGGCAGTGCACCCCACCATTTTGTTAGGAACGGCCTCAAATTACAGGCAGTCAGACTTTCACCAAAGTGTGCCTGAATTATGGTGCCATGATCAAAGAATGCTACACCCCTACACCCCATGAGATCATGTCTGGAATTTGTGTAATCTTTACATAAGGGGAAAAGAAACAACAACATTGTAACCTCCTTTAAAAAATAACTCCTTTATATTAAGGTGATCTTATTATTAAAACCTCAAATATAATTCTATTGAAGACTTTATAAGAAAGGCTTTTTATTACCTTATTTTGAATTTTTTGGTCTGATTCCAAATTTTGACCGTTACCCACTACAATTTGAATTGTGACTTTCAGCCAGCCCTATGAAGGAGCAATGTCCACCAACATGTAGAATCAATGTATATGAAGAGGAACCCTGAAGTCCACCACTACCACTCACTTGTAGAAGCAGATGCCAGCACCAATGATGATAATGATGGCAGCAGCGCTACACCCGGCCACAATAGCTGCAACAACAACAAGTCTTTGAGCCCATAGTTTTTTAAATTATTTTTTTTTATTATCCCTAGTACACATGGTACAGGTCATGATAATCAGATATTTCAAAGAGGTCTTCAGCTGGTAAAGTGGCTAAACCAATTCTATGGCCAAAATATGGAAGGGAATTTTGCCATGCAGATATTGATCTATAAAGGCCAACTCACTTACCATCTCCATCTATTGACTGTCTCCACACACTAATGAACTTGTGTTGGTGACAAAGCCACTACATCAGCTCTGACAGATTGAGAAGTATCCACCTGGAGAACATGGTTGTGGCCTAATGGGACCTCATCAGTCCAGTCCTCATCATATCCTCCAGGCAAAATTTCCTTCTATATTGTTTGATTTGTTAGTGTCTTGTACAAAACAACAAACAACTAACCTATCATGAAGACGTAACTTTATTAAGTTTTTCTTTTAAGTAATATATGGTCTTACATATCTTACATGAACCAAAACATTGACTTGTGATGATGATATATTCAATCACTGAATAACCTAACATCTTCCCTTTTTTTACTAGTCTTTAAATCTACTTGGTTTTTTCACCAGTCGACCTGATCTGGTTCTAGTCCCTGATGCAGCATTCTCAGGTTCACTTACCGTGGGGCTGTCACTCTTTGATTGGATTCTGCATTCGGTAGTTTCAATTCGGGTGCTTTTCACAATGTTGTCTCCTCCTGCTGATGAAGTAGATGGTAAGCAATTTGATATAGTTTGTTCTTGATCAATGCTTTCTTTTCTTCCTTCTTCTTGATTGTTTGTAGATTTTTGATTTGCTGAAGCCTGTTGTGGTTTAATCCAGGTTCTATTTCTTCTGTAGGTCCTACCATGAATATTCACATCATAGGATCTTGTGTTGTGTTCATTTGTGATGTTAGCTTTGGACCATGATGGGGTGGTATTGGGTGTTCTGACATACACTTCTTGTCCTATGTCTAAGTCTGGTAAATTTTTAGATTTTCTATCATAGTAGTATTTTGCCTGTTGTCTTTTGATGGATATTTTATCTGGAATATTTTCTGGAATTGATGGTTTAAGTAAATTTGGGTGAATTGGCAGTATAGCTCTAGTTCTTCTAGACATGATTCTTTGTACTGGGCTTGAATCTATGTCTATAGTGGGTGTATTTCTCCAATTTAACAAATTTTGCCAAAAATCACTATTTTCTTGTTTAGATTTCTTCAGTAGGTTTTTGGCTATTTTAACTGCCGCTTCAGCTTTTCCATTTCCCTGACTATGAAGTGGTGATGATGTAGAATGTTGAAATTGCCATTCTTTGCTGAATTTTTGGAATTCAGTCGATGTAAATTGCCTTCCATTGTCTGAGACTATAATTTGAGGAATTCCATATCTGCTGAATTGTCTTTTGCAGCATTCAATTATGTATTCAGATGTTGTATTTTCTAGGCATTCAACTTCAAAAAAATCTGAGTAATGATCCACTATTATTAAGTAATTCTGTTTGAAGATTTCGAATATATCAAGAGATATTCTTTCCCAGGGATAATTTGGAATTTTGTGAGATTTCATTGGTTCTCTCACTTGATTCTGTGAATTTGATAGACAAATAGAACAATTTTCAATTTCTTGCCCTATTTGTGCATTCATTCCTGGCCAAAAGATATTGTCTCTTGCTCTTCGCATACTTGAATTAATTCCAATATGTCCTTGATGGGTTTTTATTATCATCTCTTTTCTTAATTTATTTGGAATTACAATTCTATCATTCTTTAGTATGATTCCATCTTGAACTGTTAATTCTTCTCTAAAATTCCAATATTCTCTGGTTAGCATTGAAGTTTGATTTTTATTTGGTGGCCATCCATTTAGAATAAGTTTCTTCACTTCACACAGAATAGGATCAGATGATGTTTCTTCTCTAATTCTCAGGACAGTGTCACTGCATACACTTAATGTTTCCATAACATTGACTGTGGCAATTTCTTTGTAAATGATGTCAATGGGATACACATCATATTTCAGATTTTCATTCCTTACATCTTTGATGCAAGCTCTTGAAAAGATGTCCGCCAAGTGCATTTGTGATCCTTGGACATGTTCTAGTTCTAAGTTATATCTTTGCAGTCTTAAAAGCATTCTTTGGAGTCTTTGTGGCGCTTTTAGAATAGATTTCTTAAATATTGACAAAAGAGGCTTGTGATCAGTTTGCACAATCACTTGACATTTGCCCAAAATGTACTGATGAAATCTTTCGCATGCAAAAACAATTGCAAGACATTCTTTTTCTATCTGAGCATAGTTTTGCTCAGTCTTGCTTAGACTTCTAGATGCAAAAATTATTGGCTGGCTTTCTTGTAGTAGGGTAGCTCCAAGTCCATGTTTACTTGCATCGCATTGTATAGCTATAGATTTGTCCGCATCAAAATATCTTAAAATTGGTGCTTTTGAGGCTAGATCTTTGATTTGTTCAAATGCAGCTTGATGATTCTTGCTCCATGACCATGTTGAATTTTTCATTGTCAATTTTCTCAAAGGTTCACTAATCATTGAAATATTTGGCATGAATTTACATAGGTATGTTGCAAAACCAAGGAAACTTTTGAGTTCTGTTATACTTTCTGGATGAGGCATTTCTTTTAAGGCTTTAACTTTTTCTGGATCTGGCTTTAATCCATGTGGAGTTATTATATGTCCTAGATATTTTACTTCTTTTAGTCTGAGCTTGACTTTATTGATGTTGAATTTCAAATTAGCTTGTCTGGCTGTCTTGAAAAGATTTTCAAGATTTCTATCATGATCCTTCAGTGCTTCTTCATATGAGTCACCTTTTCCCAAAATCAGAATGTCATCAGCTATTATTTCAATTCCTTCAAGACCTTGGAAGATTTCATAGAGTCTTCTTTGGTATTCTTCAGAAGCAGTCTTTAATCCAAATGGCATTCGAAGAAATTTGTATCTTCCAAAGGGAGTCCAGAATGTTGTAAGGTTCGATGATTCATCAGAGAGCTTCACATTCCAAAAACCATCTTTAGTGTCCACTACTGTGAATATTTTGGCATTTTGAAGATTTGGTATTATTTCCTCAATTGTCGGTATTGGGTATTCAGCTCTTTTCAAGGCGACATTTAATTCTCGAGGATCAATGCATATTCTTAACTTCTTAGTTGACTTTACTAGTACTAGATTGCTAATCCAGTCTGTTGGATAATCAACTTTGGCAATGATATTTTTCTTTTCCATGTCAATCAATTTTTCTTTTAATTCTTTTCTTAAGGTAATAGGTACTCTTCTAGGTGCTTGCTTGATGGGTTTGATTGTAGGATCTGTTTCTAGTTTGTATTCCCCTTGTAAGCATCCAATGCCTTCAAATATGTCTTTATATTTATCTAGAAGGTTATTTTGTTTTGTCCATGTTGATTCAATTTGGCATAAGTCAGCTTTAATTTCTATTAAATTCAATTTCTGGCAAGTTTCAGCACTTAGAATAGGTTTTTCCCAATGATCTATCACTTGGAACACTATAGGATGTTGCTTGCTTTGGTGGGAACAGTTGATTTTGATTTGTCCTCTTGGCTTTAATATTTCTCCTCCATAGCATCTTAGTTTGATGTAGCTTGGTTTAAGAGAAGGATTGCCATCTTGCATGATTTTGCATAAATCTGCAAAATTTAAAACATTGACAGTTGCTCCTGTATCTATTTGGCAAATTATGCTTTCCTTGTATCCATTCAATTCTAATTCTAATTTAGTCATCAATTTTCTAGCAGAAATTTCAGAGACATATTCTAAAGAATAACAATCTTCTTGTTCATCATTGGAGTTTTGAGATTCAAGGCTTTGAACTGTTCTCATTCTGGATTTGCAAACTTTTGCCCAATGATTCTTTTTGTTACACTTTCTGCAGGTTTGATTCCATGCAGGGCATTTTTGTCTGTTGTGCTCATGGAATGTTGCACAATATCTACAAGGAATGTTCTTTTTCATTTTATTTGGTTCATGACTTGATTTTTTATTTTGATTGACTGTTTTCTTTCTTATATTCAATTTGTTCACCTCCTCTTGAGTGTTTTTAGTTAAGTTTTCAATTTGTTTGTTAGCGCTTTCATTAGCCTTACACACATCAATGGCTTTTTGCAATGTTAGTTGAGGATCAGTGATCAGCTGTCTTTTGGTTTGCTTGTCAATTATTCCCAAAACTAACCTATCCCTGATCATTTCTTCAGTCATTGCACCATAATTGCATGTGGAAGACAATTTTCTTAATCTACATATATATTGTTCAATACTTTCATTTGTTTCTTGATTTGTTTGGTTGAAAATTGATCTTTCATAAATAATGTTAATTTTTGGTGTAAAATGCTGAGTCAATGCATTTATTATCTCATCTGAGTTATTTCTTTGTTCATCTGAAAGATCGAGATGTTCAAATATATTATAAGCTTCTTTGCCTATAATAGACAATAAGGTTGCAACTTTTAATTTGTCTTCTTTATTGTCCAACCCTGTTGCTATTGAAAAGTTACGCCAATGCGATTTGAAATATCTCCAGTTTTCTTCTATATTTCCTCTGAAATTAACTGGTTCAGGTGGCGGTATTTGTAAATACATATCTTTTGTCTATTTAATATACGATAAGGCTTATTTATTATTTTATTAGTCTTAACGTAAAATTGAACTTACCGCGATATTTTTTTTCGTTTGTTTTCAAATCACTTTTCTGACACCATGTTTGATTTGTTAGTGTCTTGTACAAAACAACAAACAACTAACCTATCATGAAGACGTAACTTTATTAAGTTTTTCTTTTAAGTAATATATGGTCTTACATATCTTACATGAACCAAAACATTGACTTGTGATGATGATATATTCAATCACTGAATAACCTAACATATATATTGACCATTGAATTGGATTAGCTAATTTACCAGCTAAACAACCATCATGACTGGATGAAGTAGAATGCCTTTGTCATTAAGACTGGAAGCACTACTCAGTGGCAGGCCGACTTAGCTCCAAAATAAATGTCCGTCTCTGACATGAGGAAAATCCTATAATATATATGTATATATATATAATAATAAATAGTTATTTAATTTTATAGTCCAGTTTTGTATTAAGATTATCTTCATCTTCACTATTATGATCATTTAAATTCAAATTATAAAATTTGTAAAATGTTATTAATTTGTAGATAGAGAGAAAAAAAAAAAAATCCTTTACTTCTAATACATCATCAAGTTAATTATATATTTATAATTAATAACAATAAAAATTAACAACGTAACGTCTTTTGCATCGGCTTTTACACGTCATTTAGACATACTCTATCCTATATATAGAATAATAGAAGTGATAATATATTTATTATTATAAATTTTAGTAGTTAGAGAAAAGAGAGAAAGACAGAACCATGCACTTTTAATCAAACTAATAATAAGGAAAAAAAAAGGTTTGTAAAGAAGGTAGATAAGATTGTTAGTATATATATATATATTTTTATAATTTTATATTTTATCCTTTTTTTTTTAAAGATTTTTTAAGGTTTTTTTTATTTTATAATATGATTATAAATAGTTGTATTTAGTAATATATCTATAGTATGAATTAACATTTGTTATAAGTTTGGTTATTATGTTTTGAAACCCTAATGGTAGACCAGACATACACAAAAAAATTTAAATTGAAATAAATTGGAAAAAGAGATCTGCTGGACCGGGGATCTTCAGATAAAAGCCCAGCTGACATTTCACCCCTTCTTTATTATGTCATAGACCTCTTTTAAACCGGATTTTATGTGTTAATATTAAGTTATTTCAGTGAAATATTTAAATGAACATATATAACAGATGTATTTATATATATGTATATGTATATATATATATATATATGATAATTTAAACCAATAACCCTATATTATGTAATTTATAACAAGATTGTCATGTTGTATATAGAACTAATTGCAGATTTATAACTAATTATATGCATAATTGACATGTCTCCTTGCATCACCAAATGTAATGTACTGAGGATAAATAAATAAAACTATATAATAGATTAAAAGCCAAGTTAAAAGCAAGATTGAGAGATCACAAAGTAACTTCTAAAGATAGATTGTTAGCCGACAGGTAGGCGCCAGACTCGAATAACAGCGACACGTGCCGTGTCTCGAGTAGCAGCGACACGTGCCGTGATGCAATTCTCTTTGTCGGAGAGGTAGTATAAATAAGACCGGCCTTAGCGACAGTTAGCACAGTTCCCCATCAGCGCGTCGCCGGCTGTCTCCAAGTTCCACCTCATTTCACCATGTAGTCAGTAAGAAACGCTACTCCTATCTCCATCTTTGCTTTTGGCTCAACTTTTTATCTATTCAAGGAACTTTCTTTCAACTGTGTCGCTTCGTTTTGTGTGTGTGGACATCCCCAGCTTTTCCACTCTGCTTCGACCACGACTGCCTGTACCCTGTGAGAACTGTTAAAGGTCCTACAAGGTGCAGAGAGGCACTGGAAAACTCTCCACCCCTGACTGTCCCTCGCGGTTACTACAGGTTTGACCCTCGGTTGCCACAACTTATAGCGAGAGTCGACGAGGTTCTACAACAGGCTTACCAAACCCCCAACGTAGTATTACAGAGAGTCGTCAGGAGCTCAACACAATATTACAGATAGTCGACCAGAGCTCCAACACAATAAACTTACAGATAGTCGACAGGATCTCAACATATTATTACAGCTAGTCGACAGGATCTCAACCAGAACTCCAACCAATTATTACAGAGAGTCGACAGGATCCCTAATCACAGATAAGTCGACTCAACAATATTACAGATAGTCGACAGGATCTCAACCAGAACTCCAACCAATTATTACAGAGTCGACAGGATCCCTAATCACAGATAAGTCGACTCAACATATTATTACATATATATATATTAAAAATAAAGAAAGCATATCCTGACCAGGAGCACAGAAGGCAGAGCGCCATCTGGTGGAACAGAAATCAACTAAACATTGATTTAGCCTGTTCCCTGATATTTGGCCAACCCAATATCTTGATAAAATAAAAAAAGCCATCCACGAACATGTTTCACGCTGTTGGCGCTCATCAGCGTGGAGTAGACTGTACCACTGTGACCAAAAAGAATTTTGGTCCCAGAGGCTTCTTGAGAAACCAAGAAATCCTTATATCTATAAAAATGAAATGCGAAATCGATGTTTGTTATCGCATCACGCAAAATCTACTGACTCAATCATTATGGAATTTCGCATGTAGGTGGCTGAAGATTTCGTTTAACATATAGGCTATTCAAAAAACTACAAAGGTTAATGTACTTTTTTTAAAAATTATTTAACTGAAATGGATTAGTTCTCGCCTTTTGCCGCTTGGCGCCGCACTGGTCGCGACGATACATGAATTTGATTGGTTAAACTTATTGTGTTAGTTTCACGCTGCATTTTTCAAAAGGTAAGATTATATTCCTTAATTTTCTAGCATTTAAAAGTTTCTTACCCGTTTCAAATAATATTTTTCTAAAATAATTTGTGCAGACGGGATCTTTTAAAATTAAAGAAGGTGGAATTATGTTTGCGGCGAGACACTGGTGATTAAAATGTAAGTGTAATTTCCAACTGTTGATAAAAAGTCTAAGCCTTTCCATTGTTCTGGCTAAGCGAAGCGCGTCGGTACCAAAACTGGTTAAAATCGTTTTGAAAATAGTAAGATTATATATATTTATTTAATTATTTCTATTATTTATTATTTATTTATTTATTTCTAAATTAATTGATACTACATTTTTTAAAATAAGGTATACTGTTTTATTCTCATAAGGGGAATATTCATATTATATTATATATTCATGTAATCATTTACGATTTAGAGCAGTGTATTCTATAATTTTTCTTTTTCATATTTATTGCAAAAAATTATGTTTTTCTGTATAGCTTGCTACATATATTTTACTATATATGTTTGTTCCATGCAATCGTTTTATACTTATTAACATTTATATTATAAGCAGCTTCTATGCATTTTTAATAACTGCTTTTTTTAGGGGTAGGCTCAATTTTTTGTTTTGCTGTCATTTGTATAGGTAGGATTTATATTTATCTGCTTCATATTATATAGCTGCTCATATTCTATATTTTTTTCTTTTTCATATTTATTGAAAAAAATTATGTTTTTGCTGTATAGCTTGCTACATATATTTTACTATATATATTTGTGGAGCGTTCCCAGTTAAGGGTATATTTGGTAGGCGGCGCTGTACGTTGCCACCGACGTACCTTCGAGGCGTTTTACACGAGTTAAAAATACAATTTCGGTGAAATACTTTGAATTTTACCAATTTAAATATATTAATTTAAAATATAATTTTAAAAAAGATTTAACAATTAAAAAAATTTTTTTTATATATAAAATATTAAACTATTTTTTCTAAATACGAACATTATTTTTTTATTATCTAGAACTAACCTAATTCAACTTATCTAAAACTAACCTTATTTAGCGATTAAACTAACCTAATATAACCTATCTGAATCTCACTGATTTTAATTAATGCAACTAACCTTTTTATAACACACCTTAAACTAACCTAATTTATAAGCCGTCTGAAACTAACCTATTTTACCTATTAGAATATAGCATAACGTCATGTTATTAAAAATGTATTAAGATTATTTTTTACAAAGTTTATTAATCACAACTTATACAATATTTGTAAAATAAATATAAAACTTGTGTATAAATATACGACTTGAAAATATGTCACTTAAAATATTTTAATCTAAACTATACAGATATTTTTTTAAAGAGATACATAAAAAAAAAAATACATAATTGAATAGATACAAAAGTGTGAACGAGAAAGTCGATTTTTTAAAAATGTTATTATTTAATATAAACGTATTTTAATTTATTTTGAAATTAAATAGGTAGTGTAAAAGTGTATATGAGGTTAGATTCAAATAATTATATTACAAATTAATTATATTACAAACAGTTGGGGCCTCTATTCATTCATGAGTAAACCTCGCTCGAACACTACCCAGGCGAAGCCGGGTCCAGTCGGGTAAAACCCGGGCGTTGCCCGGGCCATTCGGCTAGTATATATATATATAAACATCCCCGGCAGACACCATCAACAAGCTCTACAAGCTTGATACCCTAATTTGATTGAGTGGAGATAAGAAAGAGAGAGAATAAGAAGACCAGCTCTAAACACCTCTTTGGAGGATTGTGAAGATTTCATTGGATTCTTCAATCCAAGCTAGTCGTGGACTAACTCTTGGCCCCACAAGGAGGAAGCTAGAATACCAGTATTGTTACTTCAGAGATAGAACCTTTGGAGAACCAAAAACACCCTTCTACAGTCAGGAATTTGGTCAAATGGCATTTTCTTCAGGCAATGTTTTATGAAATTTAAGTTTTTTTTTTTGCTTATCCCCAGTACACCTGGTACAGGCCATGATAATCATGGTGGGTAGAAGTTGGCAACTGCTTTTACTGTAAGTGCACCACATATCTACACATGTGAAAAGCAGCTCAACTTTGCACTTACAAATGTGTCAGAGCCCCGTTTGGTTACTTGCACTTGCTGGTGGGGTTGGACTTTTGCAAGAATCAGTGTCCATTGAAGCATTTAAATTAACAAGTATTGGGCACATTTTGAACAAGATTCAGACATAACAATTCCAGTGATTTGTTAAAGAAATGGAAGGCAAAGAGTGTAAGGACACAGACCGACAAAGAGAATATCTTTGAAGTTTTCCTTCTTCTCCAAGGGTGTAGTTTTTGGCAGCTCTGCCGTGGCAACATCGTTGTGGATCAGGGACTTTTTGTGTTCTGGTATTCCATGGGTGCCCGGAGACACTGCAATTACACAACAACTTTGTTTATCAATCTGTCAAGTGGCTAGAAGACACAGTTTGAGGTAGAAATTTTCTTGAGCAACTAACCAACACACAAGTCCTGGCCTCTTCTGGAGGTGTTCTCATTGGATAAGTCAAGTTATTTCTCATTTTACAAAGTTGGTTGATCTAAAAGTTTTGGAAGTTTATCAGAATGGGAATGATTAGGTACAATTTAGATTATAGATTAGAAACAAAAGGTAATAATACCAAATCCAAATGAAGATTTTATAAAGATTTTATTTGGATTTGGTGTTATTACCTTTTGTATCAGAATGGGAAGTTTTACAGCACTCGGGTTAGCATTTTTTAATAGTATATTACATATTGAAAATTTGAATTTTTAACCCTTGACCCTATATAATTCAACTACTCCAATGAGAGACTACCTCCAGGTGAGACCATTTTTTTGTGTCACAGCCTCACAGGGTCTACTGTAGCTGCATTGAGACAAGTTAAATTAATTTTTAATTGTAAAAGAGATTTAGAAAAATTGTGAGGGGTGGCAAAAAGAGCAAATTCCATATGAAAAGACTTAGTGTGCGAAATAAAAGAGGAATCTTATGGGAAGAGATGTGTTTGGTGAAAAATAACAACAAGGCTTTTATATTGGAAGGAAGCTATAGAGGAGGATAAAAGCAGCATTTATAGAGAAGGTGTATTAAAAAACCTCAACATAGCACAAGCATCGTTAACAACCGAAAACAAAATGTTAGCAAGGGTTAAAGCACGCAAAAAGGAGAACTATATAGAGTTAAACATACTCAGAGGGCCTCACAGGATTTGCGATGACAACACTTAGATTTGTTCGCACAGAGGAGGCGTACTCACAAGACTGGATATAAGCTTCTTCACTGGCGACATTGTCCTCTCCGGGATCTGTCCATGGCTCTTGGACAGCCCTGGCCTGCTGGGGCTTGGGATCTTCTACACATAGAACCTCTGTCAATGTGGAGCACTTGATGGAAGGTTGAATGGATGGGTCACAACA
This sequence comes from Cordylochernes scorpioides, assembly GCA_030710605.1. Lineage (NCBI taxonomy): Eukaryota > Metazoa > Arthropoda > Arachnida > Pseudoscorpiones > Chernetidae > Cordylochernes > Cordylochernes scorpioides. The sequence continues at coordinate 120,691,236 of CP092864.1, forward strand.
CTTTGTTCATGTGTGGGTTTGCCTAAAATGGTGGTGTTATGATAGAAACTCAAATAAAACAAAATCTTCTAAAATTATCAGAAAGCTGCAAACATTGTGGGGAATATATTTATATTTAAAAATGGGCGTAGCTGGATCTCTCTCTCTCTCTGTGAAAGAAAAAAAAAAAAGGTTTTTTCTCTAAATATTTCAAAGAATTACTCCCTCTTATTGCCCTAATGTTGTGGAGGAATGTTTTCTTAATTAGACACCGATCTGGTATCAAAATTCTTACAAAAACACAATTCTTAAATGTCTCCAAATATAAAACTGTTTGTAAAACGACATTTAAAGATTATCCTGCATGAGTTTCTTTTCAACGAAAAATCAAAATTTATTTTAAGGAGAAATATCGATTATTTCTAACCTTAAGGATGAGGTATGAAAGGATGAATTGTGAAGAGTAATGATAAACGGAAAAATAAAAGTGTCCAGGGATGGGAATCGAACCCAGTGTTCCGCTTACCGGGCAGATGCCATGTCCACTAGGCTACCCTGGACATATTTTTCCGTTCATAAATCATTACTCTTCACAATTCATCCTTTCATACCTCATCCTTAAGGTTAGAAATAATTGATATTTCTTCTTAAAATAAATTTTGATTTTTCATTGAAAAGAAACTAATGCGGGATATTCTTTAAATGTCGTTTTACAATCACAAGCCGCATTATATTGTATTATAAAACTGTTTGGCCTGAAAAAAAGTTTGGGTGCTATTAGAATAGGCAATCAATAGTGTCCAACAGAGGACATACATTTTGTATGAAATCTTTCAAATATTCTGGAAAATAATGTATTTTCACATTTTTGAAAAGATGCATGGTTGCCATCGTAGTACAAATTAAAATCCCAAAAATAATTTGAACTAACAATAGAACCATCCGAATTTCAACCTCCACTCATTATAGCTACTTTTAATATTTGAATAATTCAATATTAAAACTGAAACATACTTAAATACTGCCACTGAAATCTAAAGGTTTCTTAGCACAACTTGGACTCTTCTGGATTTTTTCCTGATAATTCTCAAAATGTTGAAAACCTGATTGCCCCACAACTTGTGATTTATACAAAAGTATAATACAAGATGAAATATAACACACCTAACAGCCTACTGCCCTCTCATGATGGAATACAGAGAATAATTGCTGGGTGATTCCCTTGTGTTCCAACCAGACTCTCAACAAATGTACAATTAGCTAAATACTCTGCTCTGGCTAACCTAAGCATTACAGTTAAATATTTCAAATTTTATAAAGCTGCGAGTGATATTCTAAGTAACTTAATGAATCCGGTGGCTTCTACTGAACAACTGGGTAAATGGACTAATTAATCAAGCCCTAAGACTTTATATTCCGACTTTAGACAACCCTTGATCCATTCATGTATTAAACTATGAAGACACCTGGTAATCATAGGCTTTTAAAGCCAGGAGGGAAGAAATTCATGGAAGAAAAAAATTAAGGTAAATGTTCATTAAAATCCAAGGAAAGTAGGATTTTTCAAGTAAATATGACGTGATTACGAATTTTTATTATCATTTTTTAAATAGCACAAAATGATACATAAAGTTCAGCTATCAATTCCCTTTTATTTTTCATCAGAGGCCTGTGTTATGAGAAATTAAAATTACTGTGCTATCATCATTTTCAGACCTGAAATACACTAATTGGTTCATTTTCATGTCTAAATCACATTTTCTGATCTCAAAACTATGATGTCTTCTTCCAGATAATCTATATACAGTTACGAGCGTCATTCTTCATCTCCTAATCAACTCTGTCACCGTTTGCTTTTATTTTGGAATGGCGCCCTCCTATTGGTTGGCTACGATCACGCCACCTTTGTCCCCCCCCCCATCATGCCTCCCCCACTCGCTTTTTCATTTTTGTAACTATTGTGTTGGAGCGGGTCGCTCCTTAAATAAATGCATATATTAGTTAATAACTAAATGGAATCCTCTCTTTCTTTTTCCCAGTAAGAGACGCCTACGGAAGCCAACAGTACATTGACAGATAAAGCACATAGGCTATAGTTATTAACTAATATATGCATTTATTTAAGGCGCCAATTTATAATTGTAACAAATAGTATTTGAATAAAAACATTCAATCGGGTAAAACACGGGCGTTGCCCGGGTCATTCGGCTAGTAGTTCTATAATCTGTGAAATTTCATCCAGATTGGTCACATATTGCAGGAATGTATAAGGAACAAAAACACAAACAGATCCGTATTCCTATTTTATTTATATAGATCGATTTTGCAAAAAATCCTGATATGATGTGAAAAATTGGAAGTCATTTTCAAAATTTGCACATCAAATAACATAAAATTCAGTTAGAATTTCTCTTTAATTATTTCAATGCAGGCTTGTGTGTAATATATACAGTAGAACCTCCATGAGAGGACACTCCTGCTAGAGGACACCTCTCTACAAAGGACAGTTTTCATTTGTAAAATTACCATTTTTAATATTTAGAAACTCTTCGGTAAGAGGACACCTCTCCCTAAAGGACAGTTTGGCATTGCAATTGGCTGTCCTTTACAGGGAGGTAGTTCTACTGTATATGCTTCTCTAAATATTAAATACATATAACAAACGTTATATTTGTAAACTTTGGTACTGTATGAAAGACAAGAAACTTGGACACCATCTTCAGATCAATGCTTTTTGTGTTATCAGTGGCTCTCAATAGTAATTTTTGGACACTGCTGAAGTGAAAAACAAGATATTTTAAATTATAAAAGATGAAAATAAGCCATAATTAGAAAGAAAAACTGATAAGACAAAATTTGTATTATAGTTTAGGACTACAAGGTAATAAGACCAAATCTAAATAAATAGTGTATGACATTTCTGTAATAGCATTGTTACCATCATCACTTTTGTCTGATGATAGTAACAATGCTTTTACCTAAACGTCACACTCTATTTATTTGGATTTGGTCTTATTAACTTGCAGAAAGAAGACATATATCTGTATGACTAAAGTAGCCTTGCCAATATTAACATAAGAATGTCATAGAGAATCAGTCCTATCAGCTCCACACACTACAATCTGACAAAAACAGAAATTCCTAAAATATTATTAATTGCCAAGAAACAACACAAAAATTAGACCCAATTATTAGTAGTTCTAATTGGCCACAATGTGTATTTAAAATCCTTTTAATCTCACAAATGAGTATAAAAGCAAACCTTTGTTAATGGTCATCGCAGTAGATAATTGGGACTTAATAATTGGGATTAGTAATAATTAGGCTGATTATTTTTCCCCATCCCATCCCAGTAGGCCCAATTAATGTGGGTGAACAGCGAGATACTGAAAATTTGGTTTATTTCTATACAAGTATGTATCCTCATCTGTGACATTTTCTCTCTTTAATAAAGCTGAAAAGGCACAATTTGAATTATAAATTATGAACACAAGGTAATAAGACCACACAACACACTATTTATTTATTTGGATTTGGTCTTATTACCTTGTGTCTCTTTAATAAAGTTTTTTAGACAGAGAAACCCCTCTATAAAACCTTTCATAATGAAAAACTGGAGTAATAAAATTTCTTTGTCCCTTCAATTTTGTTATAGTTTTACTGTTATAATACTTTTCAGCAACTCCTCACACACACGTGAACACACATTGGTCTTATATGCTTACAATCAATAACTCATCAACAAACATCAATGTGTCTGGCTGTTTGTGATAAGTTAAAATCCGATACCAAAACTTCTATTACAACAAATGCTTATAACACTATCCTGCTTATATTGCGCTATTTCTTCCTGGTTCTATTACTGTAGTGCTCATTTTTTTATTTGCTGGTATATATATACTCATTGACAAAACTTATGGAAGTTGTAACTTTTATCATGTATATCGGGATTCAGACAATAACTCTAAATGATATTTGATACACAGTGACCTTTATTGAAGACACACGAGATAACCAAGTGTGGACAGAATTTCCTGTCTCATTTAAAAAATAGACGACCGGCGATATCAAAGACTTTCCACTTTTAGAAATCCCAGGTATCAGCAGGACTAATAGAGGATGTGACTCACTGCCAGGCAACACTTGCACCGTCATGCTGGAAATAAGGATGTCCAGGAGTTCATTTGGGATTAAAGCCTGTTCTTGTTCAAGAGCAGTTGTCCTGGGTGGTTCTTGGTGTTGTTTATGGGGTGGTAGCATGTGCCCCTTTCTCTCCAGATGTAGGAACATCGGGAATCATTCAGACTGAACCTGGATTCGTCTGAGAACAGAACATGTCTCTATTGGTCATGGTCCCAGTTGACGTGTTCTCTGCACCATGCAAGGCGGCACCTCTTCTGGAGGGGGGTCAAAGGGACACATATCGAAGGCTTCCTAGCATAAAGGCATCATGATATGGTTTTCCAGAATGCAATTCTGCCAGTGGCCGTGACAAGCTCCAGAGAGAGTTGGAAGGCTGACATCTTTTGTCAACACCTGGCTGTTAGAGCCAGGTATCTGTTGTCACTCAGGGTTGCCACCTGCTTTACTCTGGTGACAAGTCCCAGTAGCTTAGAATTGTAACTAAAGGGATATCACGCTTTCAGACATGTTGAACAACTTGGTGACTTCCCGCTGTGGTTACTCCATTTTAATCCTCCCAATCGCTCTTCCTCATTATATGTCATCTACAGTAGTGCTTTGTAGACATTGATGGCTTTATCCTTGGTAAAGTGGGAATAGAAAAATCCACTATAAGTGCACTCTAATGACAACACATTAAACCTTTTTGAGTGTGACACGTGTTCAACCCTATCACTTGATTATTTTTTTTTTTAAGAAGAATGATAAAGCACAATTTGGATTATAGATTATAAACACAAGGTAATAAGACCAAATCCAAATAAATAAATAGTGTGTGACATTTAGGTAACAGTGTTGTTACCATCTTCAGACAAAGATTCAGACAAACATTCAGCACTTTTGTCTGAAGATGGTAATAACTTTGTTACCGAAACGTAACACGCTATTTATTTATTTGGATTTGGTCTTATTACCTTATGTTTAAAGAAGAATGTTTGAATTTAGATGTATGGGAAATACGCCATTATCTAAGCAAATAAGAAGTGGTTTATGCTTAAAAGATAAAATAAAATAAGTATTGTCCATGAGTGTATAGATAGTGAGAGAAATATTTATAACCCAGGTTCCTGGAGTGTAGAATGCCAACTACCCAGGAAGTACAGCTCACTAGTATGGACTAGTGCAAAGTGATTTTAATCACGTCCTGTTTTGATTGCTGAGTTGAACCAGGAAGTTACATGCTGAGGTATTCCAGGCTGGCCATATATGTAGGGTTGAAGTGAGTCAGTCCAAGCAGGATAGCTTTTTACATCCTATGTCTCAGAAATTATGGACAGATGAAGAGAAGATGATCAACTGTCTGTGGCTCTTCTCAACAGTTCCCGAAGGTAGGGTCCATTTCAGGATGCAAACATGTAATGTCTGCCACTACATGGCCATGGCCCTTGAGGATGGTGGTTATGGCCTCTCCATGGCGGATTTTTGGTAAAAATTTCAGGAGATGGCTTGGAGTGGAAGCAATTCCCACCTGAGGGATCTGGTCAAATAGTCTTGGGAATATAATACAGTCCATGAATGAAAGAGCAGCCTTCCGTGTTAGGTTTTGAGCATGAGTTCGAGGCAGGGTGGAGTATGAGTGTGGTAGGACAGTGCAACAATTAATACAATTATTTTTGTTTTCATTTTAGCACATACATGTAATTTTTATTCTTAATAAATTAATTTGAAAATTTGTAAACTTATTTTTTATTTAATTTCTGCTTATAAAACCTAACATATGTACCTTGATCTTTTAATGATCAAATTGAAGTTATTCAAATGTAGAAAAATGAGAAGAGTTCATCATATAGAAAATGAAATGTAAGAGGTTTGTTGATGCAAATTTCCATTTTAAAAGATATGAGAAATATTGAGTTTAAATATTCCAAAAATATCAAAACAGGATAAAGTCTTAAATTGTAATGGAAAATGTTCAAATGAATAACTTTATCTGGAAATGGTTTTGCAATTGATGTGTGAAGAAATTGCTGATTACTATTGTTGCCTCTCCAGAATGGTTGCAAGGTTTTCCCACTATGTACTAAGTGTTAACCTGCAAGCCCAAAACCCATTATTGACTGTATTGACTCATCCATTGATGAGCTCTACTCATCCCCAGCAGACACCATCTCAAACTCTACAACCTTGATGGTCTAATATGACTGAGTGGAGATGAGAAGGAAGAAGAAGACTATTGTTCGTTTAAAGTAAAACCATTAGGCCTCTAGGGAAAGTTTCTTTTGATGATACCAAAAAAAACTATTAGATTTCACTGGGAATATAAATAATAGAATTTGGATTATTTTATTGACTACTACCCCCTATTAATTAAAACAGTTACATGATGGAGTACAGGTAGAAAGAGAAGCCAACTTCATTTTTAGAAGCCCCAAACAAGGTTTGAAAACTGCAAAAGTTGTGTGAGTGAAGAATATATTATTTAAACAATTTTTTTTTTTTCAATGTTTAATGGTATTTAACTATTTTATACTAAAAAACGGGGGTCGGTGGAAGGCTGGTTAAACTGTTTGGTTTCGACCACTACGAACCGGGTTCGATTCCCGCATTGGACACTTTTTATGTTTAAAAAAAAATGCTCCAATGGCCCCCCGATTCTTGCAAAAGTCCAACCCCACCAGCGAGTGCAAGTAACCAAACGGGGCTCTGGCACATTTGTAAGTGCAAAGTCGAACTGCTTTCACATGTGTAGACATGTGGTGCGCTTACAGTAAAAAAAGCAGTCGCTAACTACCCACCATGATTATCATGGCCTGTACCACGTGTACTAGGGATAAGCAAAAAAAAAAAAATACTAAAAAACCAGTTTACTAAATTGATAAGGCACAATTTGGATTAAAGATTATAAAACAAGGTAATAAGACCAAATCCAAATAAATAAATAGTGTGTGACGTTGAGGTAACAGCGTTGTTACCATCTTCAGACAAAAGTAGTGGTAAAATTTCTCATTCAGTACTTTTGTGTGAAGATGGTAACAACGCTGTTACCGAAACGTCAAACACTATTTATTTATTTGGATTTGGTCTTATTACCTTGTTTTACAGTTTACTAAATGTCAAACAAAGATATGATATATTATAATGATAAATAAATACAATATGCTTATAAATATTTTTTTCATTTAAGTTTTAACCTGTGAAACTAGCAACTCCCTCCAGAAAGAGAACACTTATCTGTAAAATCAGGAAGGTTCTACTGTATATATATATATATAAGGAAAAGAATACTCCAGAGGTTAGTGGTGACAAGAAGACTACGTCCCTAGAAACAGACGTACGGACATGGCTCCAGCAATGACTGCCCAGTACATCTCCTTTAAACTTTTCCTCCCAACTCTCTTCTAACAGCCCCGGCTCTATTTTTAGCCGGTGTGTTCCCTCTACCGGGGACAAAGGTTGGAGCTTTCCTGCTCCCTGTTTTTCTGTTGTGAAGTTATATGGCACCACACAGGTTGTCATTGGGCTATATCTGGAGACATCAGCCTTTCTATAAATTTATTATTTCCAACCAAGTTACAATAATAGGGAATATTTTGAATTTTATATTATACATTTATGTGGTATAAAAGGTGGGAAAATAAAAACACCACAAGTTGGAAGAGGAACCTAGGTAACCAGAGGGAAACAGGACTGGCACAGCTGGGCAGCTTCTCGCTTCGTACCCAATCCCAACTGTCTTAAAAGTCCTGAGGTGTTAACTAACGGGCCTCAGTGGTCGCCCCTTGGAATGTCGCTGGTGTCTCAAATGACCGGACTTTACCCTCCCGTCTCTGTCTGGGTGGCTTCTAGGTTGGCTTTTATTAATTCCTGGAAGAAAAATATATATATACAAGGTGGGATCAATAAATAAGGTGAATTATAATTTATTTAAAAATATAAGAACGATATTAAAAATTAGGACTTGGTTTATTCAAAATAATCACCTTGGCTTTCTATAGATCGTCTCCATCGTTCTGGCAACTTGTAAATACCCTCTTTATAGGCACTCTTAGGAAGCGTGTGAAAAAAATCTTGCACCACTTTCTGGACATCTTCATCCGAGTCAAATTGCTTTCTCTTTAATTCTTTAGTAGTCCAAAAAAAGGAAATAGTCAGAGGGGGCTAGGTCTGGACTATATGCAGGATGTTCTAAAACTTCAAAACCTAATTTAATGATTGTAGATACAGTTTTACATGATGTATGCGGCCTTGCATTATCATGAAGGAAGAGAACACCTTTACTAAGCTTCCCTCTTCTTTTGTTTCTTATACCGGTCTTTAGCTTATTTATAAGAATGTCACAATAAAGGTCGCTGTTCATACGTTGCCTTGAGGATAAAAAATCAAGACAAATTGGTCCATCAACATCCCAAAAAATTGTTAACAAAACTTTACCGGCCGAACGTTGAGACCTGAGGAACATGTAATTCGTCCATTTTTGAACTCGTTAACCCATTTATAAATGTTTTTTTGAGACAAACAAAACTCATCATAGATATTTTTCATTCTTTGGTATATTTGAGATGTTTGAATACCTTCTGCATTCAAGAAACGAATAACTGCACGTTGTTCAAGCGTGGTGCAATCCTTCAAGGGAGCTTCCATTTTAGTTGATTTATAAGTCTCGCGCCGCGCGTGGGAAAAAAGAACAGAACACCTTAAATAGTCTCTCGATGTTATATTTTAATATTCTGTGGTTTGAATTATTTTTGCTTTCTTTAATTTTTAAGAAATAAGATAATTCACCTTATTTATTGATCCCCCTTTGTATATGATATACAGTTAAACCAGTCTATAGCGCTCCCTCTAAATAGCGGCTTCTTCTCTATAGCGCCCGATTTTAAATACATAATACGATGAGATTTACACTAAAAGTGACCTGTCTATAGCACCCCCTCTCTATAGCACCCTATTTTGGTGAGTCCCAAGAGGGGGCGCTATAGAGAGGTTTAACTGTATATATATATATTACACTGTTGTATATAAATCTCTCTATCTTTCATAGATAAAATAATAATCTATAATATTAAATATAATTATTAGCTGTATATAAACTGAATACAATAGTTAAATCAAAGATACAATTCTTTCATTGGCCTTGTAGAACGAGAGTGGTGTACGCGCGCGCGCGCATGTTCTAGTGAAAAACACAAACATCCTTGATAAAGAGAGGCGAGTTGCCCCTCGAAATATTGGAACAATAAAATAATTTGAAATCCAATATATGCATCTTTTTTAAATATATATATATATACCCCATCTTGTGTTTATTAACTAAAACTTCACATTAGTAACCCATCTGATGAATGACCTCCTCCCTGTGTTACCACTTTTGTAAAATAAAAAAAAAAAGACTTTCCTGATCTTATTCAGCTTCAAATGAATGACAATTTGTCAAAGGCCAAGAAAGTAAGCTAACAAAATTTTACTGCAAATTTAAAAAGAGCTACATCAGCCAATTGTTATTTAGTTGTTGACGTTTCAGTGACTCACTCTCCTCAGGGAAATTTTGAATCCTAGCTTCTACTTTTATATGTACAGGATTTTCATGTGAAGTGTCATGTATTTATATATACACTATCCCCCGATTTACACGGTACTTGTTTTACACGTTTTCGCTTTTACATGGTTTTCCAAATAAGTTTTTTTTAAATTTTTATCGCACTATACTAAATGCTACTGTGATTGAACACATGCGCTGTGTACACATCTCACGAGGAATCCCGAGCTTATGTGCTGACTTGCTGCACATGCACACTGTGTCTGTATTTCTAATTTTAAAAATTTGTAATTTTCGATTTACACATTTTTCTCAGGAACGTATCTACCGTGTAAATCGGGGATAGGTGTATTTTGTGTAATAAATGAGAGGTTAAAAACATAAAAATATATTTTTGCAAATTAAAAAATATATAAATTTTATAAATAAAACTTTGTTAAAAAATGCTTTTCCATATTTACATATATATATATAGGGTTAAAATCTAAAAAGGCATATCCTGACCACGAGCACATGAGCATGGCAGAGCGCCATATAGTGGAACAGAAATCAACTAAACGTTGATAGTTGGTCAACCCATTTTCTTGATAAATCAAGAAAAGCCATCCACAAACTTGTTTCGGGTTGGCCAAATATCAGAGAACAAGCTAAATCAAGGCTTAGTTGATTTTTATTCCACGAGATGGCGCTCTGCCATCTAAAAAAGCTCATGTATTTACAACATTACAAATACATTTTGAATTACAACACCACCTTTTAAATTATTTTTTTTCACATATATAGGGTTGGTTATATTGTACTATCAGGTAGTATGTTACCAGGCTGGAGGTCCTCAGTGGCCAGGGTTTCCCCAAGGTACCAATCATCTGAAGGCCGCATGCCATACTGGTAGGGCACATGCAAGAGTCTGGGCTCTGGCCTGCTGATGGTCTGGGGCAGACCTGCTGCCCTTCTGAAAGCTTGTGACCGCAAGGCCTCTGTAAACAAACATGGCATCATTAACATCTTTGACAATATTTATATAAATATATGAATATTGCAATGTCTGGCTTTCTTATCCTATCCATATATATAGACATACAATGTTTTAATTGTTGATATCTATAGTGGGAAAGACTGCCACTGATGGACCGCGTGAGTTCTTCCCCACTATCAATGACAAGTCGTGGTGGAGGCTACTTTGTGATGGCTCCCTCCAGCAGTCTCATCAGGTGGGAGCGATGGCATTCCTGGCAGTGATTGTGCAGCCCAAAAGTCAGGTGCTTCCAGGAACCACACCAGTTCTTATAAAATCTGATGAACTTTTCCAATATCAGGAGAACCAGCCCAAACTAATGGTCATCCCTGATGAAGAGTACAATGTTATCCTCATAAGCAATAATGCATCTGTGGCCCAAGATCCTCTTGAGGTGGCGTGGCAGAGGCCCAACTCCGATGCAGAAGATGGCAACGTTGAGGTGGCAACCCTGCCTCATTACGTCAAGAAGCGGGAAGGCCTTGGTGTAAACATCTCCACTGCGGATGGCGGCATCTGATTCACCGTAGGGGCAACAACCCACCCAAGGAAGGCAGATAGTAGGTCCAGCTTCTCCAACAGGGCAAACAGGTAGCTCCTGTTCAGGCAGTAGAAAAACGAGGTTCAAAGAAATGACAGGCAGCGGTGTGTCATGTCTTGCTGTCCAGGCGAATTTGTTGGACACTCACGCAATGGTCCAGGAGAATGACTGTCCTGGAAGGGCATAGGTATGATACTCAGGAATTGAGTCTGCGAGATGCTGCGCAGATGGCCCATGAGCACGCCACTGAGGATCCTCTAGTCGGTCGTTGGGAGGCTGGTGAAAAATCCTTCAGACCCACCATTCGATTTAAGCAGCAGGATGACCTATGCACTCATTGAAGATGGAGGCAAGGCTCCGCAGAGTCGAAAAGCCTCGAAGACTTTCCAAAGAACTTTGATGAAGAGATCTTAAAAGGATTTGACAAACTCACAGGTTAATCCATCCCATCTCGAGGTACATCCCCATTGCAGGCGGTGGATGGCTGCCGCTATCGTCGTCGGTAATGGCGGAAGAAGAGCGATATCTGGCTTTGAGTGGACGCCCGCGGTCCGACAGGGAAGGATCGTCCTACAGTCTCGCCTCAGGAAGTGGCTAGCTCTGTCGATGTATCTACCGCCGAACTCGGCTAGGCAGCCCCGGAGTAATCGTATCTCCGCGACCAGATTTGACTTGATCCTAGTCCAATGGTTCTACAGTATCAGGTGGGGAAAATTTGCTAGGCCTTCAGAGGTTTCATCGATAAACGTTTCTATTTGGTCGACGAACAGGTCTGACTGTAGCAGCTTGCCGATGCAGGGAATTCTTGTATGAGCTGGCTCTCCCACTTGGATCAGGATGGCACGGCGGTATGAGTAGGCATCGTCATAGATTTGGTAGTGAGTGACGCGGTCTGATGGAGGTAGGATTCTGTCCAGACGACACGCGTCGACCCGGCTTCCGATAGTCGCGACCTTGTTGTTCCCAGCGCTGCACCAAAGAAGGTGGCGATGTCGAGTAGGTCGTTTGGTCCAGTAGCTCCGCGAGGGCTTCTACCGAACTCGTTGCGAGGTCCTTAGGCGACTACTCGGAGATTTCAGGTCACCGAGGATCCACGCACTTTCATCACATGCCATAGGTGCGACTAACCGTAGCTTGCAGCATCGCTCTTCAGGAATATGAGAGACGTGGGCGTTAACACACGTCATGGAGACTCCCCAGATGGTGAGGTTGATGATAGCAACATTGCCAGGCCATAGGATCTGCTGCCGGTGAACAACGACCCCGGCCGCGAAGACGCAGGCGAGGCCTGATCCCACAATGGTCATTGCGGGTGCAATGACAACGCTGTACCCTTGATAGAGGTCTCATACGTTGCCCAGGGAAATGACGTTGTTCTCCTGCAGAAAAATGTCGATCTTATGCTGCTTGATAAAACAGCAGGGTGGAATTCTCCTTTGAAGAGCGAAGATTCTGCGCACGTTCAAGGTCGAAAAACGGAAGTTCATTTAGGCTGTCGAGCAGAGTTTCTGGCGCGTGACAGCTTCTTGTACAGGGTATGACTGGTGTCTCCTGTAAGAGCCATAAGCGCCGGGGCCAAGGTGTCGATGTTGGACGTTTGATTGACCCAGAATCTTGTTCATTACTCCATTGTTGGTGAAGGCTTGAATGAGTTTTTCGCTCTCCTCTTCCAACTGCAGAACGCTGGTGATGGCCGCAGATGCCTCTTCGTTCTTCATGAGAGGATCCATTTTTTTTCTGGGCCATTGTTCTTTTCCTCCATCGGGAGTTGTTTACCTTGGACGACGAGGTCATCCCAACTCGTCGAAAGCTTGCCTGTTTCAGGCTGGGGTTCTTTTGTTAGCACAGTAACTGCTGGGGTTTGAGGGTCGCTGATGGCATCAGCAGTTAGTGAAGTGGCTATCGACCAATACCATTGAGAGTTGAGGAGGTGGGGAATCGATGATTAAATAGAGGCAAATAAAATTATGCTATTTTTATTTTTGAAAAAAAAAAAAAAAAGATAATAAAGAACACGCTAAGGCTGGCAGGGCGAGCAGGAGCGCGCGCGCACGTCCGCGTTGCTAGAGAGAGAGAGAGATTGAAACTACTTTATTTCAAAGTCCATATAAGATTATTAGATAATAAACGGCATATATTGGATTTAATAAAATATTTATTTTGCCAATATTTCGGCTGGCTGAACGCCAACCTTTATCGAGGCCTCACAAAAAAAAAAAAAAATGTGATGCCTCGATAAAGGTTGGCGTTCAGCCAGCCGAAATATTGGCAAAATAAATATTTTATTAAATCCAATATATGCCGTTTATTATCTAATGAATTAAGTATGGATTGCTCTATTTTCAAAACAAAAAAATATAAGATTATATAAGGTTAAATACAGAATAAATATAAATATGAATAAATATGATTATATAATGATAAATATAGTAATAAATAGGAATAAATAGATATAAAAATAATTGATAAATATACATATATATAAAATTATATATACAAGTCGTCATTGGTGGGGCCCGCCGCGGGAAAGACTCCGTTACCGGTGGACTGCGAGAGTTCTCTCCCACAGAGTGGGCAGGTCGATGAAGTAGCGAGAGAGTTCAGGCGAGAATGTAAAGTGTATTTGGCACCAAGTCAAACCATCAAGACATTAAGTCAGATTCACCAACAAAGAAACATGTGGGCGAACATCGTCGTTCAACATTTGGAACTTTTTTGAAGTCAAAAATTTCAATCTCTTTTTCCTTTTTCAAACATACGTAGCAACACATGCATATCTAAAAACAATTTACTAACGGTTTGACCTTAATAGGTAAAAATGCATGACGAACTACGCCTTCAGTTAAAAATATATCATCAGCAGAGGCTTTAGATTTTAATATTGAGGTGCGCGGTCTTATTTTTCAATTTTGGTGAATTCTTGTTACAGGGTATTAGATAAACCGCATCATGCTTAATCCCCTGTTACTTTTCTTTAAACATATAATTTATTCTTCTTAAATTGCCATAAAAATTCTTCAAAGCAAAGCCTTCTTTCTTGTCTTTGATCGTATGTTATTATTAATATTCCTTATGATTATTGGCATAATTCCTTATGAGAGATCGTTTTTTCCCCTCTTTCTATTTAAATTGATGGACACTTGTCTTTGCCGAATTCTACTGCTTGGGCAATTACCAAACTTCTAACATTTTCCAATGTCTTCGTTAATTACAGTTTTGCCTACTACTGACAATATATTAGTTGTTTTTTTTTTATAATGCAGACCAACTGAATACATTCCTTTGAGACATAGCTTCGGTTCTGTATGCTTTGATAATAAATCGAAATTAATAACAAAAAAACAAATAAAATTGCTACGTTTGTGTCAAACGGCGATAGAAGCTTGCATGCAAATGTGAATTTACAAAATTTGAATTTACACATTACAGTAGAGCCTCCCTTTAGCGGACACCCCGCTAGCGGAGACCTCTCCACAAAGGACAGCTTTCATTTGCAAAATTACCATTTTTACAATTTAGCAACTCTCCGGTAAGAAGACACCTCTCTCTAAAGGATACTTTGGCTCTGCAATTAGGTGTCCTTTACAGAGAGGTTCTACTGTATATATATTATGAAATAGACCGACCTAATTCGTTGAGAGAGATGCTATATTGAAAATAAAATTTTAAAACCTTTACGATCCGTTTCTTTATTACGATTAAAAAATTCGTTAAAAAGATTATTTTATTATATGATATTAACGTGTGTGTGTGTGGTCAAATATTATAAAAGATAAAGTAAGCCCCGACGAGACTCTTTAGGCGTACTTTGTACACCCATTACAAAATCTCTCTCTCTCGCTTGTTTGGCGAAATGTCCCTGGATCTTCAGGCCTAGCTCTTCGGCGTCGGTCTCCATCCCGAGGGGATGAAGATCACAAGTGTGGCGAAGGCTACCATCTACAAGTACCATCTTGGTCTTGAGGTGGGCAACGCCAGCCAACACCTAGACCTGCCTACTCTGTGGGAAAGAACTCTCGCAGTCCACCGGTGGCGGAGTCGTTCCCGCGGTTGGCGACACCAATAAAGAACTTGTATATATTTTTGTATATATGTATATTTTGTCAATTATTATATGTATTTACATTTATTTATTCATGTATATTTATCATTGCATGATCTTATTTACTTATATTAATGTATTTAACCTTATATAACCATATATGAGCGATGTATAAAGAAGTTTCAATCTCAATCTCTCTCTCTCTCAATGGTGAAAATAACTTTAAACAAAATGATAATAACAAGGTATCTTCAATCTCTAGATTTTATTGTAATGTAGACAATACATCTAATTCGATCTTACAACAAATGTAGAACAATATGTGTAAATAGTCGGCACGTGTTTGACGGAGTTGGTACTTAAAAAGACGTGAGGCTATATCAGCGTTAGGGTGTATATGTACATGGTGGAGATAAGTAAGTAGTGTGGAACATATGGTGATATCTGACTGCTATCTAACAGGCTTGTAACTTCACCACGCTGAACGATCGGCTACTCTCCTTGTTTACAACCAACTCTCTCCAGCGCTGCTATCGATTTTCTATATCAGGGCAACAGGGCTGTAGAGAAATCAAGCCTACCATAATAGCGTATTCCTTTTCATTTTTTGGAGATAAACGTAGCTTGGAATGGTACGTACAATAGCGGGAGGAGTGTAACACATCAATTATGCCGAGAGCTTTAACGCCGGCTGTGATGTAAGCACAACATATGGTTGGGCAGGCCGTCACTCGGACTGCAGTCGGCGGCGTTCCTATCCGCTGAAACGGAAGGTTATGGGGATAACATACCCGAGAACATATGTACCGTCAGTGTACCTAGAGATATAATAATTGAATAGTGTGTGAACAAGATGGTAGGTGAGATGATGGAATGATTGCTGTTTAGAAAGCCAGAGAAGACGAGATAGTTATTACTCTGCTAACTGGATAGTTAGCTAGTGGCCAGTTCCGAGCAACGATACCAAACAGCTGGGTCAGCACAAACCTATGGCCAGGACATCTAACATAACTGGTGGATGCCCGGCCATGCATGCATGAGGGGGGATGGCGAGATAGACCTACCCCGAGGTAAGAGAGGCCACCCGCGGACCGCAAGAAGCAGCCCGAAGGCCACCACGGCCGCGGCGGACATCATTGCCGCGAGATGCGGACGGATGTCGCTATGGCAACTGGCCCTGACCTTGCCAGGTGCGCCACCATCGTCAGCCCGCTACAGTCTCACACCTACCTCTCCTTCTTGTTTTACGTAACCTGTTGGCGGTGCCTTTTTCCCACCGTGGGGTCACCGACCTCAGTTTCTCCTGAACAGCTCAGTCTCGCACCTACCTCTCCTTCTTGTTTCACGTAACCTGTTGGCGGTGCCTTTTTCCCACCGTGGGGTCACCGACCTCAGTTTCTCCTGAACAGCTCAGTCTCGCACCTACCTCTCCTTCTTGTTTTACGTAACCTGTTGGCGGTGCCTTTTTCCCACCGTGGGGTCACCGACCTCAGTTTCTCCTGAACAGCTCAGTCTCGCACCTACCTCTCCTTCTTGTTTCACGTAACCTGTTGGCGGTGCCTTTTTCCCACCGTGGGGTCACTGACCTCAGTTTCTCCTGAACAGCTCAGTCTCGCACCTACCTCTCCTTCTTGTTTCACGTAACCTGTTGGCGGTGCCTTTTTCCCACCGTGGGGTCACCGACCTCAGTTTCTCCTGATCAGCTCAGTCTCGCACCTACCTCTCCTTCTTGTTTCACGTAACCTATTGGCGGTAACTTTTTCTCACCGTGGGGTCACCGACCTCAGTTTCTCCTGAACAGCTCAGTCTCGAACCTACCTCTCCTTCTTGTTTCACGTAACCTGTTGGCGGATGATATGCAAGAATAATATATCTCTATAATGGTCTTACTTTACCCGTGTAAAACAACAAAGTTTATCTATTCTGTCCCACACGCATGACGGGCATCAGGACACGCTACCTTGTTTGGATCATCCACGAACCAGGAACGTGTCGAAAATAAGTGCCATCAAGCCGTGGACCTCTCCACGTCTCACACCATCTCCTTTAGACAGAGGTGTCTTGTTGTCCCCTTTGATAATGTCCAGCTCCTAGTTGTCTTCTTCCTTCTCGACTGCCCTCGATCTTCCCCAATAAAAACCCATGGCAGACAACTCCCATGACAGTCCAAATCGCGATTCCCCCACAGTATCCAGCTTTAATTGCCAAAGCAAAATCCTACCTCATGCTCAATATGGAATTTTATCCGTCCTGCCCAAAAATTAAAAAGGAACAATCAAGGCTAAAATATATGGCTAACTATGCCCGAAAAATCAACCAAAATTTTACAGTACAACGCTAATAAAAGCCCCTTATACAGGGTGGCTGAAAAGTATAGTCCTTAAAACTTTTTCGAATAACTCAGTGAAATGAACACAAAATTGTAAAATTCAAAAAGCATATATAATAACTGGCGAAACCGCTGGGAGGGTTCACCACTGATGAGCCAGGCCCTCCCTTTAATTTTTCCATTGCAGTAAGGGCAGTATAAATTGTTTAATTTAAAAAAAGAATCGTACGCGTCTAAAATAGTTTCTTATTTTCATTACAGATGGCGCGCTAGTGCATCGTAATATATAATAACTAACATTAAGGAAACAATTTGTTGAAGAAACATATCGAAATGTGGGCTCCTTCGGCCTTGATACTGGAGGTGTTTGGTGATAGACTCCACCGCAGGTACTTGACGTCGATCTTGGTCTACTCTCGCTGCAGGACCTTCTTTAGGAACTCCAAACTTTTGTGGGGAGAAGAAGAGACATTTTGCTTCAAGTAACTCCACACGGAGTAGTCCATCGGGTTTAGATACGGGGAGTTTAAAGGCCACATGTCTTTGTCCAAGAACCCAGGAAAATGTTGCAGGGGCGGGGGCCCAGTCTCGCTGGAGTACGAAATTACGACCGGTGAAGTGTTGTCGAGCCCATGGAAGCAGACAGTCCCTCAGAATGACGTCTTGGTAGACTTGGGAGTCGATGTTGACATTTCGATCAATGAAAACCAGTGGGGTCTTGTCTTCAGAAGTGACTCCGGTCCAGACCATGACAGATTTCGGGAATTTGAGCCTCGCGTGCATCCGACGTTTCCTGGAAGCCTTGTTTCCTGGAGGCAGAAGCTGATGGTGGTTTTAGGAGTTGTGGGCGACTTCAACTGTGAAAATCCTCTCGTCCGTCCACACAATGTCGGAAAGCAGGCCCAGTTGGATCATTGAAAACAACTTTTTTGCCTTGTCCAGCGATTCTTCATTGCAGCTTCGGAAAGGGTTTTCCCACGGTAAAGACGATAGCTGCGAAGTCCCAGGTAACGTTTCACGATATTCTGCACTCTTTCCCTAGAGATTCCGAGGTCAGAAGCGATGCGATTCATGCTGATGCCGTCATTTCAGGCAATCCTCTTCTTTATGATCTTCCGTGTTGCAGAAGTGTTGACCGTCCTTGGGCGACCCGATTTTGGAAACACTGAATAATGTCCTCGCTCCCGGTATTGCTTTACAATCCTCCTAACAATTGTGGCGTTGATCTTGAGCCGGCGAGCGATGTCTGAAGGGCCAACACTTTCATCGGTCAGATGCGCAATCGTAGCGCGATGAGGTGAAGGACGCATAAATAAAAGACGTTGGAATCTTTGATTTCTAGGCACACAGTTTATTAACATTAGTCTTTCGAAACACCACGAATTTACGCACCCACTCGCTTTAATTACTGTTCTTAATTTCATAAATAAAGAGGACAATTCTTTTCAGCCACCCCGTATAAAAAAATATAAGTTGCCGGGATGGCCGTATTTTCACATCACTAAAAGTGGATGTGCCAAACAAATGAAGTAGAAACCTGCAATCATAACAAGAAACTCCATTATAAACTTCTCTGAACAACCTCATAAACCATCTGGTTGGGGAATCGATATGGTGTGAAAAACTCTCTACTAGATTTATCTCAGGATATTTCTACAAAAATAACTCCAACTACGGAAGAAAGTTTAAAATATGACACCACCAAAAAGAAGATGTCGAGATATAAATCGATAGCATTGCCCATCTGTAGGGAGACACCATCCACGAGGACCAACAGCCTGAAATGCGTACGTAGTTGGCTTTTCTTGAATAATCAAGAAAGGGCATTTGGTTAATATTCTGAAATTATTGAAAATCAACGATTAGTTGATATTTACTCCGACAGATGGCGCAAGTCATCAACAACTTTCAGTTGCACGATCAGGAAATGCTATTTTTCTAAACACTTTCGACCCGAGGGACGCGAATTCGCGTTCTTGCCGATTTTGCACCAAGCCCGAAACGCGAATTCGCGTCCACCGGGATCTTGTCCCTTACCTTCTTGGCTATCTATCAGTGGGTTGGGGGGGTTTTATCCCCCTGATCCCAGTACAGATCGCTATTCACTAAATCTTCAAATACAGGTTATATATGCAGGAGAAACAATAGAGTAATTGTATCTCAGCTCTGTGTGGCTGGAAGGGTTCGCCACTGATGATCCAGGTTCTACCAGGCTTTTTTTTCTTCTTCCGTTTGTATTTGTAGTACAGGACCTCTCCCATGAAAGATCATATCTCCTCCTGATATTTTCTGGAGGTTGTGTGAATTAGATAAGATCAATATGTGACAAAATCCGAAAGTTGTCTGCAGATTACGTGGACGCTCATTGAAGTATGGTAATCGTATAGGTGGAACAAAAATTATATGAATATGTTGTAATAAAATAAAAATGATGAGTGGAGCCGACAACGTCACAGTGGGCTCCTCAACCAACATGCAGTCATGGGCCGGGCGCACTAGCCTCAAGACAAATGAAGACCACACGCATAGGAGTATGGTTACCTCGGCTTGGGGGTGGTTCCCGGGAAGGTTGAGACTAAGGGGAGTCCTTAGAACGCTCTGGTCAATCGGGTATCATGGCAGCTAACTATTCTCCTACCCTGCCTGTCTGTACTGGGTACCTCCTCTGTCTTCTCCCTCAGAGAGCCCCGGCTTATATTAAAAGTATACAGATAGCGCTGAATGTTTTGCTACCCAAGGCTTATAATCCATAAAGAGGTTGGTGTTCGAGATTTTCATTATATCGCTTTTAATTATTGTATAAACCGCTCGCGTGGCTGTCGTGTTAACAAACAGAGTTTTCGATACGAAGAAGGTTTGAAGACAAAATCCAGGAAGACTTACACAAGGATAGAGTGTCGTTTATATATCAAAGAAATCGCGATTGCACTTTTGAATATCAATTGTAAAGTTACACCCCCCCCCCCCCCCCCTCTTAAATAAAAAAGCACAAAACTTGAGAATCCATAATTATAACTTTGATTCAAATAATTAAAAAGGTTTGTAGGGGATCGGTGGAAGGATGGTCTAAACCATTGGTTTTCGACCACTACAACCTGGGTTCGATTCCCGCATTGGGCACTTTTTTCTGATTAAAAAAAATGCTCCAATGGCCCCCGATTATTGCAAAAGTCCAACCCCGCCAGCGAGTGCAAGTAACCAAATGGGGCTCTGGCACATGTGTAAGTGCAAATTGCACTGCTTTTCACATGTGTAAACATGTGGTGCACTTACAGTAAAAGCAGTCGCCTACTTCTACCCACCATGATTAGCATGGCCTGTACCACGTGTACTAGGAATAAGCAAAAAAAAAAAAAAGGTTTGTAAAAAAATAAATATGCTACAAAATGAATTAAACGACTTTTAAATGACATGCAAATGAAAAATAAACCAATACCAAGCAAGGTACAATTTAATATTTGTCAACCCTAATGCCTATTATTTAAATTTGTGTTAACATCATTTATACGTCATGGCTCACAAGATGTTCGAGTGATTCTGAACGTTGGCGAGAAGTTTGAAGACTGAAGGCCTGGCCAATCCATCACTAGGTAATATTTCTGTAATATCAAGACTGTGGAAACCAATTTTCTAAGTTCAGCGGACAGTTACACATAAGATTATTGCCAAAGCCGCCGTTCAATCTTCTCTCCTAGCAGCTACAGGAAGGCTGGTATCTGACACCTGTGAGATTGCATAAGTGGGGGTTCTATGCTAGAAGACTATCCATTTGAGGGTCATTAAATTTTTCTTCGCAGTAAGGATAAAGTAGAAATTTGTTTAATGTGTAAAAGTAACATTCGTGCTTTAATGCTTCCATTTTCTATATATAGATGGCGCGTTATTCCCCATTATAATTAATAAACACTATTTAACGTAGAGTCCTGAACATGTCAAATGGATCAGGGATCTTCAGTAAACAAGAATAGATATTTTCACTAAATTCGAATGATATACGTGTTTTAGAGTGGAGAGAAAACATAGCATTAGATCTACGCCTTGAGCGTCCAAATTAAAGTGGTGTTGGTATGACTGTGGCAGGGGGTCGGTCAACCTGCAGGAACTGTCACTGCAGAGAAAATCTTACATATCACTATGTAAGACTTTATACGGCTTCAGTAGGAGATTATTTCTTCCTAATGGATGACACTACCGTATAAACACATTTTGTGGATGGTGATTGATCGAAATACTCAACGAATGATGTGGCCAGGATTTACCCCCAACGTTAACCCGATTGATCATTTATTGGATTTCTTTTTTTTTTTTGCTTATCCCTAGTACACGTGATACAGGCCATAATAATCATGGTGGGTAGAAGTAGGCGACTGCTTTTACTGTAAGTGCACCACATGTCTACACATGTGAAAAGCAGTTCGACTTTGCACTTACAAATGTGCCAGAGTCCCCGTATGGGATGTCTTAGATAGGGCCATCCGCCAACCACCTACCCAGATCCTCCGGGAACTGAAGCTCGTCCTTCAATATGAGTGGCAATCATTGTCGATCTAACCATTCGATTGAAGGCTTGGATCGATGATGCCAAGTGTGTATGGTCAGAGAAGATCACATCCCATATTGAAAATTTTGAGTATTTCGAAAACATCTTCAAATTTTAATCAAATTCCAATATACATAGAAAGAAGTATGCTGTTTAATATCTTTATTTTTCTATGTTTCTAAATAATGATCTATGGCTTGAACTAAATTACTTTATATATATTTTTAATTGTTACCTTTTTGGTTTCTAGTGCTTAACTTTTTTTTTTTTTTTTGGGGGGGGGGGGGGGGGGGCTATATCCCTATATAGATATAAAAGTCAGTGTATATATGTATGTATGTATGTATGTATGTATGTATGTCGGCTATATACTTTCACAATACGTAACTGATCTGACTGAAATTTTAACAGTATATAAAGTAGAATCTGGAAAATATTATAATGAAAATTTCAGGTCTCTATCCAGAATATTCGTCGAGTTATTTGCAAATTTGCCATTTCGCTCGCAAGCAGCGCCTCTAGCGGTAAAGATGAGAGGTAATATCATCTGACCTAATGTACATGTAAAACGTGTTTTAACAGACATAGAAAAAAACCCGGAAGAGATATTTGTCGTATTTTTAGCCAAGAAAATTTGAAATTAACAGGTTCTGGGCAAAAATAGTTGTTAATGACAATATTGCTGTATCATGTTTGATTATCAGATACAAAATTATATCGGGAAAATTTCCAAAAAGCAGAGACCACGGGTGAAGCCAGTTCATTTTTAGCATGCAGGAACAAAAATTCTAACAGAAAAACATTCATTCGAGCAGAAGACAAAAAGCCAGATCATCTCTCTAGAAAAATATCGCTTCTCAGACACAAAGTTTGGAGCGGAACACAAGAGTGACATCCACGGCGCCAATTTATAATTATAACGAATAGTATTTGAATAAAAACATTTAATCGGGTAAACCCGGGCGCTGCCTGGGCAATTCGGCTAATCAATAATAAATTAGTTTTGCTTTTAATCTTGAGAGCTACACTCAAATTTATTTAATTTTTAACGAGTGATACAATTATTTTTGGAAGAGAGTAATTTTTAAGTTTAGTTTACGTGTATCTTCATTAGCTCTGGTTAGGTTACAGTTAGGTTTCTATTTCCGAGACTACTTTACTCTACAAAGGCTCACAATTTTCTATCAGTGGAGTCCTTCGATCAACGGGCCCTCTCTCTAAAACTACTGTTCTAATACTCTTGAAGGGAGTTCTATTAGAAACGCATAAAAGACAAATACTACTGGTTTAGTAACCTACATCATTTTGAGATCGGAGTATTTTGTATTTAGTATTCCTATATTCGATGTATTCCCAAAAGAGGTACATTTAGATGAATATACGAATTGTTGTGTTAGACCGGTTGATTTGAAAGAAACGCAGGTTGGACCTAGCGAGAACTTACACATCATCTTAATCTTCTTCTAATCATCAATTTAAATAAGAAACTCTAAGCCCCTTGAAGTGAGAAAGACATCAGATTCTGTCATTTAACGGCATCGTCACATTTCTTTTTTGAAAACTACGTTTTAGCGAAATTGAAATATCGGAAAAAGTAGGGAAGTGGGTCAAGAATTCAAACACCTGAGACAACCACTTTATATTGGTCAAATCTTGTTTGGATTTATACAAGAATTTCAAACACTTTTATTCGATACTTCTTTTATTACGATTTTTTAAAGATAAGGCTTGATAAATTCCATTAAGAATCACCTTTTAACATTTTCGATAGGTTTTTTTTCCCGCCTAAACTCTTCAACTAAAACACCTGTATAAAGGTTTTTGATTTGGCAAATTTTCTGCGTGGAAATTACTATTTCGACGAAACTTCGGCGACAATCACTTTTATAGAAAGGTTAACTCGACACACACACACATATATATACTGGTCACAAACAAAAAAAAATTGCATCACTTATAAACATTTTAGCAAATTTCAGAAAATATTCATACTTAATAAGAACATTAGGCATGTAAATGATCAATTTTCTGAAACCGTAGCTGGAATCTAAGTGCGTAAAAATAGCCTTGTTTATTCATGAAAGGGTATAACCTCCTAGTGTATCATTAAAGGTATCTTTCTTTTTATTCTTAAGACCATCTTTAATCTATAGCATGCCAAGGGAGAGAAAAAGGGCGTCATACAAGTTCATTTCTGATTTTACAAGAGTCAGAATCAGAGAAGGTGGAATTTCGACTAGAGAAATTGCAATGAAAGTAGGCTGCAATCAAAGTGCTGCTGTAAGGATTTGGTCTCAGCAGTTAAAGGAAGAGACAAGTTCAAAGAAACCTGGCTCTAGTCGCCCTCGAGTGATAAAAGAGAGGATAGCATTCGAAGGATGGTTGTAGCAGGCAGGACAACAACTGTACCAATGTAGCTCTACATATGTAGAATAAATCTGGACCATCTCTGAACACCATTGATAACTGTCTTATTGAAACAGAACTCCGTAGTCGTCTGCCTTTGTTAAGAATTCGACTCTCTTCCTGACACAGAAGCGACAGGCCCAGTTGGTGTGAAGAGAAACGTCTTTGGGCTCAAGAATGGTATTCTGTCATTTTTCTGATGAATCCAGGTTCAATCTTGGGGTTCATTCCGGCAGGATATTTGTTAGATGTAGGTCCCCAGAAAGACCAACAGGACTGTTTTGTGGTAACGCATACAGCAAGAACTCCTGGCTCCATGGTGTATACAGGCATCAGCAGTGAAAGCACAATGACTGCTCAGCTATATATGCAGATGTCTTGTAATCTGTTTTGTTACCATTTCTTGAGCAGATTAATGATGCCATTTTCCAACAAGATAATGCCCGACTACATACACCAACATCTCACGATCCTTCCTATAAAATGTTGACACCTTTCCCTGGACCGCATGTTCCCTAGATTTTTCTACAATTGAGCTGATATGGAACATGATGGAGAGGAAAATTTGGTAATCTCCACAGCCATGTAATATTCAACAGCTTCGGCAAAAAAATTAAATGGCATGGTCTAGCATCCCACAGGAATCCTTAAAAAAAAGCTGTATTACAGTATGCCTCATCGCGTGTAGTTGCTTGTATACGTGCCAAAAGAGGACACACCAAATATTGATAAAAGCTGTGTATCTCAATAAATATATATATTTTTTAATTTCGATCATTTTTCGCATTACCATTATATAGTTCACCAATTTTCAGAAAATTTACATACGTATTTCCAGGTGATGCAATTTTTGGTGGCCAGTGTATATATATGCTCTTACTCGAAAACCCGACCCAAACAAATAGCTTTATAGAAAATTGGACGTGGTATATGTTTTAAATGCAATATTTCACCGAAACTCCACCAAAACAGTCGCATTTAAAGAAAAGGCGACGTACATATGCTGTGCGCAACTTTCCCCGATTCTATCAAAACAGTCAACTTTATAGAAAAGTTGACATATGTTCCATATGTGTGTTCCCAGACCCACCAACATAGCTAGATTTCTAGAAAGTGACGTGGCATATGTTTCGTGTGTAAATTACTTTTCTCCAAACGTACAAACACAACTAGCTTTATAGAAAAGTTGACGCGACATATGTTCCGTGTATGTGTAACTTACTTTGCACAGACCCACCAATATAGCTAGATTTCTAGAAAGTAACGTGGCATATGTTTCGTGTGTAAATTACTTTTCTCCAAACGTACAAACACAACTAGCTTTATAGAAAAGTTGACGCGACATATGTTCCGTGTATGTGTAACTTACTTTCCCCAGACCCACCAACATAGCTAGATTTATAAAAAGTGACGTGGCATATGTTTCGAGTGTAAATTACTTTTCTCCAAACGTACAAACACGACTAGCTTTATAGAAAAGTTGACACGACATATGTTCAGTGTGTGCGTAACTTACTTTCCCCAGACCCACCAACATAGCTAGATTTCTAGAAAGTGACGTGGCATATGTTTCGTGTGTAAATTACTTTTCTCCAAACGTACAAACACGACTAGCTTTATAGAAAATTTGACGTGACACATATGTTCCGTGTGTGTGTGTAACTTACTTTGCCCAGACCCACCAACATAGCTAGATTTATAGAAAGTGACGTGGCATATGTTTCGTGTGTAAATTACTTCTCTCCAAACCCACCAACACAACTCGCTTTATAGAAAAGTTGACGCGACATATGTTCTGGTTCAAATCACATAAATAGGTACCGCTCAGCAAGAGCAACCTAGTTCATGATAATTGAACAATGAATAATATGTGAAGGCTATTCACATATTAAACAAAATTTAAACGCGGTATTCAATCCCGGTTCATGACTGTAGGGAATCGAGGGGGTTACCCACTCGTCCACCGCGACATATGCTCCGTGTATGTGTAACTTACTTTGCACAGACCCACCAATATAGCTACATTTCTAGAAAGTGACGAGGCATATGTTTCGTGTGTAAATTACTTTTCTCCAAACCTACTAACGCAACTAGCTTTATAGAAAATTTGACGCGACATCTGTTCATGTGCAATATCTCACCGAAACTCCACCAATGACAACCAACGATTCTTCAACTCGCTAACATATGTTCAATGTCTATCGGAAAAGCCATCATCCTCCAACTAAGATTCTACTAACAGAACACAGCAACTGTTCTAAAGAAACATATCAGAAGTGTCGATAAAGCTGCAAATAATTCCGGCCTGGGAAGGTACAAGTTAGGAAAATTCCTTCGGGAAGATGGGGGGTAGAGAAAGTTGTCACAGGGAGTCCGTCGCCAAGCAACAACATTGACGTCATGCCAGATCAATGGGGTTCGAGCTCGGCCAGAGCAACAGCTGTCGTGGGGAAGCCATTCACGTCCCTGTCAATAAGACGAGACATCCATTTACTATTTAACGACCACTGTTAGAGAACAATACCAATGGTTGAACTGGCACGTGTGGGGAATAGACGGTGGTGTTTGGAATCATCAAAACTACAAAAACGTGCTTCATCAAAGAATTTTGTTGCTGCTTGTTTTTTTCTTACCTTTTTCACATATTTAGCGTACTTTCGCAAATTTGACTCTTAAATACTTATTTCTTGAATTCTTAGGAAACCTCTTTATCTAATTGTTGATCGTTGAGGTACAGCTTGCACCGCGCTGATGGAGGCTAACAGGTCGAAACGTGTACATGGTTGGGTTTTTTTCAAATTATTAATCAAGTAAATTGTTTGGCCAACGTTCAATTTGATTCTTTTTCCACTAGATGGAACACAGTCATCTAAAGTACTCATGTGAGCGTTCAGGATATGCCTTGAAAA
Source organism: Cordylochernes scorpioides (assembly GCA_030710605.1). Taxonomy (NCBI): domain Eukaryota; kingdom Metazoa; phylum Arthropoda; class Arachnida; order Pseudoscorpiones; family Chernetidae; genus Cordylochernes; species Cordylochernes scorpioides. The sequence goes on from CP092864.1 coordinate 120,718,655, forward strand.
AGGTCAGGTGTTGATATTTAAAATAGAAAAGGTAAATTCTGACCGCTGAGCATTTTAGATGGCAGAGAGCATCTAGTGGAATAAGAATCAGCTAAACGTTGATTTAGGTTTGTTCCATCATATTTAGCCAATCCATTTTCTTGATAAATCAAGAGAAGCCAACCATGTAAACGGTATTGGCTCTTCATCATCGTGATGCAGACTGTACATTGAAGACCTACCTGGAGAGGTCTTGACAGTTTCTTTAGAATTTAAGAATGGCGTATTTAAGGCCGCAATGACGCTAAAACATGCTTTAAAAGGTTTTAAAACAGTTTAAAATAGGTGCTAAAATAATGAAAAAGCATCGTGCAACTGAATGTTGCTGATAGCTTACTGCCTTTTCTTATTTCCATACCTTCATCTACTTCTTCTCCACTCTTTATAACCCCTTATATATAGAAATGTTTACACTGATGCTTTAAAGTCAATGTTGTTTGGATTTTTCAAGCAGAATTTAACTGAATTTGTTAAGCAAGTTGGGTTGAAAATGCCTACACTTTACTGATAGAGTCGTTGACCCCCTGAAACTAGACTAGAGAGTTGGCGTAGCTAAGGTTTCAAATAACCTGGGTATTTTGTATAATGATACCGCTGTAATTCTATCCACGGTTGTAAAAGAGAGCTCTCCATATCCACCACCTGCGTTTACCGGGAAAACAATTATCAGTAGTGCCAAGTAATGGAGCCCATGTTGTGAGATTATAAGAGCATTTTAAACACACACATTGATGAATTGAGGCTCACCTTCCTGAGATTCTCCAAGTTACTTGGTGTAGACCAGGGGTGGACAAACTTTTGAGTCGGAAGAGTCAAAAATTACAATTTACAAATTTTCAAAGTTTTTAAAGAGCCACAAAATTTTTTTCTTGCCAACAATAAATAGTACTCAAATAAATAATATTTGCGTATGGAACTATCCAAAGAGCCGCATGTGGCTCGCGAGCCGCAGTTTGCCGACCCCTGTTGTTGGCCATTAGTTTCAATTCTACCATTGCATTCTATCCATAATTACTGAGAAATGATTCCATCTTGGTTCCTTTGTGTGTGCTACTTCACCTATAGTATACCTAGTTTATATAATATGTTTAATATCAATAACTTTTCAAAGATCTACATATTGAATACCAACTCAAGAATCCCCTCCTGTAAGAGAACGGTATTCTTAAAACTAAAAAGCCTAAGGGGAAGAGACAAAGGATTTTAATTATTTTTGTGCTTTGATCCTGCGCGGGCAAGGCTTATGCTGATATTCTCCAAAATGTTCCAATTTAGTATTGTGGAATAATGGAGATCCACTTCGAGACGTCGGCCAGACGGATTGGGTGACAGTAAACAAACATACCCGCCAGCGGCGCCAGCCGGCAACAAAGGATTAGCCTGGTCTGTTGACTAGTCTGGTGTTTTCCTCTGTCCTCTTAACATGTTTAGATAAAGTTAGTATAAAGGAGACTTTTACCCCCTCCTTTCTGCTATTCAGTGATCTGACTAAAATCCTTACAACGGCCTACAAAAGAATCATCACTGCGAAATCCTTCTACCAAATTTCGCATCATTGTTTTGTGAAAGGTTTACCAGACTTTTCTTCACAAGTATATAACAAGCGTGTACTTAATTACTAATTCACGTTGATTCTTTTCTAGTAATCAGGAGGGGTTTCAAGATGGTAGGAATGCAATTAGAACATTTGTCCCTCGCCTCACGATAATGCTATCACTCGGTAGGTGTATGCCGTTACCGGGTTTCCATCTACACGTTTTGTCTAAAGATATTCTTTATCTTTCTAGCACATCTGATCAGATACACCCTGTTTTTTACATTATGGAGTTGCTTCACAGAAACCCCTTTTGTAAAAAACAATGTGGAACAGAAGGAAACAATATTTTTTAAAAATTCAAATGGGTCCATTATGAGTAGCAACCATCATCAAACTAAAGTAGTTAGGAAGGTAATTATTCTCTGATGACTCCAGTAAAGATGGCACATCATGTTATTATAAACAGAGTTAATCAGCTCATGCCAAGACAACCAACAGCAATTGCTTCTGATTACCTTGCCTCCCTCCAGGCCATTTGTGAACTCCCCAAAACCTCACCCATAGCCGAGTAGTTCGCAATCTAACATAAGGAAAAGGCCAGTTAGACATAAATTAATATAAAACAAACCATTATTAATATATAATGCAACCAGCCGATGTTGATGGCCACCTTCTAGGGAACTGGGCAAGGCAGCCAGGCTCCACGGCAATTCGGCTTTGCACAGCTTTGCTGGGTTAGAGGCCATAGCTGCATAGAAGGCAATGAGCAAGCGGATCAATTTGTCAAGGCAGCAGCTTATCCCAACCTACCTAGGGACAAGAATTTCCCTATTGGATACGATTTTGTCCGAAATCCGTTATCCATATAAATACTAGTCATCACTGCCATGTTCAGCCCTGTCCATTTCCCTAGAAGGTGCCCATCAACATCGGCTGGTTGCTTTATACAGGGTCCATTATGAAAGTAATGAGCATTTACTGGCAAAATACATTTATTGATCGTAATTTGTGCAAATGTTCAATATTCTTCAAAATACATTCCTCCTGCATCAATACACTTGCGGAGACGCGTTTGCCACGCCTGAAAGGCACCCTGAAACTCCTCGACAGGAATGCTTCTCAGGAACGTTGTAACATGGTGTTGGGTGTTTTCCACGGTTTCCCAATGTTTTCCTTTCATCTCTCTCTCTTGAGTCGTGGAAGCAAAAAGAAGTCACATGGAGCTAAGTCGGGACTGTAAGAGGGGTGAGGGATCACCGGGGTGTTGCTCCGGGCCAGGAAGTTGGTAATGATGAAGGCTGTGTGGCTGGTGGCATTGTCATGGTGGAGCTTAACCGTGTCTTTGATGTCAGTCCTCACGCGTGCGATCCGGCGTTTCAATCTCCTGAGCACCTCCAGGTAAAAGGCTGAGTTTACAGTTTGTCCCTGCGGTACAAACTCACAATGTTCTATTCCTCGGATGTCAAAGAAGACAATGATCACCGTTTTGATGCGCGACTTGCTCATTCGCGCTTTCTTGGGGCGTGGGGATGATTTTGTGTGCCATGCACAGCTCTGCCTTTTCGACTATTCAAACATTCAGGATTCGTCTCCGGTTACTACAGAGTTCAGAAAGTCCGGTTCATTTTGAATCAAATCCAACAATTCTTGACAGCGCAAAATTCTAAGTTCTTTCTGGTCTTGCGACAACACTTTCAGCACAAGCTTCGCACAGACCTTACGCATTTGCAGATCCTCGGTCACTATCCCATGTACCACAAATGTGGACATGTGTAATGTGTCAGCAATTTTCTGGATGCTTAATCGACGGTCGGTACGCAAAACTTCGAGCACACGATCTACGTTCTCGTCAGTTCTGGCCGTTGTTGGGCGTCCTGAACGGGGTTCGTCGGCGACCTCCTCCCGGCCCTCCTTGAACGCCTTGTGCCACTTCCCAGACTGTGATCTTGAAATGCAATCGTCCTTGAAGGCTTTTTGCAGCATCTGGAATGTTTCGGTTGCATTTTTTCCAAGCCTCAAGCAAAACTTTATGACGTATCGTTGTTCAAGCGAACGCTCCATCGCGCTATGTTACAAAAGTTGAAAACACACTTCAAGCGGAGGCATGTATCTCCCCTCACACTGCTCTAACTCAACTGACGACCGGATGGATTGAAAGGGCATATCCCTCCACCACATTTCCCCCGGTTTTACCGTGCTGCCATCTGTCGTCGCGTCACAATAACATTATGCTCATTACTTTCATAATGAACCCTGTATATTAATAAATGGTTGCTTTATATCAATTTATGCCTAACTGGCCTTGTCCTTATTGTTTGCGGAAGAGCATTGTTCGATGCAAATATTATATGTAATTCTACTGTCCTAAAATCTTATTTACATTGTTTGCTTAAATACCATTTCTGAGATTCCACCATTCAGTGTAGCATATATAAGCAGAATGATCCAATATAGTATTAGAGCTCTAAAGAAGCAGTCTGGTAGATTAATTTGGCGAAACCACTGGGAGGGTTCACCACTGATGAGCCCAAGCTCTCCAGATATATTTTTCATCGCAGTAAGGACAGTAGAAGTTCGATTTATGTGTGAAAGAAACATTCTTAATGTTTTCATTTGCTACATATTATTTATGTCATATGATACATGATATGTGTTTATTGTGATTGATTTTGAGGCCTCCGATGTTGTTTTAAGAAGTCTGGACTTATGACTGTTAATTATGAGTTTTTAACGAGTTCAGAAAGACTGGCAAATATTTGGTCAGTGGGTATTCAGAAGAGAGGAGATACCCACTGGTCAAATAATCGAAGAACAGCTCAAAACCAGATGAAAACACAAATACCAAAATTCACCTATTTTTCCCAATACATACAGCAAAGCCAGACTTCAAAACACTAAAATTAGGCACCGCAAGGCCAAAAAGCCACACTAACACTGGAAGCCATACATACAGTAATATATCAATTTCAATTCCAAAGCAGTACCTTCCCCTAATCAAGCCACACAATCCATACAAAACATATTGAGAATTGCTATGCCATCCCACCCGGACATTCCAATGTGTACATAAATTACATCACGATATTTTTATGATCTCCATTTTTTTCTGTATCTTTGTCTTCTCTCTATTGCTAATTTAATTATTTCATTGCATCGGCTATCGCACTAAAAACATTTTATCTATTATACATGTTCATCTTTTTGTTTGTTCACTTATCATTTTTCTTCTATGTTTATTTATTATCTTTATTTACTATCTCGCACCCTTCTTGTATATATCAATTCTCCACTATTGTTTGTCACCTCCATACACCCCAATACAACTAAAGCTCCATGATCATTGCACCTCCTTCCAAGCAGAATTACTTGCAAAGCAGCCAAAGCTATCCAGCTCATGCCAAGACAACTATAACAACAATTACTACCGAATGCCTTGCAGACTTCTACGCCATTTGTAATCCAGAACTCCAGAAAACCTCGCTCATAGCAGAGATAGTTCGTAATCTCAACTATCAAATGTACAGCTCTCCTGGGTTAGAGGCCACAGCGGTATAGAAGTCAATGAGCAAGCGGATCAATTTGCCAAGGCATCGGCTCATTCCAACCTGCAGCTATCTTATTCCACTCTATCTAAAAATTTTGTTCGAGCCCGTAGCGAACAGCATTCCCTCCAACTTTGGAACGAGCTCTAGGCCACAGATCACTCCTCAAGAAACCTCGGGAGAATAGCTGCATCCCCAAACACTCTCATTGTGATCCTACCCAAAATAAAATTGTGTAGCACCGCCTCTACAATCCTCACAGGTCACGGCTTTGTTAAAGTCGATGCTGCAAAAATATCAAAAGACGAATCTACCTGCCCACATTGTCACCAGGAAGACCAAACTCTATCGACCACCTTCTTTTCATATTCTCGATACCACCTTTAAAGTATCCAAACAGCCATCCTCCTAGGAATAAGCATTTTACCCCTGACGACCTACAGAACATTCCCAAGTACAAGGACTGGATGTCCACCATTAGACGTTAAGAGACTATTATATACGCGTATATGATTCTATTTAAAAATTAAACAATTTTCTCTCTCTACTGCCCTTACTGCAATGAAAAATTAATGAGGGCAGTAGATAAATTGTTTAATTTTTAAAAAAGAATCATATACGCGTTTATAATATGAGAGACACGCTAATATATAATTAGACGTCAAGTCTAAAGATCAACCCGAATCAACTCCATCAAGAGAAAGAGAGCATCTTCCATCACGGGCATCGTACGCTCTAGGAGTCATGATTATGTACAGTTGATGAATGCATCTGCCATTTATTTTACCTAAAGAAATAGAGAGAGAATTTGACAATAAAAAATATAAAGATTTATTGAGATCCTGTCAATACAATGTCAGAGTGCACAATCCGCACTAATCAATAAATGATAGTTGGTAATTTACAATATTGATGATGGTATTAAAAATAATTAGATTATGCTATATACAATGAATATATATACACGGCTCCTCTGTCACCGCTGCAGAGTTTGATGGAAAAGCCCCAGCGGATCTTCAGCGGCACAATGCATTTCGCGGTCTACCAAGAAAACGTAGTTCACGTGCTCCCCCGCTAAAGAGATGGGGATGGCGTGGTCCGGGAGAACCATAACGAATATCCAGGACTGAAGGTCCGGGAGAACCATAGCGAAGATCCAGGACTGCAGGTCCGGCGGTTGACCGATGATGGAGGACGTTTCTCGGATGATGGGGCGGATGGTGCTGCAGGACTAGTAGAAGTAAACAAGCGACAGGTCCCTGGTGCCACGGGCTATGCAGACAGGCTGGCTCGACGCAGGATGCTCCGTATGAGGCAGGGCATGCAGGGCCAGCCGCAGAGCAATGTCCGCGCTATGGCCCCCTGAGGAGCAGCGACGGAGGGATGAGAAAGACACGCTGATGGATGGCACATCGACGACAGGCGCCGGAGATGCTTTGAGATGGAAATGACTTCCAAGCGGGGTGAGCTCCAGCATGCGATGCGCAGTACGTGTGCAGAAACAGGTGGGTGTCTCGCGCAGCACTAGGGCTTCCTCCAAGGTCTTCTACTTGTATTCATTTTGCCACCAAACGTTGGCAGAATGCTCCAAGATCATTTGCATCGTCGCAGGTGCTTCTTGTAAGCCTGGTGATGAACGGCGGAGCAGGACACGCCAGATCGCGAACATGTATTCGTTCCCACCTTGAGGGAGCCCAAAGCGATGGCTTCGACAGTAATCTGCAGGCACCGACGAGGGCCAGCTTTAGGGGGGCGGGGGGTTGGGGGGGGGAATAGGCGCAGGAATAAACACAGAGCTATCAGTAGACCTTTTGTGAGCCAGGCGGAGCGATAGCATGACGACTAAACGAACCGCGTTAGGCTGGCCTGCATTTGGCGATAGTGGCGACAACGGGCAGGTAGCCGTGCAGATGGTGGAGCACTGCCGCCAGTACCAGCGAGTTGGCCGCTCTCACTCATCCGACCAGGGAGAAGCCAGGGACGTATGGGGACTATCTGTAGATAGCTCTCTCGAGGATGGTGCTAGTAGGTGATTTTCTTGAACCGGTGTTCCAATGGCCTGATATTTCGCAGCCCAGCACCATGATGGAGGATGCAGACCACGAGATTCCCAGAGAAGAGTCGGCGCGGTCCGTCCAGGCGCCACACCACAGTTCCTTACTCTTGAAAAATTCACACATTCTCCTGATGAACGCCGGAATTCGTCAAAGGTGGTCTTGACTTCCTCTAAATGTCAACACTCGCGTATCAGCAGGAAAATATAATCGGCGTACGCCAGAACGTTCCCTCTTCCGCGAACTCTCTCCAGTTGGCGCAGGAGAGGGGACCTGTGAAGATACAGAGAAGAGATGCACTGCAAGCACAACCTTGCCGAAGCTCTCTGCGCATTCTGAAAGGGCGGGTGAAGTTTCCATCGACATTGATGGTAGCGTGGGTCTTCGCGTAGAACAGGTGGAGCCATTTCACGATGTGCGGAGGCAGGCCAATGGATCGCAGCTGGGAGGCCAGGAACTCTCATTTCACCTTGACAAAGGCTAACTGCAGGTCGGTAGAGATGACTGCTAGCGGCAATTTGTTCTTGAAGGCAAACTCGTCAAATAAGCACGCTATGTTCTTGGTAGAACATCTTCCCCATTCTCTCCATAGATCAGAGGAATGATGTCTCTCTGATATTCAGCGAAGGTGCTGATCGAAGCGCGGAGGTGAATGGCACAGACAGTGTAGGGAATTTCCCACTTGGAGAAGGATGGCACGGTGATCCGAAAAGCGGTAGTTGAGGGTCCAGTAACGGCTGACGCGTCCAGAGAGTATTGATGGTATTAGAACTCTATCCAGATGAGCGGCGTCTACCCGGCTTCTGTACCTAGAAATCCTCGAAGACAGGTGTGCAGCATCGAAGATGGTGGCGGTGTCGACGAGTCCAGGATATAAGCGAAGGCTTCCACGGCTCCAGACCGGGTTTTTCGAAGACTCCTCTGAGATGTCGAAGTCGCCTGATGGCTTCTTCTGCGAGGGCCTGCAATTGGAAATTTATTTCTTTAGAAGTGTGGGAATGTCACAGTTGATGACCTGGGTCTCAAGATCTCAGATGTCAATGCTGACGATGGCAATCTTGCCTGGCCACAAGCCGCAATGTCAGAGGACGGTGACTCCCGGCGCCACGACGACGACGATTCCATATTCCCTGGGAGTTGACGTTGGCGCGAAGACGGCGCTGTAGCTCTGCCAGAAGTCCCAGACATTGTTCAGGGCCAGAACGTTCATATCCAGGACGAACGCAACAAAAATGCGCGTTTATTCAAGAAGCAGCACATCTCCACACTCCTAGCGCGAACGGCAATGCCGCGCGCATTGAGGCACGCTATGCAGATGCTCATGACTTCTCCCTAACTTCTGCAGCCCTGGTGATGGTGAGCCGCCTGTAGGGGTGGCAGGTTTTATTCTTTATAGGGGGATGAGCTTCCCGAAGAGGTCGATCTGGCAACCCTGCTGCTCGGGATTAAGGAATGGATCAATTATTTCATAAGGCCTTTATAGCAGACTAGCCGAGTGACCCGGGCAACGCCCCGGGTTTACTCGAAGGCCCCGCAGGTGAGAAACTATAGACATTGGTTCCTATGCCTAAAAAATTATTTAAAATGAAAAAAGAAGAAAAATACTAACAAATCAGAAAATAAAAGTGCAAACAACACATCTACACTACTTCAAGAACATGAGAGCACATGCACTGTGTCACCATACGTGTACCATTCGTAAAGACCCTGCTTAGGATTAAAATATCTCCGAAGCATAACAATACAACCAACTCATGTTTGGTAAGCAATTTCAGGAAAGAAACTATAGGCCTTAGTTGAAGAGTTTAAATAAATATATTTAGAGTGAAAAAATGACACAAATCAGCAAATAAAATTGCAAAAAATGTTACTATATCGCAGATAAGACAACATATAAAAGGAATGAAAATATTTAAAGGACCTCATTAAAACTACATTTCTAGTTTTATATATACAATATAACCTCGATAATTCGACCGTGTTTTGTTGTCCTGACCTACAGCCTATCATATAACAAACTGTAATTCAACACTATCGATAATTCGACCATTATAAATTTCAACAATTGTTTGTTACTCAAATATAACCTCACTGCTAAAAAGGTATTACAGAGAAAACGGCTGACATTGTAAATGTACAAAATGTATGTATAGAGCAGGGGAATAATAAATAAAGACCAAAATCAAATTAATTGATAATAAATAGATTATTGCCAAAAAAAAAATACAAAAAATATTTTTTTCTCCTTTCTTATCTTCACTCAATCATATTAGAGTGTCAAGCTTGTAAAGCTTGAAATTAACAACCATCATGATTGGATGAAGTAGAATGCGTCTGCCTTTGTCATCAAGACTGGGAGCACTACTCAGTGGCAGGCCACTGACTTAGCTCCAAAAGAATGTATCCCTATATTAGGAGCCCTTACAAGGTACTATCAGCCGGGCCAGCTGAGCCCAGGTTTTTTTAGTGAGCTTGTTACTGTTCCCCCTCCTCCTTTTTCATCCTGGCTTGGGACCGGCAAAGGTGGAGTTTTTTTTCTTTCAGGTGAGAAACTTTAGGCATTGGTGAAAAGTGTAAATATATATTTTGGAAATTTAAAAAAAAGGATAAAATAAATCAGAATATAAATTTACAAACTATATTTCAGAGGAGACGATTTTTAATAGGAATTCATTTAAATGACCTCATTAAAAACTACATTTTATATATACTTGGGTTCAACTTTACATGTATGCTATCCAAAGTTCGCACACTTGAAAAAGTCACATAAAGTCGTCTGTGCGTAAACACAGGCTCTTGTAGCAAAGGTTTGGCCTTGAGCCCTCTTTATAATCATAGCAAAAGCCAACCTTAGTGAAACATAAAGCCTCTCTAGAATGAAGCGAAAGTTGGTATCCGAAGGGGACAAAGATATTTCAGACATTATACAGAGTGTTCAACTTTGGGTACTGTCAGTATATGTGCTTCAAGGACATGAGAGCACATGCGCTAGAACACCATACCTACACTATCGATAATTCGACCATTTTAAATTTCAACAATTGTTTGTTGCTCAAATATAACTTCACTGCTAAAAAGGTATTACAGAGAAAACGGCTGACATTGTAAATGTACAAAATGTATGTATAGAGCAGGGGAATAATAAATAAAGACCAAAATCAAATTAATTGATAATAAATAGATTATTGCCAAAAAAAAAAATACAAAAAATATTTTTTTCTCCTTTCTTATCTTCACTCAATCATATTAGAGTGTCAAGCTTGTAAAGCTTGAAATTAACAACCATCACGATTGGGTGAAGTAGAATGCGTCTGCCTTTGTCATCAAGACTGGGAGCACTACTCAGTGGCAGGCCACTGACTTAGCTCCAAAAGAATGTATCCCTGGATTAGGAGCCCTTACAAGGTACTATCAGCCGGGCCAGCTGAGCCCAGGTTTTTTTAGTGAGCTTGTTACTGCTCCCCCTCCTCCTTTTTCATCCTGGCTTGGGACCGGCAAAGGCGGAGTTTTTTTTCTTTCAGGTGAGAAACTTTCGGCATTGGTGAAAAGTGTAAATATATATTCTTGAAATGAAAAAAAAAAAGGATAAAATAAATCAGAATATAAATTTACAAACTATATTTCAGAGGAGACGATTTATAATAGGAATTCATTTAAATGACCTCATTAAAAACTACATTTTATATATACTTGGGTTCAACTTTACATGTATGCTATCCAAAGTTCGCACACTTGAAAAAGTCACATAAAGTCGTCTGTGCGTAAACACAGGCTCTTGTAGCAAAGGTTTGGCCTTGAGCCCTCTTTATAGTCATATATTTCAGACATTATACAGTGTGTTCAACTTTGGGTACTGTCAGTATATGTGCTTCAAGGACATGAGAGCACATGCGCTAGAACACCATACCTGTTCCATCGCAAAGATCCTATAGGCATTGGTGAAAGTGTAAATAAATATTTTGGAAATGAAAAAAAAATGCAGATATGACAACATATTAAAGGAATAAATTCATTTAAAAGACCTCATTAAAAACAACAATTCTATATTTTTATATATACAATATAATCTAATTAATTCAACACACGATAATTCGACCATTTTTGGAAGTCTCGACCTACGGCCTATCATATGACAAACTAATTCGACACTTTCGATAATTCAACTATTTTGGAAAATCAAATTTCAACAGTTGATATTTGTCTAAAACCCCTATTACTAACAACATATTAGACTGCAGAGTGCAAAAATGTAGAAAAGTGTATGTATATAATTGTATGCAGATATTTGTATGTAAATAATTGTATGCAAATAATTGTATGTATAGATCAATGAGTAAAATAATTTTTTTTTTTGCTTATCCCTAGTACACGTGGTACAGGCCTTGATAATCATGGTGGGTAGAGTAGGCGACTGCTTTAACTGTAAGTACACCACATGTCTAAACATGTGAAAAGCAGTTCGACTTTGCATTTACAAATGTGCCCCCGGTAGCCATTGGAGCATTTTTTTTTTAATTTTTCAGAAAAAAGTGCCCAATGCGGGAATCGAACCCGGGTCGTAGCGGTCGAAAACCAACGGCTCAGACCATCCTTCCACCAACCCCCAGTAAAATAAGTAAGTAAAAAGAAGACCAAAAATAAGTGATAATAATTTATTGAATAACAAACAAAATAAAAAATCTTTCAGGTGAAAAATTATAGGCATTGGTAAAAAAGTAAACAAGAGAAATAGAAATTGGGGTTTTGTGTCTGCGGCGAGTCATATTAGCACGCCTAGCTGTTAGGGGAGTGAGTCTTCCACGGCCTTTTCGAGGCATGACAGAAGACGCTGAAAAAAAAAAAGGTAAAATAAGAACCAAGCAGAGGAAAACTATAAAACTGAAAGCCAGGACAGGCATAAAAAGAAAATTCCAAGCATGTGAGGAAACAATTGATGAAAAAAAAAAAGTGCAAATAATATGTATATAAAAAAGCAAAGCCCAATTCTAAACCCAAATATTTTTTTTATGAGAAGAACATCAACATATTGCATGATTACGGCAGTCCATAGCTTCCCTGACAAAAATTCACCAAGAAAATTAAATATTCCAAAATTTTTCTGTGTGTAAATTGCTAAATATGTAAAAAACATGTATACAAAAAAGCAAAGCCCAATTCCAAACCCAAATATTTTTTTATGAGAAGAACATCAACATAATGCAAGATTACGGCAGTCCATAGCTTCCCTGACAAAAATTCACCAAAAAAGTTAAATATTCCAAAAATATTTCTGTGTATATATTGCTAAATGTGTAAATAACATGTATATAAAAAAGCAAAGCTTAATTTTAAATTTCATTATCCTTTTCACAGGAAAAGCATCAAAATACTGCATAAGTACGGCACTTTTGCAGCCGCATGATTACGGCAGTCCATAGCTTCCTTGACAAAAATTCACCAAGAAAGTTAAATATTCCAAAATTTTTCTGTGTGTAAATTGCTAAATATGTAAAAAACATGTATACAATATGTATATAAAAAAGCAAAGCCCAATTCTAAACCCAAATATTTTTTTTATGAGAAGAACATCAACATATTGCATGATTACGGCAGTCCATAGCTTCCCTGACAAAAATTCACCAAGAAAATTAAATATTCCAAAATTTTTCTGTGTGTAAATTGCTAAATATGTAAAAAACATGTATACAAAAAAGCAAAGCCCAATTCCAAACCCAAATATTTTTTTTATGAGAAGAACATCAACATAATGCATGATTACGGCAGTCCATAGCTTCCCTGACAAAAATTCACCATAAAAGTTAAATATTCCAAAAATATTTCTGTGTATATATTGCTAAATGTGTAAATAACATGTATATAAAAAAGCAAAGCTTAATTTTAAATTTCATTATCCTTTTCACAGGAAAAGCATCAAAATACTGCATAAGTACGGCACTTTTGCAGCCGCATGATTACGGCAGTCCATAGCTTCCTTGACAAAAATTCACCAAGAAAGTTAAATATTCCAAAATTTTTCTGTGTGTAAATTGCTAAATATGTAAAAAACATGTATACAAAAAAGCAAAGCCCAATTCCAAACCCAAATATTTTTTTTATGAGAAGAACATCAACATAATGCATGATTACGGCAGTCCATAGCTTCCCTGACAAAAATTCACCAAAAAAGTTAAATATTCCAAAAATATTTCTGTGTATATATTGCTAAATGTGTAAATAACATGTATATAAAAAAGCAAAGCTTAATTTTAAATTTCATTATCCTTTTCACAGGAAAAGCATCAAAATACTGCATAAGTACGGCACTTTTGCAGCCGCATGATTACGGCAGTCCATAGCTTCCCTGACAAAAATTCACCAAGAAAGTTAAATATTCCAAAATTTTTCTGTGTGTAAATTGCTAAATATGTAAAAAACATGTATACAAAAAAGCAAAGCCCAATTCCAAACCCAAATATTTTTTTTTATGAGAAGAACATCAACATAATGCATGATTACGGCAGTCCATAGCTTCCCTGACAAAAATTCACCAAAAAAGTTAAATATTCCAAAAATATTTCTGTGTATATATTGCTAAATGTGTAAATAACATGTATATAAAAAGCAAAGCTTAATTTTAAATTTCATTATCCTTTTCACAGGAAAAGCATCAAAATACTGCATAAGTACGGCACTTTTGCAGCCGCATGATTACGGCAGTCCATAGCTTCCCTGACAAAAATTCACCAAGAAAGTTAAATATTCCAAAATTTTTCTGTGTGTAAATTGCTAAATATGTAAAAAACATGTATACAAAAAAGCAAAGCCCAATTCCAAACCCAAATATTTTTTTTATGAGAAGAACATCAACATAATGCATGATTACGGCAGTCCATAGCTTCCCTGACAAAAATTCACCAAAAAAGTTAAATATTCCAAAAATATTTCTGTGTATATATTGCTAAATGTGTAAATAACATGTATATAAAAAAGCAAAGCTTAATTTTAAATTTCATTATCCTTTTCACAGGAAAAGCATCAAAATACTGCATAAGTACGGCACTTTTGCAGCCCCCCTGACAAAAATTCACTAAAAGAGGTAAGTATTCAAAAAAATATTTTGGTATATATATTGCTAAATGTGTAACAAACATGTATATAAAAAAGCAAAGCTTAATTCTAAGTTCTAATATTTTTTTTTATAAGAAAAGCTACAAAAGCAAATAGGGAGAAGTGAAGCCATTTAGCCATTTTCAAAATCTGATTGTGAAAGAGTAAAAAAATGAGTAAATAAGAGCAAATATAAAGAAAAAGTATTGCTAAATGTGTAATAAACATGTATATAAAAAAGCAAAGCTTAATTCTAAGTTTTAATATAAAGAAGAAATAAGACACAAAAATGGAGCTAAATTCAAATGAAAAACTATAACAAATTAATAAAAAAAAATAAGACCTAATCCAAATGCCACCATCATCAGACAAAAGAAAAAATGAGATTTTATTCTTTAGTTCATTTATTCTTCTGTCTGATGCTGTTGCTGAAACGTCACACACTATTAAATTATTTGGATTAGGTCTTATTAATGAGAAAAAAAAAGATGCCAAAGAGAGATGAAAAGATGCCAAAAAAGATAACCAGATACAAAAATTGTGCTAAATTCAAATGAAAAACTATAACAAACACTTATAAAAGATAATTATTATAGAATAAAAGTAATAATTCAATCTACAATTCGAAAAATTTATATATTTAAATGAAAAACTATAACAAAGTACTTACATAATCAAATGAATCAGAAATATATATTATTTCAAAACACATTTTTACGCATTTCAAAACAAATGAATTGATGATGATAAATGCAAAAAATCTACGATTGTAAAATAGATTAAATTAAAAAATAAAAATAACTGTTAACATTAGGAAAATAAAAACAGGCCTATCATACGAAGAAAAAAATAACGAAAATTTTGGTATATAGATTGTTATGTGTAGTTCAGAATCTTCGGAGGAGATAGCTCAGGACTTTACAATGGAAAACTCTGTTACGGTATTATCTATATAGATTGTCTGAACAATCTTCTCCTTCCCTAAACCCGCTGTCTCAAGGTCCTTGAACAAGGTGTCAGGATAAGCTCAAAGAATGCTCTCAGCTATGCGATGGCTTTAGACTTTGTCCCAGATGATAATTCCTCCTGAAAGCTTTCCCTGTGCACTTTGGGAACAGGGTGGGAGTTAAGAACTTAGTCTGGCATATATGTCAAGAGGAGTCTTTTGCCGCTGGTGATATTGCGGCGCATATGACATGTGTTTGTTGGTCGGAAGGTGACACCGATGGAGAAGATATATTCAAGGCAGGTATTCCTGAGAGAGGTTTGCCAATTGCTGCTGGTAGAGTTGCGTCAGGGCCCGTAGGAGAAGGAGTTTGTGTGGTAGGAGGAAAAAGCGCTAGATACTGCCTAGATGTAGGATGACTATTAGGGCGCTTCTCCTTTTCCCTCCTGAGACAGCTGTCTCGCCGATGTCCTTGGCAATGGCACATGCTGTATTTCAGGCCGTGAGTTATGTAGGAGGCGTTGTTTCTCCCTTGGACTTAATGCCCAATTTCCAAAGGGCTGGTGATGCTTCATGCCTTCATCCATGAGGACGAAGGCCTCCCTGTTGTCTATGGTCCTGGAGTAGCCCTCGCAATTACCTCGAAGGCTAGTAAGACAACCCGGCGGTAAGTTTTCAGGAATGCAATGATGTCCTCCTCCTTCACCGCAATGAGCAGGTTCCCGATGATGATCTTTTCTGCCTTTTTTTTTCCATAGGAGAATTCCTTGAGGATGGTATCGCCGATGTTAAGCACCCCTTCAACCTTTTCAATGTTAGCCAGTCCGACCGGAATATCTTCCATCAGCTGGAAGCCGGATCCTTTACCCACCAAATTCTCCGAGGTCTTCATATAGTGCACGGGATGGAAGTCCGCGCATCGTTCGGCATAACAGCACTGGTCGAACGATGCAGCTGAGCTAGCCTTGTTAAGCGTCTGTTTCTGTCTGGTGTTCCTGTCGAAGGCCACCGAATCCTTGGTAGCTGGCTGTCCAGCTGGACTTGAACTTCTCTGTATTCTTTTTAACAGGAATGAAATACTCAATGTACCCATTCTTTGCCGCGGCCTGTTTCAATTTTTCAGTGGCCTGATTTGCATCTCCGCTAGTTTATTGATGGCAGAAATTAAACTATATATGAATTCTAAAGTTCTATGCAGATTGCTTTGAAATGGCCTGTTTTTTTTTTTGTTGTTGTTGTTGTTGTTTTTTTTTGCATGAGAGACATGGAGACGTTCATTGAGCTCTTGGCTCTCAACCTATAACCCAATGGATTATCCAGCTTAATGCGATCAATCTCCCTCTAGAAAAAGGCGAAATCGTGCTACGTGGCCTCACGACCGAGAAAGATTATTAAGAAAGAGAATGTTCGGAAAGCTTCCAATAAACATATTTTTTAGCTAGCTCCACTATCTACACACAATACGTCCCTATCGTTCCACTTTAAGGTAATATCAGTGCTGAAACCATCACACATAATCAGAATCTTCAAGTTGATTCTTCCGTTTCTCGTTTTTCTTCTGTTGGTCGGCAATCAATTCTCGACATTCAAGTGACCAATGACCGATCCTGTGACAATAAAGACATTCAGTCTTCTTTAGTTCTAATATTTTCCATGAATCCTTCTTCTTGTGCTGTCTCTCTTCTTTGACTTTCGGTTTAGCCTGCTGGTTTCTATATTCTTCAATCAGAAGTCGCGCTGTTAAATTCTCTATCTGTTCTAATTGGCACTTGAAGACTCCCATGCAGAAATGAAACACCGCATGCTTGAAGGAAGAGAGTTTATCATCTTTGCCACTTTCTGGTCTTCTGTAATCGTTCCTCCTACATCCTGATTTCGCGCACCAAGATTTTAAATCTTCAATGTTTGTGGATGGAAATTAGCCTTGTCCGCATCTGAAAAGCAGTTTTACAGGACACCAAATGTTCTAGAAATCTTACCTCAAGCACCTGGGACATAAGCATTCAGGCTTTGATATCTTTGGCGTGTCATGCATCCTGTATTGCAGGGGGTAGTGTCACTTATTGCTTGATTTCTTTGCCGACCACGATATCGATAAGATGGTTTTGAGCTAATATAATAGTAGAAACTGGAAATTTCCAGAGGGAGAAGTTTTCGCCTTTAAACTGGCGGAATTTATTCTCAAAGAGCACCATACTTAGCTAGATCTAGGGATAGCGGGTTGCTTTAGGCTTTATTTTTCATAATGACGCCCAGACTGAGCCCATAACTAACTGAAAATTCAATGAAAGAATGATTTTATCAGAGTTCTAATTAATTTATTAACTTTTATATAATATAGAAAATAAACAGCATATAAACCCCTCAGCAACAACTGTGGCGTTGGCGCCGCGAGAGTCGAAACGAAAGCCAGCAATTGTTTCAATATATTTCAATTTTCCAACAAGAATAATGTAGCTCTTTCTGGCCCATAAAATAATATAGGGTAGAGGTATATAGAGTAGTGAATTCAACCCCCAAGGGATCAGAATTTCCAGTGGAATTATAGAGAATATAAAGAGAATAGCCTTACTGGGATTTGAAAAAATGATTGAAGTAGATGTCGAATTAAAATAGGTTTTACAGTACAGAAGTTTATAGCTATAGATTCGAATAACGCTTAATTCTATCTATGTTTGTATTTTAATGACTATTAATGCGGACGCTCTCCACCTAGAATCTTAGCTAGTTTTTTCCCCCTTTGCTTCACCATTTCTATCCTTTTTTCCTTTATTGGCTTCACCAATCCATTTTTTTTTCTTTAATGGCTTCACCAATTCATATCGTTTTTTATTTCTTCATTGGCTTCACCAATACATATCGTTTTTTATTTATTTATTGGCTTCTCACCAATTCTTTTTTTTTTTATTGGCTTCACCAATTCATATCTTTTTCCCCCTTTATTGGCTTCACCAATATATATCGTTTTTTATTTCTTTATTGGCTTCTCACCAATTCTTTTTTTATTGGCTTCACCAATACATATCGTTTTTTTTAAATTTATTTATTGGCTTCACCAATTCATATCTTTTTCCCCCTTTATTGGCTTCACCAATACATATCATTTTTTATTCCTTTATTGGCTTCTCACCAATTCTTTTTTTATTTTCTTCTTCTTTATTGGCTTCACCAATACATATCGATTTTTTTTCTTTATTGGCTTTACCAATTCATATTTTTGGCTTCACCAATTTACATATTGTTTTATTATTATTATTATTTGAAAGCAGGTCATTTTGCCAACAATGAAGTCTCACTATACAATTTATTAAAATTGAAACAATTTCTAATGCAAATGTTTCTTTTATAGAAACTATTTCTACTAGATCTTAATATAATATGAGAAGAGTGGTGAACCCTCCCAGCCAGTTTACTCTACAATTGTACATGTTAGCAAGTTTGACTTCTATGGTGTCCAAATTCTTACATTTTCTCTCATTGCAGTAAGGTATGTAAAAGTAGGTTTCAATTAAAACGGTTTCAATCTTAATTGATTAGCTATAAACTCTTCTTTCTTTCTTTATCTCCACTCAATCATATTAGGGTATCAAGCTTGTAAAGCTTGAGACTTTTGATGGTGTCTGCCAGGGAAGAGTAGAGCTCATCAATAGATGAGTCAATACAGTCAATAATGTGTTTTGGGGGTTGTAGGTTGAGAATTGCACTTAGTACATGGTGGGAAAACCTTGCAACCATTAGCTATAAACTAAAACTTGCTTGTGTGTGTGAACAGAAGGTGATCAAAACATCACCTGAACTGAAATATTCAGAAGATTTATGATTTCTAATTATTTTAAAATGAGACTCTATACCAGATGGGTGGGCAGGCAAAAGAAGTAACCAAAGAAAAAAAGGAAAACTCTGCAGTTAGAAGAAAGAGAGAGAAAAAAAAAAGAAGTATTCACCATCTGTCTACCTTCTCCATAATCTCTCATATTGGTGTCATTGAACTTTACACAACCATCCCATCTGTCAGATCACCAACCTGGCAATTTCAGAGGAGCCTAGAACATGTGCTTTGCACACATGCAACACAGAAAAATTAGAGAATATATAAACTCTGTCTTTGCCGGTCCCAAGCCTGGATGAAAAAGGAGGAGGGGGAGCAGTAACAAGCTCACTAAAAAACCTGGGTTCAGCTGGCCCGGCTGATAGTACCCTGTAAGGGCTCCTAATCCAGAGATACAGGATGAGCAGCGTTCGTACTCCATGTACCTAGTGGTACAAACTCTGCCTTTGCCGGTCCCAAGCCCGAATGAAAAAGAAGGAGGGGGAGCAGTAACAATCTCGCTAAAAAACCTGGGTTGAACTGGCCCTGCTGATAGTACCCTGTAAGGGCTCCTAATCCGGGGATATAGGATGAGCAGCGTTTGTACTCCAACCCCCAAGCTCTACAAGCTTGACACCCTAATATGATTGAGTGGAGATAAGAAAGAAGAAGAGAGAATATATAAACAAAAATATTGAACTAGAAGTCTCTTCACTAAACTTTTTTGAAAAGCCATGGATAGAAGCACTATACAAAGATGGGTTCAGCTCTTCAAAACTGGTGATTTTGATATCAGTGATAAAGAAAAGCCAAGTAGATCAACCTCTGTAGTGATGGACTGAAATTTGGATCCTAACAGAGAAATTGATCAAGAATAACCAGACAATGACGGCTTATCAAATAATGGGAAAACTTTCTGTGCATAAAGGAAGTGTTTTGAACTTATTAATGATCTTGAATATCAAAACGTATGTTCAAAATGGGTGCTAAAACTTCTAACACGAGAAATGATGCAAATTCATAAAGAGGTTTAGATTTCATGGAGACTTTTACTGGAGAACCTTCTCAGGTGTTTGAAGGTGTGATAGCATGTAATGAGACTTGGATGTATCATTATGATTTTTCTTCAAAGCGCCAATCAATGCAATGGACCCATAAACCATCGCCAGTAAAGAGAAAAAATAAGGCTTTCCAAAGACAAATTCATGATATGTTTTTTGGAACCAAGAAGGGCTGATATTTATGGACACTCTCTCTTGGAAGAAATTATTCAACAAGGAAAGATATGGTAAATCGTTAGAATAGCTGAAAAGGGCAATTAAAACAAAAAGACCCAACATAAAAAACCCTAAATCAAATTTCATCAGGATAATATAAGACCTCATACGGCGCACCTGACTTTGGTGAAGATTGCAAGGTATGGATGGACTTTGATGCCTCACCCTGTGTACAGCCCTGACCTAGAACCCTCAGACTTCTACTTGTTTGGATAGTTAAAGAGTTTTTTTTTCTATGTGGTGAAACATTTTAAAGTGACAACATTTTACTCCAAGCTGTTAGAGGGTGGTTCAGAAAGTTGGATAAGGCGTTTTACCAAAGTGCTTTTGCAAGTTAGCAACTGCTGGATCAAATGTGTATAGAAGGAAAGTGGATATATTAAAATATTCTTTTTTTTGCTTATCTCTAGTACATGTGGTACAAACTCCGCCTTTGCCGGTCCCAAGCCCGGATGAAAAAGGAGGAGGGGAGCAGTAACAATCTTGCTAAGAAACCTGGGTTCAACTGGCCCTGCTGATAGTACCCTGTAAGGGCTCCTAATCCGGGGATATAGGATGAGCAGCATTTGTACTTCATGTTAGGAGCAGCTGCACATGGCGTCTGTTCCTCATGTCAGAGGCGGCCATTTCTTTTGGAGCTAAGTCGGCCTGCTACTGAGTAGTGATCCCAGTCTTAATGACAAAGGCAGACACATTCCACTTCACCCAGTAATGATGGTTGTCAAACAGACACCATCAAGGGTCACAACTTTATACCCTAATATGATTGAGTGGAGATAAGAAAGAAGAAGACATGTGGTACAGGCCATGATAATCAAGGTGGATAGAAGCAGGCAAGTGCTTTATTAAATGATTCTAATATATAGTGGACGTTGGACGTTTATATAGAGGACTGTTAAGAGTTCTCTACAGTTTAATTTTTCTATTTTGTCAATAAAAAATGTTATCAATGATTCTGGATTATTTATTGACCTGACCTTGTATTAACCCGGCATTGGGCGCGCCGGGTGAAAATTACCCATGGCAACATTTGAATGGAGAATTAACCAATAAAAAATCGGTTGGCGGAGATGTGGTTTCGTTTAGCTTCCTGACTCATCAATTAGTCTAAAGTTTTGGTTTCACATTTTGACAGCTCCCACTGAAATTCCATCTATTGTCACTGTCGGGTAAAAATTACCCGGCGCGCGCACTCACGTAATTTTTTTGTTGCATTTTTTTTATAACATTTTTTTAAGTGGGATACATAATTCGAATTAATAATTTGAAAAATAACTATAATAGGTTGATATATTTATCAGCCTATATTTCTATATAAAATGGAGGGAAGAAGGTCATATTTATTAGATCAAGAAGAGATTATTGTAGAAGGTGATATTGAAGAAGATCATCTAAATGAACATTTTTATGGAAGTGACACTGGAATATATTCAGATATAGGAATTTTGTGGAATAAGGTAATTATCCCACAAACACATTTTTATATAGGGAGAGCCTCGAAAATCAAATGGTTCAAAAATTGTCCTTCACAAACAGTAAAGCTGAGAACGCCTAATGTCATTACACATTTACTAGGCTTGAAAGGTGAAGAAGCAAAAAATTAAAATACACCTTTAGAAGCTCTTTTGAAAAAAATTCTTGAAATGTTTGGCCCTTGAACTCATCAAAGAGCAACTAAATCAAAGAAAAATCATTTCTTCACTGCCTAAAAGACTATTAGAAATTTCCTTTTTTACAGATAAGTTAATTTAAATCATAAATGTATACTCTAAATATTTATTTCAATTATTTTTTAGAAGGCACTTCAAGCCATAAAGAAGGTCAGGAACTGCAAGATAAAGCTTCCTACCAGATGTAGTGTGTCCCTCCAGTAAGGACTGGAAGACCTCGACTTTGTGCCATAAATGTGCAAAGCCAATTTATAAAGGACATACAATTGCAGTTTGCAATGATTTGTCTAAAATATCCTCATGGAATTTTATATATTTAATATTGAAAAGGAGCAATAGTTTCATATTTTATATGCCATTACCAATTTTGAGGATTATTCAAGAATAGTTTTTAAAATGTTTAATCTGTGTAAAAAATATAAATATTTTATTAATAATTGCCTTTTTTGAAAATTAAAATGTTATTACTTTGAAATAGAAAAGGTTTTGTTTTTCCTCAGTTAATATTTATATTCAAAATATGTAATTATAATATCGGGTAAATTTCACCCAGCGCACGCAAGTACGTTACATTTTTAGCGCGCGCGCTCGAGGGTTAAAAAGCAAAATTAGCCAGAAAAAAAGGTGCAAGCCCTAAAAAAAAAAAGTGCAAACCTTTTTTTAAATAGGACAAATTATTTAAATACAGTTTTAGGAATTCTAGAGGTGCTGCACCCAAAAATCCGCACTAGAATTATAACAAACTAAAAATTGTAATTTAAACAATTTTACAAAATAATAAAATATTGAGCAAGTTTGGCTCCCAGATAGTAATTCGAAATAATAAATTTGGTGGCACACATTGTTTGTTTACTTCTCTTCACCAAATATAGAACCATGTAACATATATGACCACATGTATCTTAAATCTTTGTAAATAGCATTTATACATATATATTTATAAATTAAGAAATGCACCTATGCACCTTATCCCAGTACAATGTTACAATTGTACTATTTTTTCATATATATTTATATACTAGACGAATGGCCCGGGCAACGCCCGGGTTTTACCCGATTGAATGTTTTTATTCAAATACTATTTGTTACAATTATAAATTGGAGCCGTGGATGTCACTCTTGTGAAACGTCCCTCTCCTAACTTTACATGTACATTAGGTCAGCTGGTATTACCCCTCATTTTCACCGCTAGAGGCGCGAGCGAATTGACTTTTTGTAAAGATTAGTTTTAATTATTAATCAAGATTGTGTGTGAATATGTGAGAAAGATGTAATATCGTTGTTGTTTTCTTGGCCGACTGTTTTACATATGGTGTTATCTTAAAATTGCTTGTTTTGAATATTTTTTAGATTGAGATTATTAGCTAGTATGTAAAAAAATTAACTCTGTTGAAATTTAATTTTGTATTTATATATAAATAAAATTAACTCTGTCGATTTTTTTTTTGTATTTAATCGATAACAGCGAAGTTACGCATGTTAATGTTAGGAAAAATATTTTGATGTTAAGCAAAACCTGCTCCATCTCGTTTTACATAAATGTTGAAAATTTGGTCGAAATTGATGCATTGTAACGAAAGTTTTTAGTGAACAACACTTATGAAATTTCCATTTTATTAATATAGATATAAATTAACTAGACGGGTGACCCAGGCTTCGTCCCAGGATTGACCTGTGTGCATATCTACCCGAATGATATATATTTAGATAATATTTTTTTAAATAATTGTTTGTTATCAGCATTATCTATTTGTTTGCATCAGCATAATTTAATCTAATCTTTGATAGAGGGCGCTGTTCGTGAGCTAAGTAGAATAATTTGAATATATAGTTTTAATAATTGATTTATATATTAGGAGTACAAATAAGTTTTGAGGGATTTTTTTTATATATTCGAAGCTTTATTCAGAGAAATCAGTACAATATATTTCATTCAAAGTATTGTCCATCTTTAGCTACGACTTTTTCCCATCTTTCAGGCAGCATTCGGATTCCGTGTCGAAAAAATTCCTCGTCTTTTGAGGCGATCCAAACATTGACCCAATTTTTCGCCTCTTCGTAAGAAGTGAAGTGCTGCTCGGCCAGGCCATGTGTCATCGAACGGAACATGTGGTAGTCTGAAGGAGCAATGTCTGGTGAATACAGCGGGTGGGGTAGGACATCCCATTGAAGTGCCTCCAAAGTCTCCTTGACAACTTTTGCAACATGTGGCCGAGCGTTGTCGTGCTGATAGATCACCTTGTCATGTCTTTTAGCATATAGTGGGCGTTTAATCTTCAATGCTCGGCTTAATCGCATCAATTGTTGTTGGTAACGTACTCCAGTGATGGTTTCGTTAGGCTGAAGTAGCTCATAGTAGATCACTCCGAGCTGATCCCACCAGATGCACAGCATTAGCTTCTTGCCATGAATATTCTGTTTGGCCGTTGAAGTTGATGCATGACCGGGCTTAACCCACGATTTACTGCGCTTTGGGTTGTCGTAGTGAATCCACTTTTCGTCCCCCGTCACGATTCGATGCAAAAAAACCCTTCCGATTTTGTCTTTTGAGCAGTAGTTCGCACGTGCAAATATGGCACTCGATGTTTCCTGGCTTGACCCATGACCTTGAGACGGTTCGAAATCGCTTGTTGAGTCACTCCCAAGGTTTCAGCGCGCTCCTCTTGAGTTTGGCTTGAATCTTCGTCCAATAAAGCCTCCAACTCAGCGTCTTCGAACTTTATTGGCCTTCCTCAGCGTTCTTTGTCTCTGGTGTCAAAATCGCCACTTTTGAAACGCCGAAACCAGTACGTACAAGATTTTATTGATAGAGCATGTTTACCATATGCCTCACACAGCAATCGATGTCCATCAGTTGCACTTTTCTTCAAATTAAAACAAAAAAGCAGCGCTTCCCGCAAATTGTGTTTTGTTGGCAAAAAGGTTGACATGGTTAGAGCACCAAAAAAAAAAGTTCCTTACACTTGAGTGAAAAGACTTCTTCTGATTTTTTTGGGGAAATGATGAAGCCTTAACATGAAACCTTACAAGGTCCGATGCTATTTATATAATATTTGTTGTGGCTTCTTTTGCAAATCCCTCAAAACTTATTTGTACTCCCAATATTTTTTTAAATAGCCTATCATCTTCCCCATATTTTTTTTACCTATGTATGGAAATTTTGGTTTGAATTAGTGAACTACTGCGAATTTGTATACCGGACATACAAACAAACAAACATACAAACATTGATTTTTATATATATAGATTTACAATAAAACCTCCACGAGAGGACACTCTGGCTAGAGGACACCACTCTACAAAGGACACTTTCCATCGCAAAAATTACCATGTTTACTATTCAACAATTCTCCGGAAAGAGGACACCTCTCTCTGAAGAACACTTTGGCTCTGAAACTAGCTGTCCTTTACAGGGAAGTTCTACTGTATCATCTTTACATTCTAAAAATATATATTTGAAATGAAAAAAAATTAAATGTCTCTCAAAATTAAGGAAAGGAAATGACAAAGCCATTCTTAACAAGTTACCAATTGACCAAAAAAAAAAAACAATTATCAATTTTTTGAAAGTGAAACAACACAGGCAGAACTTCAGAACAAATTTGAATGATGAAAAATGTAACATTTCTACTTTATAAGGTGATAAAGCACAATTTGGATTATAGATACAAGAAAATAAGACCCAATCCAAATAAATTAATAGTGTGTGACGTTTCGGTAAAAACGCTGTAGCCGAAATGTCACACACTATTAATTTATTTGAATTAGGTCCTATTTTTTTGTATCTAGTTTATAAGGTGAATGAAAGGCTATATAAAAAAAACCTACATTAAGGAATCGACTCCAACTTTTCCTTGCGAACATAGTGTTAGAATCCCCTTTTAGAAGTGTTTCAAATGAAAATTTTCAAAATTAACTATGGTGATATTGAAGCCAGCAATGGCTGGCGTTACCAGTTAAAACAGGACAGAATTTAGTATTAGAAGAACATGTGGAGAACTGGAAATATTGAGAACTAAAAATACCAAATAATTAAACAATGTCAATAACAGCCTTGCTACAGAATTGACTTGGTGGTAGGTAGGTAGGTATGGCCAAGTACCGATACAATGATAACAAGATTGTTGGAACACATAGAGTTGATCTTATTTGCTCATACCTCTGGAATTGGATTGAAATGTTGAAAATGCATTAAAAATAGTGAAGAACAAGAAAAAATACAGTTAAACCAGTCTATAGCTCCCCCTCTAAATAACGCCTTCCTTTCTATAGCGCCCGATTTTAAATACATAGTACGATACGATTTACATTAAAAGTGACCTGTCTATAGCACCCCCTCTCTATAGCACCCTATTTTGGGGAGTCCCAAGAGGGGCGATATGGACTGGTTTAACTGAAAAAAAATATATTTTTTCAAATTTTTAATGGTGTCTTTGGGAGATTGGGAGATGCTTGGACAAGTATAAACAAAGAGTGTGATTGTGAAAAAATTTTACACCACTTTTAAGATGTTGCATTATGTAATTAAATAAAAATATTTTAAATTTTGATAATACCAAATTTGATGCACAAATAAAATGTTTATTTATTA
The DNA here is from genome assembly GCA_030710605.1 of Cordylochernes scorpioides. Classification (NCBI taxonomy): domain Eukaryota; kingdom Metazoa; phylum Arthropoda; class Arachnida; order Pseudoscorpiones; family Chernetidae; genus Cordylochernes; species Cordylochernes scorpioides. Next base: position 120,745,205 of record CP092864.1, read on the forward strand.
TTTAAAAATAAACGCTGCATTATATATAATTTAATAAAATGATTTAGAGTTGAAAAGTGTACTTTTTAAATTAATAAATGAAAATTCAAAATAACTTAGTCTAAACTAAACTAATTTAATCTTAATTAAACTAATCTAATTTAACCAATCTGAAACTAAACTAATTGAACCTATCTTAAACTAAACTAATTTAATCTTAATTAAACTAATCTAATTTAACCAATCTGAAACTAAACTAATTTAATTTTAATTAAACTAATCTAATTTAACCAATCTTAAACTAAACTAATTTAATCTTAATTAAATTAATCTAATTTAACCAATCTGAAACTAAACTAATTGAACCAATCTTAAACTAAACTAATTTAATCTTAATTAAACTAGTCTAATTTAACCAATCTGAAACTAAACTAATTTAATTTTAATTAAACTAATCTAATTTAACCAATCTGAAACTAAACTAATTTAATCTTAATTAAACTAATCTAATTTAACCAATCTGAAACTAAACTAATTGAACCAATCTGAAACTAAACTAATTTAGTCTTAATTAAACTAATCTAATTTAACCAATCTGAAACTAAACTAATTGAACCAATCTTAAACTAACCTAATTTAATCTCAATTAAACTAACCTAATTTAACCAATCTGAAACAAATCTAATATAACCAATTTAGAACTAACCTAATTTAATCTCAATTAAATTAACCTAATTTAACTAATCTGAAAAAAAACTAATTTAATCTCAATTAAACTAAGCTAATTTAATCCTAATTAAACTAACCTAATTTAAACTTAATCAAACTAACCTAATTTAACTAATCTGAAACTAACCTAATTTAATCTTAATCAAACTAACCTAATTTAACCAATCTGAAACTAAACTAATTTAATCTTAATCAAACTAATCTAATTTAACCAATCTGAAACTAACCTAATTTAATCTCAATTAAACTAACCTAATTTAACCAATCTGAAACTAAACTAATTGAACCAATCTTAAACTAACCTAATTTAATCTCAATTAAACTAATCTAATTTCACCAATCTGAAACTAAACTAATTTAATCTTAATTAAACTAATCTAATTTAACCAATCTGAAACTAAACTAATTTAACTAATCTGAAACTAGCCTAATTTAATCTGAAACAAATAAATTTAACCAATCTGAAACTAAACTAATTGAACCAATCTGAAACTAAACTAATTTAACCAATCTGAAATAAAACTAATTTAACTAATCTGAAAGTAAACTAATTTAACCAATCTGAAACTAACCTAATTTAACCAATCTGAAACTAAACTAATTTAACCAATCTGAAACTGAACTAATTTAACCAATCTAATTTAACCAATCTGAAACTAACCTAATTTAATCTCAATTAACCCTTGGCAGAGCTGACTGCTATAGGGCGCGTCCCCAGGTGGCGGATAGGGGAACGACCTTCAGATATGAAGGCCAGCTGCGAAACAAGCAGAATAACTCTGACGAATAAGCAGTCGCGGACCAACAGCAGCATTGTTAGAAGAGGAGTAGACCTCTTTAAAAATCCTGACTTCAACTGACCCAGTTGATAGACCTCAGCAAGGGTCCCACTCCAGGGATACGGAGGAGCTGCGTCTGTACTCATGTTAGAGTCGGCAGCAAAGGCGTCTGCTTCCATGTTAGGAACGGCCTCAAACTACAGGCAAAGTCAGACTTTCACCAAAGTGTGCCTGGATCATGATGCCATGATCAACGAAAGCTGCACCCCTATACCCCATTCCATGAGATCAGATGTTGATTTGCATGCTGCATCGCCCGTCGCGCAGAATAAACAGGGGCGCGGTCAGGACTTAGGTAGAGGGTTCTGTCCGATAAGTATAATACAGTCTCCACAAACTTCTAACTTTGCAGCTTCCAAGCAATTGAGAATTTTGCAGTGCAACATAAATGGATTGTGCTCAACAGCAACAAAAATAAAATTAGAAGAAATAATGGAAATAGCTGAAAAACAAAAGATACAAATTATAGCCCTACAGGAATCCAAATTAAATGAAAAGTACAATCTCAAATATAAAAACTATAATATCCTCAGAAAAGACAGAAATAAAGAAGGGGGTGGCCTTGCATTTTTAATCAAGAATTTGTACTATGAAGACATAGCCATTAATATTCCAAACACATCAGACCTCGAAGCCCAAGGTATCAAAGTCTACCTCAGTCAAAACAAAACCATCGACATATTCAATATGTATCACCCACCAAACAATAAACTTATTGACGATGGAACAATGGCTCAATTTCTTACAGACAACACTATTATTGTAGGTGACCTTAATGCCAAACATCAACTTTGGGGATGTTCCATGCCAAACCCAAGAGGCAAAATACTTTCAAACTTATTTGACGACAATGCCTTCATGTGCTTAAATGATGGGAATCCTACCCACCATTCCTACACTATAATACTGCACAAGCACTTGATTTAAGTTTCTCCAGTCCTGACATTTTCCACAAATGCAAATAGCAAATATTAAAAAGTATTGGAAGTGATCATTTGCCTATTTTGATAGAAATTAGCACCAAGACCAAAACCAGCTCAATTAAAGAAAAATTCTGGAACTTCAAAAAGGCTAATTGGAATCTTTACCAGAAAAACACCAATGAAGACTTTAGAAAAGCACCCACTAGAATAAAAGATCTGGAACAAAATTGGATATCTTTCAAAAACACCATTATTAAAGCAGCTAAAGTTTCAATACCAAGAGGTAATATTAAGAAATGGATTCCAAATTATACACACCAGGCAAAAGATATTCAAACACTTATAACTAAAAGAAATGAACTACAAAAAAAGTGCACCCAAAACCAAACAAATTATAGAACTGAACTGAACATTGTGAATGCAAAAATAAAAAGGTTATATGTAAATATGAAAAGAGAAAAATGGAAACAAACTTGTGAAAAACTGAACCCAAGAAACCCAAACACAAAACTTTGGCATTTGGCAAAACAAATTGACAGAGCCCAGCCACAAACTGAAAACACAAATATGATTAAGAATACGGATGGTACCCCAGCAACTAATGACAAAAATGCTGCTAATCTTTTAGGTAATTCATATCAAAAAGGTAGTAAAATCAAATTTGAAATAAAAGATAAGAAAGTTGAAAAAAGGCCCGAAAGATTATTCATGACTGTAAAAATGTCACCAGCACTCATAATATTTTCCATGAAAAAATCAATATGAAAGAGCTAGATTATGCATTAGAAAACACTGACCTGAACAAGACTCCTGGGCCAGATGGAATCCATGGCCAAATGATATCAAACTTGGGCAAAAATGGCAAAGAAAAACTTCTTGATATTTTCAATAACTCCTGGAAAACTGGAAAATTGCCTCAAGACTGGAAAACTGCAACAATAATTCCTATTAAAAAACTTGACAAATCTGCTGATGACCCAAAAAACTACCGACCTATCTCCCTCACAAGTATTTGCTGCAAATTAATGGAAAAAATTATACTCAGACGACTTACCTACCACCTTGACACAAGAAATCTCTTACCAGAAGAACAATATGGATTTAGGAAAGGACATGGGACAATAGACCAACTCTTATTTTTCACACAAAAGGTAAAAGATGCACAAAACAGAAAACCAACTAACCACACAATAGCTGCTTTTTTAGACCTTACACAAGCTTTTGATAAGGTATGGAAAAACAAGTTAATTACAAAATTATACAAACATTTCAAAATTGATGGAAAAGCTATCACTTGGATAAATGATTTCCTTAAAAATAGATACATCAGGGTCAAATATAATGGCACTCTATCTAAAACCTTCAAATTGTACCAAGGATTACCACAAGGATCAGTCCTTAGCCCAACTCTCTTCACCCTATTTATTGCAGGCATAGAAGAAAAAATTTCACATAAAACCAATATTGGACTTTTCGCTGATGACATTATTCTATGGAGCAGCAATACTAACTGGAAAAAAGCTGAAAGAGATTTGAACAAGACTCTTTTCCACCTAGAAAAATTTGCTAATAAACATAAATTAGAATTTAACCCCCAAAAATCTGAAACCTGTCTTTTTACTACCGATAAGAAACTATACAAAATAAGACCAAAAATTATTCTGAAAGCACAACAATTGCAATATAATAAACATCCTAAATATCTTGGCTACACCCTGGATCCAGAAATTAACTCCAGTAAACATATTGAAGAAGTTATTAGAAAAGGAAGAGACCGACTAAAAATCCTGAAATATATTTCAGGAAGAGAGTGGGGAGCCGATGCAACCACACTAAAATTAACTTACACATCTCTAATTAGACCTATCCTGGAATATGGATATCAAATCTATGGTACAGCATCTGAAACAAATCTAAAATCACTGGAAAGGATACAACTAAGTGCAGCTAGAATTATTACAGGTCTTCGAAATACCTGCCCTAATGATATTGTACTTTACGAGGCAGACATTATGCCCTTAAAGGATAGAAGAAGCTATAATCTGCCAAAATATATAAACAAAATCAAGAGTTATGGAAACAAGCACAGAACTTCCAAGTACATACTTAATTGGGAATCCAATTTAAGACTAAAAAAAGAAGGCCCTCTACACCTGGCCAAAAGAAATGAATTTTTAAAATATAAAGTGGAAAAAAATTATTTAGCAGAAAAAATTTCTCCATGCAAACCACTACAAAATGTTATTTTTAATGCCACTTTAAATGAACCCACCAACAAACAATACCAAAATCCAGAATACTTAAAACGATTATCATTAGAAATAATTAATAACATTCCTAAAAATGCAATAACTATCTATACCGATGGTAGCAGAGACGAGCTAGGACACACTGGCAGTGGCTGTCTCATCAAAACCACAAATGGCATTGAGAAAATGAACAGAAGAAACCCAGATTTTTGCTCAGTCTTCAGATCAGAACTTATAGCCATCTATGAAGCCTTAAAATCCATCAGAAATACTAATTATCAAGATATCTGGATTCTTACTGATAGTAGAAGTGCCATACAACACTTGAGTCACACAGGGGAACTCAGAGACAAAGTAAGCAGGAACATAATTGGTTATCTCCAAAAACTCTCAAAAACCTCAAAAATTCACCTTCAATGGATACCCTCACACGTTGGCATTGAAGGCAATGAAGCTGCTGATGTGCTAGCGAAAAAAGGCACAAAAGAACCCTTGCCACAGAAAAATAAACTTACTTTTAAAGAAATAGAAACAATAGCCAAAACAAAAATAAACAAGAACTGGAGGATCCCACCTAAGCACAGTTGGTACAGTGGAGTGAACCCAGGAGGAGCTCTGAACATCAGAAATAGACAGCATCAAACAACACTAACAAGATTTAGAACAGGCCATCTCAAGCCATTGAAGATAGAAAATAATAACAAAATTTATCCCACTTGCCCAAAATGTAGTTTGGTACCTGCAGCTCCAGAACACATTTTGGCTTGCATTAGATGCACTAAACAGGACCTTTGGGAGAGGCCGCTGCTCATCATAAAACAGCTCGAGGAGCATGAACTCATGGAATTCGTGTAATCTTTACACAAGGGGATAAGAAACAACAACAACAACAATCTCAATTAAACTAACTTAATTTAACCAATCTGAAACTAACCTAATTTAAACTTAATCAAACTAACCCAATTTAACTAATATGAAACTAACCTAATTTAAACTTAATCAAACTAACCTAATTTAACTAATCTGAAACTAACCTAATTCAATCTTAATCAAACTAAACTAATTTAACCAATCTGAAACTAAACTAATTTAATCCTAATGAAACTAACCTAATTTAACCCATCTGAACTTGCAGATTCTACAGGTAGTATAAAAATAAATCGATCATTCCTCTTAGTGTGGCTCAAATTCCATTAAAAAAAGTGTCATTTGGGGGGAAAATATAATAATTTTAAATCAACTGAATAATTCCAAGAGTTGTTTGATTAACCCAACAAGAAGACTCTCCCTCCAATCAACTAGGAAGACGAGACACTCAGTGTTATTGGAAGGCCAGCCAACACACATTGAGGATAAGAGGATGTATAAGGAAGGCATTAGGCCATTACTAACAGGATGCTACATCAACCAGTGCAATGAAGATTCAGGAAAAGAGGTGAAGGTACATGTATATAAGGTAGATAGGAAAGAAGAGGTACATGTTAACCAATCACAGATCTCTCTCTACTCTACACCATTTTTCAAACAAGAAATATTGCTCTACATTGTGAGTTATAGATAGGTTGTGGTTTTGATGGTCTGTGTGAGCATAAGTGAAAAAATCACCAAATAACAGAAGCCCTTATAACATCAGATTAGGGTTAGATGATAAAGCACAATTTGCATTATAGATTAAAATAAAAGAAAATAAGACCTAATTCATTGGATAAGGTCTTATTTTCTTTTATTATAATCTATAATCCAAATAGTGCTTTATCATTTTTGATAGACTTCAATGGACCTAAGAAGTTATTCTTCCTATGAGCTGAAGGAAATGAATTCCAAAGTGAATATCAATGTTGATGCTGAGCCATCACTTGAAGATTCTATTTTAAAGAGTTCAGGATTTGAAGCTCTCCTCTACTTCAAGTAGTTGAGAAAACACAGCATTAAAAGGGTGAGTTCTTTTTCTCACATCTATTTTTTGGATTAGGTGTTATTTTCTTTGATTAGGGTTAGAGTTGGGTATTACCTACGGAGTTGGTATTACCTACGGAGTTGGGTATTACCTAAGGAACACCTCTCTCTCACACACTTCTATGCTACAAATCAGTGAAATAGCAGCATTATCACCATCAAAACTCTTCTAGTACTTTATGTTTTACAATAATATGTCTAAGCAGTTGTCAGATGGATAGCACAGGTTAACACAGAACTGGGAACACATGGTTTTAGCCACAGACAACGGGTTTCCACATATAAACATATTTTACACTACAATCAAAAGTATTTCTATGTTTTTCATTATCTGATACAGTAGAACCTCCTTTTAGCAGACACCCCGCTAGCAGACAACTCTCTACAAAGGACAGTTTTCATTTGCAAAATTACCATTTTTGCAATTTAGAAACTCTCAGGTAGGAGGACACCTCTCCCTAAAGGACACTTTGGCTCTGCAATTAGGTGTCCTTTACAGGGAGGTTCTACTGTATTACATATTTTCACATTGAATATTTAAAGGCCTTTTTTATTAAAACCAGGAAGGCCTCCTTTGTTTAATGAAGAGTAAATGAACTCAAGAGAAAAGGTTACCCATTACAGCCTGTTGAAGGATGTTATTGCACAAAAGTTCACTATTGCTAAGGTAAAACTCTTCAATAAATAAACCCGTTGCCGTTAGCTTTTGTCTTTTCTTAGCAATGATATCTGGGGATTCTTCCTATTTTACAATAGAAAAGTTAGTTTAGAAAAGTTTCTGCTTCTTTGATTTACAAAGTTTCAAAAAGAATTCCTTTCTGAAGTAAATCAAAAAATAACTTTCACGAGTTCATACTTGTACATTCTTTAATACAGCAGGATATCCTTCCAGCAGACTCAGAATGGTTAACCAGACAAGACCATACAAATATACGCTGATGATTCATTGATGAAAGATGGCTCTGCATGGTATTGTACACAAAATGTTTCTCTTACACATTCTAATTGTGCCTCTTTCAATTTTAAACACACCCAATTTATGTTAAACTTTGTAATTTTCTAGAATTTGAAAGAAATAATCAAGAAATATTCTACTTAAACACTTTATATTACAATAATATCAACCAGGAGGGGTCAGTGGAAGGCTGGTTAAACCGTTTGGTTTTCGACCACTACGACCCGGGTTCGATTCCCGCATTGGACACTTTTTTTCTGGTTTAAAAAAAAAAAAGCTCCAATGGCCCCCGATTCTAGCAAAAGTCCAACCCCACCAGCGAGTGCAAGTAACCAAACGGGGCTCTGGCACATTTTTAAGTGCAAAGTCGAACTGCTTTTCACATGTGTAGACATGTGGTGCACTTACAGTAAAAAGCAGGCGCTAACTACCCACCATGATTATCATGGCCTGTACCACGTGTACTAGGGATAAGCAAAAAAAAAAAAAGAAAAAAAGATAATTGGCTTATAATCATGAAGAATAAATAACTATGATTATCATCTAATTCATTAGAATAATATTTTTCAAAAACACTTTTTTGTAATATGAATTGAAATATACATAACTGCGGATTTCCCATATATGTAAATTCCAACGTTCTCCTTAAAAAAATTGTATATTGTCATGTAGAAAAATAATGGAAGACAATCCTCTGAGCGACACATCAATTTATTGAGTGCAAGAGAAAAATACCGTTTCCAGTCTTAACTACTTCAACACCATAAAGTATCAGAGCTTTCAGTTGAATTAAAGTTGGTGTTGAATTATAGTCCGTTTAATTGATAAGGCACAATTTGGATTATAGATTATAAACACAAGGTAATAAAACCAAATCCAACAACGCTGTTACCGAAACGTCACACACTATTTATTTATTTGGATTTGGTCTTATTACCTTGTGTTTATAGTCAGTTTAGAAAATATGAATAATATGAATTGTGTGAAACCATTGGGCCTTCCATTCATTTAGAATGTTTCCCGATTAACTTCTGGTGAGAGACAAAATTGATTGAATATATATTTTTAAACATGAAAAATTACATTTAGTATTTTTATTGAAGTGGGACTCACCAAAATAGGGTACTATAGAGAGGGGTGCTATAGACAGGTTGCTTAATGTTGCAACAGGTTGCATCGTACTATGTAAAATCGGGTGCTATAGAGAGGAAGGCGCTATTTAGAGGGGGTGCTATAGACAGGTTTAACTGTAATTTTTTTTAAATAATGATCTTTTAAATAAGTTCTTTATGGTTATAACTTGTACTATAACTTTGGCTAAAAGTTTAAGGCCTTCATTACATGGGGAAAAGAACAATCCCACTGTTACTGCGATGATTAAAAATGTTTCTATATTCACCATTAATTCACTGCAATCTCCCTGAAAAGTGACATTTCTCATCATGACTTCCCACACAATGAAATAGCAAATCTCTAATAATTAAACAATAGTTCCTTATATAAATAGTTGGTTTGTAGAGTGGAGTCACCACAATTGGAGGAATTTGGGGGGTCACTAACTGTAACACACCTTTGGATGGGATAAAGACATTATATAAAAACTGGAATAAAAGATGCAGACACACAAGCTAACATTCTGACAATCATTATAAACCTTTTTTCTAATCCATCAGTTGATTGCTTGAACCAACTCGTGCAGACCATGCTTTCCCAATATATAGAAGACTTGCTGTTATAGATATCTTGCTTGTTTAGCACTGCAGGATGTGCTCCAGGGATGTCTCACAAGCCAGACATTTTGTACAGTTTGGGAAGTGTTTTGCCTTCTATTAAATTTTTGTAAATAAAATAAGTGAGCAAATAAAGTTTTATAACCTTCTGTAAAGTTCAAGATTTCTGAGTATGTTAGGGTTAATTTACAGGATTTTTACAATTCTTTTGAGAAGAGGTGAAAAAAATATATAAATATTTAGAGAATTTACCAAAATATAATCTCATTATGTATTAGTGCGCATTCTGTTATAAGAAATTTACACTATTTTTGAGGCCTGTGATTCTTTTTGAAATAAAATAAGTTTCTACTGCCCTTACTGCAATTATAAATTAATGGGAGGGCCTGGCTCATCAGTGGTGAAACCCTCGCCTGGCGAAACCACTGGGAGGATTCACCACTGATGAGCCAGGCTCTCCCATTAATTTATAATTGCAGTAAGGGCAGTAGAAAATTATTTTATTTCAAAAAGAATCATGGTCCTCAAAAATGAGTTAGAATTTCTCAAAATACATTCTATTGTTATGTAGTAAACATCAGCTTAACTAAACACAAGGTAATAAGACCAAATCCAAATAAATAAATAGTGTGTGACGTTTCTGTAACAGCGTTGTTACCATCTTCAGACAAAAGTACTGAATGAGAAATTTTACCACAGCATGTTTTAAATATCAGCTTAACTATAACAACACATTAACTAACCAAGCTTATATGGCATAGGGCAGTATAGAGAGGCAATTATAAATTACAAATTAAGCCATTGAAGAAAGAAAATAATAACAAAATCTACCCCACTTGCCCAAAATGTATCTTGGCACCTGCAGCTCCAGAACACATTTTGGCTTACATTAGATGCACTGAACAGGACCTTTGGGAGAGGCCGCTGCTTATCATAAAACAGCTCGAGGAGCATGAACTCATGGAATTCATGTAATAGAAACAACAAAAACATTATAAATTAGGATCTGGGGATATTGAGTTACTCTCTTTTGCCAAGAGATGTGTGCTCAGAATGTGTACACACAGGATTAGTTAATAAATAACAGGAGATTACATAATATTAGATTGGGCAATATTGGACTCATATTGTGGCTATATACCAAGTAAAATTTTAATGCGCTTTTCCAAATTATAAGCCTCTTTTATAAATATTTTCTAGCATTACCTATATACAGTAGAACCTCCCTTTAAAGGACACCTAATTGCAGAGCCAAAGTGACCTTTAGGGAGAGGTGTCCTCTTACCGGAGAGTTGCTAAATAGTAAAAATGGTAATTTTACAAATGAAAACTGTCCTTTGTGGAGAGGTGTCTGCTAGTGGGGTGTCCGCTAAAGGGAAGTTCTACTGTATTATTAACAAAACTAATCCAATACAATAGTAGAGTGGTCTGGAGATAAATTTGGTGAAACCGCTGAGAAGGTTCACCACTGGTGAGCCAAGCCCTCTCAATCAATAACTTTTATCATTGCAGTAAGGTCTGTAGAGATAATATATGATTTTTTATATTTTTTTGCTTATCCCTAGTACACGTGGAACAGGCCATGATAATCATGGTGGGTAGTTAGCGACTTCTTTTTACTGTAAGTGCACCACATGTCTACACATGTGAAAAACAGTTCAACTTTGTACTTACAAATGTGCCAGAGCCCCGTTTGGTTACTTGCACTCGCTAGTGGGGTTGGACTTATAATAATATATGATGATATTATTAAAAAGAGACACATTGCCAGTATAAATTTAATTGTTACAAATTACATATTTTTATCAAAATTTTATTACAGAGAACTTAATTGAAAATATCCTTTTTTATTTTTTAAAACTAAGTGTGTATGCAACAAAGGCACCTCTTTCTTTTACCAAATACATGCTCCCAGTTTGTCAAGAGTTGTTAAAGGTTAAATTAACTTATAGATCAAAAGTTTTTTATGACTCCAAAAGCCAACCTCAAACACTTTCTGCTATAATGGGTTAATGAATATAAAAAGAATTACATAAAAAGTGATTGGGAAAATAAATAAATAAATAAATACACAGTAGAACCTCCCTGTAAAGGACACCTATTTGTGTCCTTTAGAGAGAGGTGTCCTCTTACCGGAAGTTGCTAAATTGTAAAAATGGGGAAGGGGTTTCTTGCCCGAAAGCTTGATATATTTTTTAATAGAAAATATTCAAAAAGAAACATTTCCCTGGAGACTTAATGTTCTTATATTGATCCAAGGGATTATTTTATCAAACTATATTGCAATATTTATCATAATAAACACAAGGTAATAAGACCAAATAAAAATTAGTGTGTCACGTTTATCTACTATCATGTTTACACACGTGATAAGAGTAACTATTTAAAACATTAAGAAAAAGACATCTCCTTATCGTGCAACTGAAAGTTTCTGATGGCTTGCGCGACACAATGTGAAAAAACTTGTGGTATAATTTCACATCAAATACTTTTGTCTGAAGATATTAACAACGCTGTTACTGAAATGTCACACACTATTTATTTATTTGGATTTGGTCTTATTACCTTGTGTTTATAATCTATAATCCAAATTGTGTCTATCATTGTCATAATATTTATCAATTTATAGATAAGGCACAATTTATATTATCAACATATATAGTCACGACCGTCATGGGTTCTGTCACGGATGCGCGCGCATCATCATTATAATCATTATCAATATCTAATGATAATAATAATAATAATAATTATTATTATTATTATTATTATATTATTATTATTATCCATCCATCAACATATATAGTCACGACCGTCATGGGTTCTGTCACGGATGCGCGTGCATCATCATTATGATCATTATCATTATCTAATGATAATAATAATAATAATTATTATTATTATTATTATTATATTATTATTATTATCCATCCATTATATATATAGTCACGACCGTCATGGGCCGGCCGGTTCTGTCACGGATGCGCGCGCACAGGGAGGTCACGTGCTAGCCGGCAGCCAACGGGCGCGCGCCGCCGGCATTACGTCATAGATTATAAACACAAGGTAATAAGGCCAAATAAAAAAATAGTGTGTGATAAGGCACAATTTGGATTATCTACTTATATAATTGCCTTATTCTCTCTGTGTGAAGTTCACTGTGTGAAGTTCACGGATAGATTTTGGTCAGAATGGATAAAATAAAAAAAGTGTCAAGGGATGGGAATCGAACCCACGACCTTCCGCTTACCGGGCTTACCTAGGCTACCCTGGACATATTTTTCCGTTCACATTTTTATTTTTATATTTTCAAGACACACACAGTTTGGGGCGGGACGTTTCACAAGAGAGACATCCACGGCGCCAATTTATAATTGTAACGAATAGTATTTTAATTAAAACATTTTTAAAATATATACGCACTCGGGTAAAACCCGGGCGTTGCCCGGGCCATTCGTCTAGTCAACATATATAGTCACGACCGTCATGGGCCGGCCGGCCGGTTCTGTCACGGATGCGCGCGCATCATCATTATAATTATTATCAATATCTAATGATAATAATAATAATTTATTAATAATTTATTAATAATAATAATTTAAGTAAATGTTTTAATTTTCAACTTCATCATTTACAATTACAAATTTTATTTAATTTCAAATTTATTTAGCAAAAATTTGAACCTTCGATCTGAATAAGTGTTTTGATTTTCAAATACCAACGCGGCTGGTGGAGTGGCGATCTATCGTAAATTATCATCGACATCTACGGCGGAAGTGTTCCAAGTTGCGATTACAGACGTAACTCGTGTCATTAAAACCAAGGGTGACGTGCATGACTGAAGTTACTTGCTTCGCCGCTAATACTAGCTTCAAGTTTATACTCGGTGCTGTATATATTCATCCAGGAGCTAGTATGCAGGATATTGGAATGTTACTATGGCAAGGACTCGGTCCGTACATTCACAACAGCCAGTACGTGCCACCATTCGTGCAAGTTGATTCTAGTATACCGATTCTTCTGTGTGGTGATTTTAACAAAAACGTAAAGCCTGACAACTCGTTTCTTAAATTCATGAAAAATACGTATAATCTTGATTGCGTATCAAACGTTTCTAAGTCAACTACGTTAAAAGGAACAACTATCGACTTGACTTTCGCAAGACACATTACAGCAGAAACACTTCCTTTCATTTCATATTTCTCCTATCATCGTCCTATCCTCAACAAAATCACTCAAATAGGAATTAGTTAAGTTTAAGTTTACATGTACAATGTTTTAGTAAACAAAATATATTTCTATAGTTAAAATTTGTGCAATTCTTATTTTCATTCAATTCCTTGTTCCTATTGTGCAATTTAATTATATTCATATCAATAAATATTCTACCGTTGTCACGTAAAATCTTCGCCCGTAAAACCGACTTTACAGGCAACCATTGTTATTTTTATTATTATTATTATTATTATATTATTATTATTATCCATCCATCAACATATGAGCCCCTCAATGCACAGATTGATTAACTCCATAAATAATCGGGAAAAAAATGTTTAATTTTTGTTGAAAGTCTAAAAATCTATATGTCATATAGATTTTTAGACTTTCAACAAAAATTAAACATTTTTTTCCCGATTATTTATGGAGTTAATCAATCTGTGCATTGAGGGGCTCATATATAGTCACGACCGTCATGGGTTCTGTCACGGATGCGCGCGCATCATCATTATGATCATTATCATTATCTAATGATAATAATAATAATAATTATTATTATTATTATTATATTATTATTATTATCCATCCATTATATATATAGTCACAACCGTCATGGGCCGGCCGGTTCTGTCACGGATGCGCGCGCACAGGGAGGTCACGTGCTCGCCGGCAGCCAACGGGCGCGCGCCGCCGGCATTACGTCATAGATTATAAACACAAGGTAATAAGGCCAAATAAAAAAATAGTGTGTGATAAGGCACAATTTGGATTATCTACTTATATAATTGCCTTATTCTCTCTGTGTGAAGTTCACTGTGTGAAGTTCACGGATAGATTTTGGTCAGAATGGATAAAATAAAAAAAGTGTCAAGGGATGGGAATCGAACCCATGACCTTCCGCTTACCGGGCTTACCTAGGCTACCCTGGACATATTTTTCCGTTCACATTTTTATTTTTATATTTTCAAGACACACACAGTTTGGGGCGGGACGTTTCACAAGAGAGACATCCACGGCGCCAATTTATAATTGTAACGAATAGTATTTTAATTAAAACATTTTTAAAATATATACGCACTCGGGTAAAACCCGGGCGTTGCCCGGGCCATTCGTCTAGTAGATTATAAACACAAGGTAATAAGACCTAATCCAAATAAATAAATTAGTGTGTGATGTTTCAGTAACAGCATTGTTACCATCTTCAGACAAAAGTACTGGTGAAGAATTAGTGAAGTATTTTTAGGGCTTCTTTCAAATATGGAGATTGTAAAATGCATAAGTGTTTCATCTTGTGAAGGAGAGAAAATTTATAGATAAAGAACATGTGGTATGCATTAATTTTTATTACAAGGTAATGAAAGCCAGTACTTTTGTCTGAAGATGGTAACAATGCTGTTACTGAAACATCACACACTATTTATTTATTTGGATTTGGTCTTATTACCTTGTGTTTATCAATTTATAGTTGTTGTCTTTGTCATACTAAATTGCATAAAGTTTATTTGTGAAAGAAACACTTGTGTCTCATAATGTTTTCATTTGTTATACAGTAGAACCTCTCTGTAAAGGACACCACCTAATTGCAGAATCAAAGTGTGCTTTAGGGAGAGGTGTTCTCTTACCAGAGAGTTGTTACATAGTAAAAATGGTAATTTTGCAAATGAAAACTGTCCTTTATGGAGAGGTGTCCTCTAGCATGAGTGTCCTCTCCTGGAGGCTCCACTATATATAGATGGCACGTTATTGCTTTATATAAATAAAGTAAACATAAAAACATATTTTGATGCATAGCGCGCCATCTCAAAGCTTATGTCCATAGTTCACTTAAAATACCCATTCAAAGAGTCTAGCATCAGTATCACTATAAAGGGAAGTTCCAAAAATGCAATATAACAGCGGTATGGTAGATTAAACTGGTGAAACCGCTGGGAGGGTTCACCACTGATGATCCAGGCCCTCCCTTTAATTTTTCCATTGCAGTAAGGTCAGTAGAAATTGTTTAATTTTCAAAAGAATCATACGCGTCTATAATAGTTTCGAATATTCATAAAAACATATTAAATATATCAAAATAAGGCATTTCTTTGTGCAGAAATGTCAAATTCATATCAAAGAATAAGCCACAACACCAGCTTTGACAAATTCAAACAAAGGCCAACCTGTATTCTATTGTTTCAGACTAGGATCCTCATGATACAGGTGGTTTCAATTTCTAAATGTTTTCCCAGGCCAAATCTATCCTGTATTGATAAGGGACCAGGACCCAAAACCATCATCTACAGGTTGGTAATGTTTGAATTTGCCAAATATGATGTTGTAGCTAATTCTTTAATCTCAATTTTCACATTCTATATATATTTTAAAATATCAAAAAATACAGTATAATACTACACTGTAATAAATGTGAAAATATGGTAGAATTTCTCTTTCTCTGACAGATGGCACATGCCATCAACTTTTATTTGCATATAATCAGATTATATTTACAGAAGATTCCTTTTTTAACTTAATAAATGTGTTTTTATTATATAGAATGATGGAGTCTAGTCAGTATTCATCATATGTATGTACGTTTTTTGTAAATAAATCAATATTTTGTTTAATGACCAGACGACACACACACAAAAAGACTACTACTAAAGTTCAATATTGTCTGAATTATATTCGATATTGAAAATAAAATGTTTATTTTTTTATAACAATAATTTGGATTGTGTAGTTTCGATATATGTGTACTTCAAGAATCAATCTTAATACGTGTTTCCAAATTTCTATTTAGTGTGGTTTAGAATATATTTGTCTTTTTTTTTTTTTTTTAATTAGGCATAAATAAAAACTTACCCAAATAAAGTTCACGATTGTCGCATTGCGTGTTAGAAAAAAGAAGCAAGAATAAAATCGCTTGAAAAATCATTGTCTTTGTAAAACCATTTGATTGTCGAAAATAATTGTTTACAATAACTTAAATCAAAATTAAATGGACGTAAACCTCTGATTAAGTGTGAATTTTATTTATTGGTGTGAATCGCACGATCATAGATTATATTTTTTTTTTCTAAGAAACAAAACAACTGCAATTGATTTATAAGAATTATTAGTTAGAGAAACACTAATATATATATATAAATCAAATAAAATACATAATATTTATAAATAAATATATATGTATTTATTTGCATACAAATAAATGAATATATGATTTTTTTTCTTTATCAATTTTTATCCCTTGTTGTAATAAAAGTACAATTATAAACACAATTTGAGGAAAATAAACAAATGTTTGCAGAATAGTTTAAAAATACGTTTCGAAAATATAAGTAATTTCAATAAACATGTTTTTAAAAAATTTAAATATTAATTGAACAAAAATTGATTAATACTTTTACAAACTTTAAGAGAGGGGGAGAGGATGACTGTTGTGTTGTTTATCTTTTATAAACTACAACTTATATATTTATTATTTAATTATTTATTTATCACACGCATTTAACTTTAGTAAAGATTAATTATATGTTTACAAAAACAACGTCAGTCTATTGTTCTTTATCCCATTTTCTTATATTCACATCACTTATATATTTCACACTATTCTACATATTCCTCCCTTGTTTAGTTAGTATCTAATCATGTCCTTAAATCTAGAAGGAACATGTATTTGTCTTCCACTTCTAGTGATGACAGTCTTGTTTTCATTCTCATTAGGTGATTCATTTGGGTATAAACAGTCCATATCAGATATAGCAATCTGCTCTTCTGGTACAATATCTTCTAAGGTTGCTTCTTGTTCTGGTAGATACCTTGAAGTACTAGGAAGTTCCATTCTAATTTCTGGAGTCTAAATCAAAGTGGTATTCAAATCAATTCCTTTGTTAAAATCTTGTAAGACATTGGCATGTCTTAAATGCTTTGCATTCCTAATGATAAAGCTACCTGTCTCAGTATTGACTAACTTGAATGAATTTGGAGATATAGTCTCTAGAATGATAAATCTTTGGTTGTCATAATTTGGTGTCAACTTGCTTTTCATTTCAGTGTTTGCGACATAAACAATATTACCTTTCTTGAAGTCATGAGGCAAGGCCTTATTCTTGCTATCAGCATATTTCTTCATTCTTTCTTTATAGGCTTGATTATGCTCCATCACTTCTTTATCCATAAGAGAATCATTGTCATTTATATCATTGAACTTATTTCTAATTTCCCTGGAAAAAAAGCAATAATGCTGGTGTTTTCCCAGTAGAAGGGTGTGGAGTCGACCTGTATGCCATTAGAACACATTGAAGTTCTTCTTTCCAATCCTTTCCTTGCAATTTTACTGAAATAAGTTGCTTTTTTAAATATCTGTGGAAACGTTCAATTTTTCCATTGCTTTTAGGATATTATGGTGACACTCTTATATGTTTTATACCTGATTTCATAAAAAATTGCTCAGTATCTTTGCTTACAAATTGAAGACCATTATCTGAAACTATTTCAATGGGAAATCCATATCTTGCAAAAATTTCTTTCAATTTTGAAATTATAGTTTTCGAAGAAATATCATGTATTATAATCGCTTCCGGGAACGATGAATAATAATCAGTAAGTGCCAAAATATATTTTGAATCAATTGGTCCAACTAAGTCTACTCCTACTTTATACCATGGTCTAGGAGGTATTGGTATGGTTGTTAAAGGTTGGTCATGCCTTAAAGGTTGATTGACTTCACAAATGTAACAATTCTTTATACGTCTTTCTATATCATTGTCCATATTGGGCCAATAGTATTTTTCTCTTAAAATTTGTTTAGTTCTAGCAATCCCTTGATGAGTTTCATGAGCTAAGTCTAAAATATTTCTTCTAAGATCTGTTGGTATAACAATTCTCTTTCCTTCTAAAATGAGATTATCATAAACTGAAAGTTCTTCCTTAAATTTGTGCAAACTTTTAAGTTCATCATCATCAATTTGATATGGCCAATTTCCAGTTTGAATTATTTTAGTTAGAAATTTTAAAAATGGATCTGCTTCACTTTGCTTCTTGATATCATTGAGGGAAATTGCCTTCATTTCTTCTGAAAATATGGAAAGAGTACTTTTTCTACATAATCATCAACAATATTTTCACATGAAATATTTGTTAAAGGTTTTCTTGAAAATATATCTGCAATATTTTGTTTGCCCTTAAGATACTCTATTTCATAATCATAAGGTTGAAGTCTCCAACTAAGTCTTTCAATTCTTGGTGGCAAGACTGTTGCCTTCTTGGGATTAAGCATATAAATCAATTGTTTATGATCTGTCTTAAGTACAAATTTATTTCCCCATAAATAGTCATTGAAATGCTCAACAGCCCACACACACTCAAGAGCTTCTTTCTCTATTTGTGAGTATCTTCTCTCAACATTAGTCAATGATCTACTTGCATAGGCCACTGGCTTTTTGCTTCCATCATTTTGTCTTTGTAGTAAAACACCTCCTAAACCAACAGGACTAGCATCAGCAATTACTTCGGTAGGTGCATTCATGTCAAAATAGGCTAAACATGGATTTTTTGTAAGAGCTTCTTTCAATTTTCTGAATGAGTCCTCTTCTTTCTTGCTCCACTTCCATTTTATGTCCTTTCTTGTCAAATTATTAAGTGGTTCGGCTAACTTTGAAAAGTCTGGAATGAATTTTCATAAAAATCCGCATGTACCTAAAAATGATTTTAGAGAATCTACATTTTCAGGTTTTGAAAAACTTAGATCACTTTCTATTTTCTTTGGATCAGGTCTAATTCCATCTTTACTAACAATATGGCCTAATATTTCTAATTCATTTAGAGCAAATTTACATTTACTTTTGTTTAGTTTGAGTCCAACTTGTTGAAATCTTTCAAATACTTTTTTCAGTCTTTGATCCAATTGTTCTATAGATTGCGCATATACAATCACATCATCTATGTAGCATAACACTCCTTCTAAATGAGACAATATTGAGTTCATAGCTTTTTGAAAAGCTTCAGGTGCGCTGCAAAGTCCAAAAGGAATTTTGCAAAATCTGTAGCATCCTCTGGGTGTAATAAAGGTGGTCAATAGCCTGGGCTTTTCATCAAGTTCAATTTGCCAAAAGCCTTTCTTCGCATCAAGTTTAGCAAAACCTTTTGCTCCCTGCAATGCTTGCAATATATTGTCAACTGTTGGTATAGGATATCTCTCTCTAACTATGGCTTTATTCACTTCTCTCAGATCAACACATAGTCTGATTTCTGCAGTACCCTTTTTTGGAACTGCCACAATGTTTGAGATCCATTCAGAAGCTTCATGGACTTCCTCAATAATGCCATCTTCTATCATTTTGTCTAGCTCTTGATTGATGACTTCTACCATTTTATATGGAAAATGTCTGCATCTCTGAGCTACAGGAGTAACATTTTCTTTTAGAGTTATTTTTTGACTATAACCCTTCACATTTCCTTGACCTTGAAAAAGGTTCATGTTTTCTTGTATCAAATTATATATATCCTTCGGAATAACTTCCTGTTGAATATTCCTTATTTTTGTTCCACGCTTTATAATTTCTAATTCGAAACTTGCTTTATTTCCTAAAAGAGGTTCTGCTTTACCTTCAATCACAAAAATCTGTTCCTTTATAGACCTTTCACCCCATGAAACATCTGCAAAGAAATATCCACAACATGGAAGAGGTGAAGTTTGTCCATAGGCATAAAATTTCATTTCTGTGCCATTTAAAGTTGGCATTTGAGACTTAGGAAAAATATTTTTCAAATTTTCAAGTCCTATGAATGTTGTATCACTACCTGTATCAATAGTCATTGTTATTTCCTTTCCATCTATATAAATACTTTCTTTGTTATCAGAGCCTAAAAAGAAAGTGTATTCATCTGAGTCTTCATTATTTTCTGAAATATTTTGAATATTTCTTTTCTTTCCTTCAATATTTTTATATTTATTTTTATTTCTACAAACTCTATTAAGATGACCCATCTTGTTACAAAATGTGCATTTCAATTTTCTAGCTCCACATTTATATGGAGGATGTGTAGTTAAGCCACATCTATAGCATTCTTCCAAATTAGGTGCACTTACCTTGGAGGTGCTTCCTTTTTGATGGTACACATTATGAGCTTTTGGTCCTTTAACAGTTGATTCATTAGCTGCTTGGAAATTATTTTTATAGTTTACTCTATTTATTGAGGTCATATCTTCATTTGTCAATACTCTAAATTCTTCTTTGGCTGTTTCAAACATTCTTGATATCTCAATTGTTCTTTGAAGATTCAACTTATCTTGTTGCAACAACTTTTCTTTTAATTGCCTATTATAGCATTTTTCTATTATCTGATCTCTGATCATGTCTTCTTCTAAATTTCCAAATTCACAGGATTTGACTAATTCTCTTAGGGCAATGACATATGAATCAATATTTTCATCTGTATTTTGTTTTCTTTGCCTAAATTTAAATCGTTCTGATACAATATTTTTTTGTGGTGTGAAATATTTAGTTAAAGCTTCTTTTGCTTTTTCATACGTATCTTTTTCTTCTGGCAAATTAAAGAAAATTCTTTGGACCTGTGGTCCAAGGCAATGCAAAAGTGTTGCCCTTTTAACGTCATCTTTCTTTGTTGAAACACCGCTTGCTAATTCATAAATTAAATATGAATTCATCCAATGTTTGTACTCGGAATACAAATCTGTAGCATTAAGGTTCAACGGTAATGGAGACGTCAAATTATTTGCCATCTTCTTTTACGCTTATTCAATTATTATTTTCTTTTTTTAATCCTCGTCGCCAAATATGTTGTGTTGTTTATCTTTTATAAACTACAACTTATATATTTATTATTTAATTATTTATTTATCACACACATTTAACTTTAGTAAAGATTAATTATATGTTTACAAAAACACCGTCAGTCTATTGTTCTTTATCTCATTTTCTTATATTCACATCACTTATATATTTCACACTATTCTACAATGACAATTTATAAAATTTTATTGATCTCTAACCAATTAAATTGGTGTAAATTTCGCACATATGTTACATGGGATTTTGACAATGAGATGATGTTGATAATAAGGGGAAAACTCGCAACCAGCGCCCCACTGCGGTTACTGAGAGAATTACATCAAGGACGTGTGCAATAACCAAAACCTATGACCTCGCGTCTCTCAGGTATTGTACTTTATAAGTTAGAGATAGGTTTCGGCTTTGGCAGGATTGATTATTTTAGAAGATTTTCTAATTATGCAATTTTTCTAATTTTGTTGTCAAATTCTGAATTCTATTACTATATTTTAGAATTATTGACTCAAAATTTTTGTTTGTATTATATGCCATGAAGTTTTTTTTTATTTTAAGCACTATTCGTAGGGCAAAATTTACTTGAGGAGATCAAGGTGTGAAGCTGGATCATAATTTAAAATTATAATGAATAGTATTTGAATTAAACATATTTTTACAAATGAAATTGGGGAAATGCTCTCGAATAAAACCTGTGCGTTGTCTGGGTCATTCAGCTAGTAACATAAATGCAATGTAAAATGATTATGTTGACGATGACTCTGCTACATTGCAGAGTATCGCCAACAGTCTCCAGCAACACCGCGCGTTTATTGACCAAAGAAATAAACGTCGAGATGATGGTGATAGCGTGGTCCTCAAGACATAGATCCAGGACTGCAGGCCGGTGGCCACCCTATGATGTAGAACGCCTCTAGGATGAGAGCAAAAGACGCTGGAGGATTAGTAGCGGTGGGCCAGAGAAAGGTCGCCCGAGTCATGGGCTATGCAGGTGACAGGCTGACTCGACACTAGGTGCCCCAGGTAAAACAGAGTATGCAGAGCCAGCCGCAGAGTGATATCCACCGCATGATCCCAAAAGGGCAGCGACGGAGAGATGAGATGGGCACACTGGTAGAGGGCACGTCGACCAAGCGCCGTCGGAGATACTTGAAGAACAGGCCATGGGCAGAGGCGTCCTCGTTAACTCTTCATATTTCAAGTAATAATTAGAAGAACACAAAGTCATTTAGGCCACGAACATTAAGGCGCGCCATGCTGAGGCTCATGGCGTGATCTCGTTTAATTCTTCCCAGAATGAAGTGAGCCGCATGTAGAGGATCCAGAATTTGTTCTCTACCTGATAGGTGATTTTGCGTGTCCGGGATTCAGGGCATGGATCAGCTCCATCTTAGGGCTTTTGCATGTTCATCTTATTCTTTGGAATTTATACATTTATTAATGGCTAATTCTATGGGAAAATCTCACGATTGTTTTACTCGTCCATCTGACTCTTCACCAATACCGCATTTATGTTGGAAACTTCTATTTCTAAAATTGCGAATCGGGCGCCGCATGGATTCACCGATGAGAGAAAGGGATGCAAGTGACCTAAATTTATTGACATTCAGTCAATTATCAATTCGCACAGTTATTTATTGATGATAAACTATAAAAATGAGAAGATAAGTTAAAATGAGTAAAGTGTCCAACAATATTTTTGTATAAGGCACCTCTGCCACCATTATAGTGTCTACATGAAGATCGTCAGAAGGCCACCAGCGACACCATGTATTTCTCGGTATTTGAAGAAAATGTAGATTACATGCTTCCCGCTGAGAATTTGGCGATGGCATGCCCCTCAAGGACCATTGAAATAATATAGGACTACACATCCGGCGGCCTCTCGGTGATAGAGAACGCCTTTCGGATGAGAGAGCGGTCGGATCTTGCAGGACCTGTATCGGAGGGCCAGTATTAGGTCGCTGAAGCCGCAAGCGGTTCAGACAGGTTGGCTTAACGATGGGTGCCTCAGATGAGGCAGGGCGTACAGGGCCAGTCACATGGCTCCGAAAGAGCAGAGACGGAGAAGTAGGAAGGGTAAGTTGGTGGGAGTCATGTCGACCACAGACCCAACACCACAATCCCATACTTTTAGGGGAGTTCAGGCTTACTCCAGACGCACGCCGGAATTCGTCAAAGATGGTTTTGACCTCCTCGAACTGCCAATATTCGCAAATCAGAAGGGTAAAATCAATGAAGTACGCAAGGACGACTCTCTTCCCAGAACTCTCTCCAGGTGGTGCAGGAGGGGGCTGGTGAAGATGGAGAAGAATGGCTTTTAGGAACCCAGCGTTATTCTCTGAGTTGCAAGTAGAGCAGTCAAATCTCTCTCTGAAGGCTGTGATGCCTCAGGTCCTTCAACGTGGTCCCTGGGCGTTAAAGAAGATTGTCGGTTCTAAGCGATGTAGAAAGACACACAAAGCACGCCCAAGCTCAGGCAGAGAAGGTTGTCGACTTTTAAGTCCGTAAAGACTTCTACCGACCAGACCCGATGTCGCTCGGCGACTCCTCAGAGATGTTGAAGTCGCTGAGGGCCCATGCATCTTCCCTTGATGGCTTCTTCTGAGATTACCTGCAGTTGTAAAAGCCGTTCAACAGGAGTGTTGAACAAATTTAAGTTGGTGACAGAACCCAGATGCTGGTACTGGCGATATTACCTTGGCCAAAGGACTCGGTGCTAGGGAACGGTGACTCCCGGCGCTACGATGACATCAAGGCCGGCTCTCCTTGGAGTCTACCATGGCGCGAAAACGGCGCTGTAGCTGAGGCTGTGGTCTCGGATACTTTTCAGGGCCAGCACCTTTGTCTCTTTCACTAACGCGACATCAACTATGTGCTGGTTCTTGAAACAGTGACACACCACACGCTACTTTCGCGAGCGGAAATGCGGCGAACATTGAAGCACGCATGCGCAAGCTCATCGTCTGATCTCATTTTCTACCCCTCGCATGGCGACGATCAGTTTGTATAGTTTGCGGGTATTATTCTCTACAAGAAGGATGAACTTGATGAGAAGCAGGCTCAGGACCGGCTTTTTGTCAGCCGAGACCAGCCATAAGGTTAATCCTGTCGCGATGGGAGATGAAGGCCTGCCCAATGTCCTTCCTTTTTATGCCTACATCTGTGTCAGTGCTTGTCCTCTCACCCGTCCAGATATTGTCTTTTAAGAAGCCTGCCAAAATTCCATCATCAGCTCGAAGCTTGGATGAATCGCAGGAATGCATGTCCAAAATGAGTTGCTAGCCAATGCTGTCTCTATTCCCTCAAATAGGAGCCATCTGACACTGCCGCGACAATACCAGCGGAAGACTGTCCAAACATATTTTTTCAGAGGCTCGATCAAGATGTTCGTCCACTTGATGGATTCCTCCTCTTCTCATATAATCTGAGGAGAGTATTTTCCTGTGAGACCGCAGATAAGCTCAGGTAAGGTTTTGTAACCTTGGAAAATATCTCCTTGTCAGAGGTTGGACAGTTTTTCGCTTGTATTGTCGCGGCGGTGTTGGAAGGTTCCTGTTTGGGGGAATGGAGACAGCATTGGCTAGCAAACTTTTTGGGCAAGGATTCCTGCGATTCATCCAAGCTTCGAGCTGATGATGGAATTTCGGCCGGTTTATTAAAGGGCGGTGACTAGATTGGTGAGGGGAGAAGCACTGGACCCATCTGTGAGATGGGCTTCAGGGTGGATTAAAACCTCTTCTCCCTTCTGGGCCAGCTGGCTCGCCGATGCCCTTGGCGGTGGCACATATTGCACTTGTATACCAGCGTTGATTCACATTTGGACTTGATGTCCTATTACCAATGTAATTGATCGATATCCATTCTTTTATTCATGAAAAATATAGCCTCCCTGTTGCCTGTGGTGTCCAGGAGTAACCCTTGCAGGTCACAGAGACAACTCGGCAGTAAGGCTGTAGGGTAGTTATAATAGCGGCTTCTCTTACTGCGATAAGCAGGTTCTCGATCACGATATTCTCCGCCTTTCTTAAACGGGAATAAATGAGAATCATATCGCCGATGGTTAGATTTTCCTACACTAAGGGCTCCGTCTTCTCAATGCTGGCCAGTCCGACTAGAACATGGCCGGACATCATCATCAGCTAGTAGACCATCCCTCCCCCAGAATATCCTCTGAGCCTTCATGTAGTGCATGGGATGGGAATCCTCTCATCATTCGACATAGCAACATTGGTAGAACGACGCTGCTGCTGATCTATCCTTGTTCAGAACTTGCTGCAGTCTGACGTTCTAGATGAGGGTCACGGAATTCTTCGAGGTCCTTTGCGATTGTGCAACTAACCTAGGAGAGATGGCGTTTGGCCTCGCAGTCTAGGACCACTGAATTTTTGCGGGTCAGAGCTTTTCCGTTTGTGCTGCTGTACTGGGAGGAAAGGTGCCGCGTTTTTTTTCTCTTCCGCGCCTTCAACCAGATCCACCTAAATTTCACTTTTACGCCGTATAATTTGAATTGCTGCCACTCTTCAGGGACGAATTTACATTTCCATCCATTGTTTATAAATTAAATCGATTATTTGTTGAATTATTTTCCGTCGATATATATATATATAAGCATCAACATCATGTAGAACGTGATCTTTGCTCTCCGCTAAAACCCCATAGGGGTTACTTATCTCCATCGACACGATCTATATCGCTGAAAACTCCGAACTCGCGCGCTGTGTGGCCGCACGGCCGAGTGATAAATATAATTAAACCATGTCCCTGGAGCGAAAATTACCAACTACTTGGGCTAAACTGCAGTATAGAAGAAAGTTATAGTCACAGCTTGCTGTAGTGCACCAGTTGATTAGGTAAGTACAAGTTAGTAGCGAGTCTGGGTGGGAGGCCATATATGTAGGGATGAGGTCTCGTACTCTAAGCAGCAGAGCTGTTTTTAAACTGTTCAAAAGTTAGGTTAAATAGTTTAAAAGAGTCTGACCCACTTTTTGTTTTTATACATAGCACTGAGGACATCAAGGTTTATGTACCATAACGCGAGATCCACCAGGACGTGTCCATGGCCACTAAGGATGGCGGTAATGAACTTTCTAAGATAGATTTTATCCAGGAATGGGCGGTTAAGAGTTTATTCCAATCCTAACCGCCTCGGGACATTACTGTATATCATGATTCCCATGGTTCAAGATGATGAATATAAATTTTCCCTCCTGCCTCCCAGGAGGCTGTAGGTTTCACTCAGCTGGAAGGAGGGCTACCGACTGATGGGCCTTCTTGGCCTGAGTGGTCAATCGATCCTAGGATGTATCTCAGGATTGCCGGCTTATGGACCGACTGGGAGGCCATTTGCTTCTAGGATATATCTCATGATTCTACTGTGTTGAGAATAGACTATTTGGTTTGCATTGCAGATGGCCGCGGGCCAGGCTTTGCGGGAAATGATGGGAACCAGGTTAGAAGCTGTAGCAGTCTTAGAATTCTGGTTCGATAGTCCATTTTATAGCGCCGAGTTCTCGGCTCTATTAAATATGACACTTTTAACCTCCAAATATTTCAATAGCATCATCGCTATTCGAAGTCATGCTTTCTTTTACACCACATTGCCTACAATTTACCTATCATATATTTCCCTCGATTTTTGTTCCCCATCTCGAGTAGACTATTGTTTAGGCACCTTTTTCTTTTTTTCTCACTATGCACCAAGGCATTCACTTTGATTTCTCCCAACTTGTTTTAATTTTGATTTCTCAAAAGCCCTAATAGAAATAATTCCCTCATCTCGAGTAGAATAGTATTTAGGCACCTTTTGCTTTTGTTTTTCCAACAATGTACCATAGCATTCAGTTGATTTCTTATAATTAAATATTTTGATTTCTCTTACTTATAATCAACCAATATCTCACCAACACCATTCCCTTTTATCTCTTATGTCACCACCAATGCTTGTATATAGCCTCTCAATAACCATAATTAAATTTCCCACAAAATTATTTTTTTTCCTTTCAGAATTCACTTCAGGTTACCCCTTCTTGAATTCTTCACATGTAGGGGGCGCATCTGTCATAATTTGTATATAACTGGATGTAACCCCACCCCAATATGTATGCAATGTATGATCTAAAGATTTTAATAAAAGCTAGGCTTAGCGAATCTGGGAGAAAGGCCATCAGAGAAGAAACAATCATTAGCAGGTTTTCATTATCCAGGAAGCAAAAGTTATTACCCAGGAACTCATAAAACTGAGTTCAAGAACCTCTTCTTCCGGGAGCATGTTAAAACAAGACAAAGACAAAGGAATAGCTAAGATCCAATCAGAGTCCAGCAGGACTAGCTAAGATCCAATGAGAGACGGCCTCGACACGACTATCATCCAATGAGAGCCCTGAGGAGTTAACGAGTTAAATCTCGGACTCAGGTTAATCAGTTAGGAGCTGGACACCGCAGCAGGCACTACGCTTCAAGACCTTCTCATCGCCCAGTCAGGACCTCGGCACCATCGCAACAAGTTGGAGCTCGCCACCATCTTTCTCAGCACCCAGATAAGTCCAATGTTCAATATGTGAACAGCCATAGGCAATTAATCAAAAACGCCAATAGTCTAAACCCCTTTCTCTCTCTTGATCGCTGGCCTATTTCTTAATCCAATCCTGTGTCCTCGTTATTTTTCCCCTGTGAGAAAACCTTACTAATTCAGCCAAAACGACTGCGCCCACATCAACCACCAAGTAAGTCAACAGGGTCTACTTACTGCTACTACATCAATAATCAATCAAACAACTCAATCAACCACCAAAAAGGCCCGAATATTACAGCGAGTCGACAGGATATAATGGAAAACGAACGAGACCAAGAGAGCAGCAGCGGGATAGGGGAGAGAAGAAAGATCGCACGACGCACCCTGGCGGAAATTTTACTCCAGTTGACTGCTGCCCTCCAGGAAGTAAAGTTGACCCGACGCGAGGGGACGTACCAGGCTCCCGCCGACGTGACATACGCCGCCCACAGACTCCTCCGAGCGACCTACTGGGAGATGGACGGAGCTACCGCCGCCATTTGGCCGGACTACCGGACGCGCCACCCCGAGGAGCCACCACCCACCAAGCCGAACCCATACGCCAACGACCAAAAAAAAACAAGTATGTGGACTGGCCCATCCCAACAAACTCAACACGCGAGCGCACGGGCAGTGCAAACAGTCCCCACTCAGCAGCACGCCCGGCGTCCCACACCTCCACAACACGCCCGAGACGTACAAGCCGCCCAAGCCTTTCGTCACTAAGGTAGGCAGGCACCGAACCCTTTTCGTCAGCCAATGGACGATGAAACTGTCCCTAACCCCTGAACTGTCACCCCCTTTAATTGATACAGGCGCAAGTTTGAATATAGTGTCCTATAATCTCTATAAAATTTTAAAAACTAACCTCCCTAAATTAAAATTGAAAAAACAGTCTTTAGACCTACAGGCCGTGAACGGTCTTGTATCAACAATAGGTAAAATAATCCTCCCCCTGCCAATAGGTAAACTAACTAAAAAAGAGAATTTCCATGTGGTGGAAGCACCTCTGCCATTTGGAATTCTCGGCATAAATACCCTCCGTAATTTTAAAATAGCAATAGACTTCAACCAAGGCACTATGTTCCAGCTTGACGCTCCATTGTCCCCCATCAACTACAATTTTAATGATGTACCCAATGAATGCACGTATTGGGAGTGCCAAGCGGTGTCACAAAGGACTCACCATGCACACAAACCTTCCGCACATGGCACCCAATGCGCGCATCCATTGGTCAAAACCCAATCACCAACATGCCAATCTAGTTACGCGCACGCACAACACAATTTTTTCACTAAGGCCAATTGCCTTTATTATATGCCCTCAATGCACAAGTCCACCACGGCCTCAAATCACAACAACAAGGCACAACATGTGTCCCTCCAACAGGGCAACTCTCACACTAAACACACGCGTGACCACACGACCATCACGCACGTGTACATCGCAACAAACACGACACTCACAACAACAATGCCCAGACAGTGTCCATCCAACAGGAGAGCTCACAAAACAAGCACACACGTGCACATCGCAACAAGCGCGACACTCGCACCAAAAGGCGACAACAACGCCACGCAAACACATGCACAACCACTACCAATACAACCACACCATCTACACGAAACATAGAAACAATTCACGCCACCCAACAAACACACAATCGCAAAACATTGCGATCTTTCTTAAGCGCTGTGAACGTTTATAAAAAGTTCATTCCGGATTACGCCCGCTTGCGGACGCCACTTGTCAACCTTCTAAAAAGGGATGTCATGTGGGTCTGGGATGACGAATGCCAGAAAGCGTTCACTAGCCTGAAAGAAAGCCTTACAACACACCCTAGTTTACACCTTTTCAAAGAAGGTCTGCCATGCCAGGTGTACTGTAACGCCTCAACACTCGGCATCGCCGGCGTCCTTAAACAGGTCCACCCTGATGGGAAGACCTACAGAGTCCAAAATTTCAGCCGCTCCCTGCGTTCACACGAACGGAGCTATTCCATATCTGAACTCGAGTGCTTAGCAATCGTTGAGAGTGTGGATAAGTTCCGCGTCTGTTTGATGGACAGAAAATTTACTATATTTTCTGACCATCCCGCATTCCAGTGGCTGAAAAAGATCAAAAACCCATCAGGTAGAATATTTCGATGGAGATTAAGGCTATCAAGATACGAATATGAGGTTCGTTACATAAATAGAGTACAACAATATGAAACGGACGTCATAACTCGTAACCCGTTCTGTGGCTTCTTAGACGCCTCCCTCATTAAGAGCCATCAGCCTTCCCCATCGGGAAATTCTAGCTTGACCATTGATCACAATGGACTGCATACCGTTTCCCGAAAAGGTGTAACCAAAATAGTAATCCCAAAACCAATCACAAACAAGCTACTTAAATCAGTACACAAAGTACAACCATCCAAACATCTCAAAGATGACGAGACTCATCTCCGCTCAATATTATTGGCAAAACATGACACAAGACATTGCACAACAGGTAAAAACCTGTCCAACCTGCCAATTAATAACACGTATCGATGAATCCAACCAACCTCTCCAAAGAGACACTGAAACAGTCCACATAAACAAACTAAATCCGTACACAAAAATACCACACACACAATACCAACAATACCAAAAATAAACGATCTACGACAGAGGAACGATTACACGTTTTCACTTAAAACACCTACACCCGACATTTTTTCAACAGAACCATTGACATCCAAACTGGCGAACAGCGAACCTGACATTCATTTAGATCCTACCATTTTTTTCCAAAAACCGATTTACACAACTCACCCATAGTAACAAGGAACGCAACATAGCCCATCCGCAAATACATCCAATTCCAAGTTCACCACAACCCGTAGAATTACAACCCGATAATCAAAAAACCCAATTCGTGGAGAAGACATGGGAGAAAATGTGCCAATATCCCATATTTCACCTAATATGTGTTATCTGTCTTCTAATTATGCCCTATAAACTCACTCCATTTACAATAATAGTTTACATTGGAATATATACCCTACAACCCCAACGGCTTTACCAGCTACAGGAAGCAGTCTTCCATATAGGAAGTTCCGTCTTAAAAGCCATCTTCCATATAGGAAGTTCCGTCTATACGCTTGTCGCAGTTTTATTGGATATCCTAAAAACCCTCTTCCATATAGGAAGTTCCATCCTAAAAGCCATCTTCCATATAGGCAGTGCAATTTTTGAATTTCTAACCCTTATATGGGAAATAATAGAAGAAAATTTCCAGAGGACAATTAGAGGGTCTCGACCTAACTAATTAAACGGCGTCCAGAGGGAGTAATACAATATAAATCAATTAGACGACAGGAAGTTTCAATTACACAAGAGGGGAATAGATTTAGAACACTCCCGAATCAATTAGGAAGCCGGAAGTAAGATGGAGGCCATTTTCTTCCCGCGCGACAAATACGCCGACATCTACATGTCACCAAATTGCAGCTTCGCTCGGGTAGGGTGGACAAATTTAGAATTCTCCCCCACACGTCCGGCAATAAAATTGAGGTCACCGCGTTCCCCCGTCCGCCATTTTAACGGTCTTGGATCCCAGTTACAACGAACTTACATATCGATTCATATAAAAAACACAATTTAATTATATTAATATTATTAACAAACAACATCCCAATGAATTTTACCCTCTCTATTATTTTTATTCTTCTTCTTCCAAAAACTTTTACATTTACCCACACTAAGCACAATAGACTTTAGGATTTTGACAACACATAAAATTCATTTTTACATTTCACACACAAACTTATAACATGCCCAAACAACAGCCCAATGAATTGCCGACCAAATTCGATTCTTTTAATAACATTTTTAAAAAATATCACATGGCAACACCTAAAAAACTCACGACAAATGCACAACACGCAGATCTCAAGGTTAAATACGAACAAAAACACGCACATTACCACTTAATGGATAGGAAAAATTAAGTAGCAAAGCTTTCGAGCTTACGTTTCTTCCGAAAGGAATAAACAACCACTTTAGAAGGGTCGAGGACTTTTCTCGAACCCTGTATTCAAAGATCCGACTCCGGTTACGACCTCCCGATAAAAAAGGTGGATATCGGGCGAGCATATCTTAAATGCCCTAGGGAATTGCATAAAAAATCCCTAGAACGCATTAAGGCTCGGGACATATTAACATAATACACTCGGCCTTGAGATCTGGAAGACACAAAAACCACAAAACAACATACACACGTAAGGTTAATTAGATTCCCATGTCTCCTGTATACATAATACAAAGCACAATTGGGAAAGATCATGCTTCTACCCATGAGTCGCACGGGAAAGACAAAAAATCTACGTGGCAAATAAAAAGAGCTGATTGCGCCGCGTGACATAGATTTTGGCATGTAATTTTATCACAAAGAGAGTTTGTGAACCTCTCGCTCTACATTTTACTTATCCCATTCATTTACATCTTTTATTATTTTTAAAATCAAAATTCTTAATCAAATTTATCATTTATCTTAATCAAATATTTACCATTTATATAACAATTTCTTTTTATTTTGTTCATAAACCAAAGACTCTCAACAACTAAACAAATTTTTCTCAACAAAAACTGACTGGTTTTCTTTTAATATTAGATATTTTATCCTTTTTTAAATTTTTTTATTTCCAAAAAGCCTTTTTCTTTTTTTCAACCATACACCAAGGCATTCACTTTGATTTCTCCCAACTTATTTTAACTTTGATTTCTCAAAAGCCCTAATAGAAAAATTCCCTCGATTTTTGTTCCCCATCTCGAGTAGAATATTGTTTAGGCACCTTTTTCTTTTTTTTTTTCCACTATGCGCCAAGGCATTCACTTTGATTTCTCACAACAACATTTTATTTTTGATTTCTCAAAAGCCCTATTAGAAAAATTTCCTTCGATTTTTGTTCCCCATCTCGAGTAGATTATTGTTTAGGCACCTTTTTCTTTTTTTTCTCACTATGCACCAAGGCATTCACTTTGATTTATCCCAACCTATTTAAATTTTGATTTCTCAAAAGCCCTAATGGAAAAAATTCCCTCGATTTTTGTTCCCCATCTCGAGTAGAATAGTATTTAGGCACCTTTTGCTTTTGTTTTTCCAACAATGGACCATAACATTCAGTTGATTTCTTATAAATAAATATTTTGATTTCTCTTACTTATAATCAACCAATATCTCACCAACACCATTCCCTTTTATCTCTTACAAGATTGTGTGTGAATATGTGAGAAAGATGTAATATCGTTGTTGTTTTCTTGGCCGACTGTTTTACATATGGTGTTATCTTAAAATTGCTTGTTTTGAATATTTTTTTAGATTGAGATTATTAGCTAGTATGTAAAAAAAATTAACTCTGTTGAATTTTTTTTTGTATTTATATATAAATAAAATTAACTCTGTTGATTTTTTGTATTTAATCGATAACAGCGAAGTTACGCATGTTAATGTTAGGAAAAATATTTTAATGTTAAGCAAAACCTGCTCCATCTCGTTTTACATAAATGTTGAAAATTTGGTCGAAATTGATGCATTGTAACGAAAGTTTTTAGCGAACAACACTTATGAAATTTGCATTTTATTAATATAGATGTCACCACCAATGCTTGTATATAGCCTCTCAATAACCATAATTAATTTTCCCACAAATTTTTTTTTCCTTTCAGAATTCACTTCAGGTTACCCCTTCTTGAATTCTTCACATGTTGGGGGCGCATCTGTCATAATTTGTATATAACTGGATGTAACCCCACCCCAATATGTATGCAATGTATTATCTAAAGATTTTAATAAAATCTAGGCTTAGCGAATCTGGGAGAAAGGCCATCAGAGAAGAAACAATCATTAGCAGGTTTTCATTATCCAGGTAGCAAAAGTTATTACCCAGGAACTCATAAAACTGAGTTCAAGAACCTCTTCTTCCGGGAGCATGTTAAAACAAGACAAAGACAAAGGAATAGCTAAGATCCAATCAGAGTCCAGCAGGACTAGCTAAGATCCAATGAGAGACGGCCTCGACACGACTATCATCCAATGAGAGCCCTGAGGAGTTAACGAGTTAAATCTCAGACTCAGGTTAATCATTTAGGAGCTGGACACCGCAGCAGGCAGTACGCTTCAAGACCTTCTCATCACCCAGTCAGGACCTCGGCACCATCGCAACAAGTTGGAGCTCGCCACCATCTTTCTCATCACCCAGATAAGTCCAATGTTCAATATGTGAACAGCCATAGCCAATTAATCAAAAACGCCAATAGTCTAAACCCCTTTCTCTCTCTTGATCGCTGGCCTATTTCTTAATCCAATCCTGTGTCCTCGTTATTTTCCCCTGTGAGAAAACCTTACTAATTCAGCCAAAACGACTGCGCCCACATCAACCACCAAGTAAGTCAACAGGGTCTACTTACTGCTACTACAACAATAATCAATCAAACAACTCAATCAACCACCAAAAAGGCCCGAATATTACATATATCATTTGAACATACCAACATTTATATGTTATAGGTGTCTATATTTTAATTTTCGGCCAACAATCCCTTACGTTCCATATGTTCGATATTCGATTTATCCCCTCAGCCAATAATCTCTCTCTACCCACTCCAAAAAGAATTGCCGCGCACCATCCAGAATCCGATCGCAGCTGTACGAATAAGACAAAATCCCCAATAACTACAAACTGCCGAATGATTTCCGTCGACCTTGAATCTTCATACAAGTGTATATATCTACCCACACGAAGAATCCCTTATAGAAATACAAAAAGATCTTTGATACTAACTCGCAACTTATCCTACCCATATCAAATAAACCACACACACAAATATTGAGTAAATAATATCAGGGCTCCAGGGAAAAGTATCTTTTCATTTTTTGTTAGCTGCAATGACTTTTTGTGAAACGGATTCAAGTAATAATTGATTTGGTGATAGATTATTCATGTTTAACTTGAGTTGACAATTCAATAAAATAATCCCTTGTATCAATATTGAGTAAATAATATCAGACCTCCAGGGAATATATATGTTGTAATATATTCCAATGTATACCTATATCCCCATGTGGTTTATAGTTATAATGTAATTGCCAATGTGACAGAAATAAAATTTCGAGTTAGTGACAGCCGGTGCCAATAGAGGAAAAAGGTCCGAAAAACAAGTCGGGTTACCAGGTGTGCCCCCGTCTTACTCAAACAGATTAGTCCGCTTTGAGATAAGGAGAATTGACAGACCCCTCTAGATAGATCTCCCCTGACCGGTATCGGCTTCACCTACTCTCTCGCCATCTCTATGGTGACATCCAACATGCCTTGTCCTTTTGTGCAATCCCAATTCCACGCCTGAAACCACTCTAAACATTGTGGCTACCACGACTGCAACCAACACGCCTCACTACATTCATCCAACAGGATAACAAACTACATTACTACATATATATAATAGATATATTCAATATTTATTCCTTTCATTCAATTATTTTAGATAAAAATCATCATTATACAAACAAATGAATCATTTGGCCATATAAACCATACAATATCAGTTATTAAATCATGTATAAAAAGTCCTTGCACACTGCTAAAAAAATATGGATATCATAAAACTCACACACAGCTTTATTAAGACCACCGGTCTTATACAGATTCACCACAGGAAGACACTGCGTGACATTGAAAATGGAACACCAAGAAATAGTGGCCAGAAAGTGATGAAACTCGGCAGACAGAGAGAGACAGGGACGAACAATAAGTGATCTTTATTTCAAAATGATAGTCATAATACAGAGCGAGAACGGCGTCGGCTTAGTAGCAAGTAGGACCACCGCGGACGGCGATGCACGCAGCAACACGTCTAGGTAGAGAGTCAATCAGAGTGCGGATGGCGTCCTGAGGGATGGCTCTCCATTCCCTCTCAACCATTTGCCACAGTTCGTCTTCTGAACGCGGCTGTGGCAAGGCATGCAGACGGCGTTGAATGATGTCCCAGACGTGCTCGATTGGTGAGAGATCAGGAGAGTACGGTGGCCAGGGAAGCATCTGTACATCTTGCAGAGCTTGTTGGCTAATGCGAGCAGTGTGCGGTCGGGCGTTATCCTGCTGATAAAGGGCATTGGATACCCCCTGAAGGTAGAGGAGTGTCACCGGTCGCAGCACATCATCAACGTATCGTTGGGCCGTCATAGGGCCCTGAATACGAAGTAAAGGTGACCTGGAATCATACGCGATTGCGCTCCAAACCATGATTCCACGTTGTCGCACGGTGGGGCGTTCCACAATTGCTGCCGGATTGGACCTTTCTCCACGTCGACGCCACACGCGTACACGGCGACTATCACTGGACAAGCAGAAACGCGACTCATCTGAGAACACGACCCTGTGCCATTCCGTCATCCACGTCGATCTAGCCCGGCACCATTCCAAACGTTGGCGCCTATTCGGTGGGGTCAATGGCAGTCTTCTTAGCGGACGGCATGAGTGCAAGCCATTAGCAACCAATCGACGGGAAATGGTTCTGGTCGAGATGGAATGATCTAGGGTGTCTTGCATATGTTGCAGGATGGCGGTACAAGTGGCTTGTGGGGCCGCCACTGCTTGTCGAAGGATACGCCGATCCACACGTGCTGACGTCACTCTGGTTGCACGGACATTCCTATAAATTGCCACATTTCCTTGTTCCAACCATCTTCTCCACAGTCGGTGCACCGTGGACGCACCAAGGTGTGTATCAGCTGCGATTTGACGTATGGACCATCCTGCCCTTTTCAGTCCGATCACCATGCCCCTCGTAAAAGCGTCTGTCTGCTTGAACTGCCTCCGTTTACGATGACCTGGCATTCTCTGTTATTACACGTGTCTTTTGACACAAGAACAAAATTTCTACAATGATTTTTTTTGAAGAAATAACGACACGAATACTGTCCTTTCTGCAAGTTCCTTCCCTTATATCTTACTCCATGTGCGCACGAGAGCTGCGCATTTTACATCATTTGCATAACTCGGTTAGGCGCGTCTACCCTGAAATTTGCATAATTTTCTGGCCACTATTTCTTGGTGTTCCATTTTCAATGTGGGACTTGGGACTTTTAGGACAGTTGGTGATTGTGTGCGACACGAACGGCCGCTCAGCGGTGGCAGGCCCGTCTCTCTCTCTGGTTGTCTGGGTTCCTCTTCCAAATTGTGGTGTCCTTATTTCTCTTTCCCCACCTTATTATTTTATTATTGCCACTTAAAAGTCGACAGGATAAGACCTGGCCGAGAAGCAAATCCCTCATATACCAGAGTATGAAGAAAACAAGACTCAATACCACGATGATCGGACAAACCCACAACCAAGTTCCACAAGACTCAACGACCGACTCTACTGTGGCCGCTTCTCTTCGAGCTCTCACCCTCTGTCTCGACCAACTTTTAAATCGTGAGCCTGAAGAAACAATCACTCACGACGGAGATGAACCTGCCGCACACTTCTTCTCACAACTTGAGTCTCAGCCGAACTTCCACAGCTTAGAGCCAGCACGCCAAGCTCGAAAGTCTCTATCATCACTCAGAGGCGAACCTCGCAAAATTGCACAAGAGTTAGCTATACTCAATAAGACTTATGAAGAGGTCAAGGAGTCACTCTGCGCCGTCTATCCCCGACGCCCTAGCTTCACTCTTCAAGAGTTCTATGAGCTTAAATGCACGTCGATGGCCGAGATCGAGAGACCTACTACAAGAACAAGGTCCGAATAGAATTGGCGATCAACCTCCCCAAGAGTGCCATCGTGCAAGAACTATCCAACGGTGTGCCACGTCACTATGGCAACCTTTTAAAGATGGCACAACCCTCGGAACCAGAAGAATGGTTGTGCTTAGCCCAGCAGCTGGCCTACGAAGGGGATAACACCAGCACTAAAGCTGCCCAACAACGATCACCGCGCCAGAACAGAGCACCTTCCACCACCGTGGACAAGACCCCACCATATCCTTGCCGTTACTGTGGCGGACAACACTGGCATGCACAGTGTCAGCAGCGAGGGCCCTACCAGCGGCCCTTTCGGACCTTTACACCTGCGGTCCACAACATCGAACAACCCCAAAGATCGACTCACCCTGCAGGTGTCTACGAGACCGCAGCAACGACGAGCTCGGGAGAAACCAAGTAATGCCAACTTCGGCAGCAGAACTCCTCCGAAGCTCAATGAACCTACTTGCACCCTAAACCAGCATACGCCTGTAAGTGCAATTGTTTTAACCCCTATCATTCATTCTTTAAAGATGCCATTCCTAGTTGACTCTGGAGCCAATGTTTCCATAATTAGTTTAAATCAATTTGAATATATTAAAAATTTTAATAGTTTCATTTGTTCCACCCCTATTAGCAATGATGTTAATATCCGTACTATATCTAGTCATGCCAAACCAATCGGATTAGTAACCTTACCAATACAATTTAATAATTTTAATTTTAATGAAACATTTTATATTTTAAATTCACCCCTTGAACATGGTATCCTATCTATTCATGTTATGCTATTCTAAAGATTAACAATAGAATTTCATAATCAATTGATACTTCAAAATAGTGTTCCAGTACCTAAACATTTGTACCATTTTGTATGTGACCTTCCCACTTGTAAGCACGGCTCGCGGGTAATAACTTTTAACCCTAAACGACCCATAATTCACTCGGTTAACTTAGGCGTTGACGATTTTCAACCTCCACGTGAGCCTTGCTTACAAACAACCATTAGTAATCTTTATCAACCTTCCCCTGAATGCCCCTCTCACCCTTACATCCTTAATAACCTTTCTACCAGCCCATGCCCCTCGAGAGAATTAATGATTAAAGCATTTATCGAACAACGCCCAGAAATGCCTATCCCTTATCAGCAATTATTGTATTCTTTTAAAGATATTTTCCCTATCAATAAATTCAATGTATTATCACTTAACATAACCCCTGTAAAGATCTAAATTATTTCCGATAAGGTTATTTCCCTCCGATCATACCGAACACCCTATGCCTACCAGAAGGAAATTCAGGACCAGGTATCTCAACTTCTAAAACATGACATAATCACCCCCTCCTCTAGCCCATATTCCTCCCCTGTGACACTCGTTCGCAAACGCGATAACACCATGCGCCTCTGCATCGACTTCCGTCGCGTGAACAAACTAGTACCCTCGGATTTGCATCCTTTGCCATTGATGGAAACGGTACTGGATAACCTGTCGAAAGCCAGAGTATTTAGCACCGTTGACATAAGCAATGCATACTATCAAATCCCCATCGCGGAGGAGAGTCAACCACTACTCTCTTTCGTGACTCAACAAGAACAATATAATTTCAAACGCTTACCTTTTGGATTCAGATCAGCACCCCAAATTTTCGAACGTGTGATTACCCAGTTGATCCACAAACACCACCTCTCTTTCATAGCCCATTATTATGACGACTTCTTTATTTTTTCTGACTCTTCAGAACAACACCTTACACACCTTCGACTTTTCTTTAAATTCTGTTTAGAAGAAAACCTCCAGCTTAACCTTAAAAAATGTAATTTTTATCAAAATGAAATAGATTTTCTCGGCTACCACATTACCGCAGGGACTTACACACCTAATATTAAAAATACCGAAATAATCAACGCTATTAGAACCCCTATCAACATTAAAACTCTACAATCATTTTTAGGGGCCGTCAACGTATATCATAAATTCATCCCAGAATATGCGAGACTTCGCCACCCCTTAAATCAATTACTAAAAATGAACGCCAAATGGCTTTGGACCTGAATTGTCAACAAGCCTTTGATAAATTGAAGCAACACCTCGCAACACAACCTGTGTTACATCTATTTCAAGAAGGGCTCCCATGCCAGGTCTATTGCGACGCTTCCACGCAGGGCATCGCAGGTGTACTCAAACAAGTACATCCTGACGGTAACCTCTACCCTGTATAATATTTCAGTCGCGCGTTGCATTCCTATGAGCGTAATTACACTATATCTGAACTGGAGTGCTTAGCCATTGTAGAGTGCGTTGACAAATTCCGAGTGTACCTGCTAGGTACAAGGTTTGTCATCTACTCGGATCATCACGCCTTACAATGGCTAAAGACCACAAAAGACCCCACCGGACGCCTCTTTCGTTGGAGCCTTCGACTATCAGCTTACGATTATGAGGTCAAATACCTCAAGGGCTTGCGTCAGTACGAGTCGGACCTACTCTCCCGTAATCCTTTCTGCGGATTTCTATCCACATCCCAAATAAAAGATCATCAGGGCGAATTACGAAGAAACACAAGGTATATCCTCAATGATAAAGACCTTATGACCATCACACGACGGGGTTTCACTAAAATAATTGTTCCACCATCACTCCGTGGCACCCTACTACAACGAGCCCATCGCGATTTCAATCACCCCGGCATTTCGCAGATGACCAGACTGATCGCAGCCCAATACTATTGGGACGGCATGACAAATGACATCAGGACACATGTAAGAGCCTGTTCAATATGCCAATTAGTCAAACCACCAAACGGACCTATCTACGGAGAATTGGGACAACTCCCCCCAGCGGTCTTGCCATACAAACTAGTGTCACTAGATACTATTTCTGGATTCGCGAAATATGGAAATTCTCAGACCTTCTTACATGTCGTAGTGGACCATGCCACACGGTACGCGTGGGTATTTCCACCTCGGTCCACCAGCATTCTCACCTATACCCAAGTGATTAAAAAAGGTGATGCAGTTTGGTTCTCCTGAACGACTTTTGACGGATAGAGCTCCTGCCTTCACCTCTCCGAAATTTCGTAGATTTTTGATTAGACATAACATTGGCCAACTTCTCACGGCAAGCAACAACCCTCAGGCCAACGGATTAAGTGAACGACTAAACGCCACGATTAATGGCAAACTTAAACTGTTGCGCCTCCAGCAACCTAAGACGGCCTGGACCAAACTACTACCTCAGGTCCTTCAGGCTTATAACAATACCCCACATTCTGTGACCGGGTTTCCACCGTCATACCTCTTGTTAGGTAGTTTCCCGATACAACTATCCGAGCATGTACAAAACTACCCAAAACTCGACGACGCCAGAGAATTGGCCTATCAAAGGACACACGAACGACACTTACGCGACAAAGCGAGATTCGACCAAACACATAGAGCTTCCGATTTTGAAGTAGGCGATCTCGTTTTGGCAAAAACATACCACCATCCAGACACCGGTAAACTGGCACCCTTCTTCTCAGGACCTTATGAAATACTGGAGATAATTTCCCCTCAAATCATACGGATCAACCGCTCCAACCGACCTCTAAGTCGTGAGACAGATACAATTCATGTCAACAAATTAAAACACTATACGGAAAACGAACAATTTATTTCACCGCCCGTAAATGATCGAGACCAACCCAAAAATACCTTCAATTTCCCATATAAACACTTCAATCACACTCTAATCCATACTAAAACGGCTATTAACTCACGAAAGCAACATGACTACACTTACAATCAAGATGATCAAAGATATTTGAACCGCTTATCCCCTGAAATCTTTACCAATTACTAACCCGACAACGAGACTTTACGATCCCGGAGTTACCAAACTAT
Organism: Cordylochernes scorpioides; assembly: GCA_030710605.1. NCBI lineage: Eukaryota > Metazoa > Arthropoda > Arachnida > Pseudoscorpiones > Chernetidae > Cordylochernes > Cordylochernes scorpioides. Next base: position 120,786,759 of record CP092864.1, read on the forward strand.
TTTCGGAACCAACCCATAGAACTATCTCTCTGACTCACTACTAGAACCCAGTAGTATCTAAATAATTAAGGTAGAAAGGCCCAAAGCAAGTTTCCCCTCGCTCTGTTCGCCTATATTCTACCTTTGCATCTCGAACTATTTTATCTTCGCAAATTAAATATAAGTCCATTCGACTTCCTGACCTACACACGGGACTTTTTGTTGGAGAGAGTAACTTCTCACACCGGCTGTTGCTTAGCAACGCCAGCTTCTCCCAGACATCACGTGACCTGGCGCCACTCCGACCGGCCGTACCTGTATAAGTTTCAGGTTTGCTGTTTATGTCTGCCACTGCGCTTGCCTTTTTGACTCTCTTTGTTCCTTGTCATCTTAATATAATATTACTGTTAATTAAGCAATACTTTCTGAGATCCAGCCTCTGATTCTCTTACATGGCAGCAGAGCGTGGTTGGTATCAAATATTTTTGTTTATCTAAGCTGAAATTCGTTTGCTTGCTCAAGATGACAACTGAACTTCCACAAATTCAAAAATTCAACGGCGATAATTTTCATCTATGGAAATTTCAAATGAAGATTATTCTAGAAGCAAAATATCTTCTCAGTAAACTGATGGCTCTGAAGTAAAACCTGAAATAGAGGATATTGCAAAATTCTCTGAATGGAAAAAGAAAGATGCAAAATCCAAAATGCTGATCACTACTGCTCTAGAGTTTAAATATCTTCAACAGATTGTTAATTGCCAGACTTCAGCAGAAATGTGGAAGAAATTATCAACAATATATGAACTGAAATCTGAAACAAACAAATATTTGCTGCAACAAAGATATTTCGAATATAAAATGAATCCAAATGATAACATTGCTTCTCACATTTCCAAAGTTGAAACTCAGGCACAACAAATGAAAGATCTAGGTGAGCCAATCTCTGATGTTGCCCTAATTACAAAGATAATTTGCAGCTTGCCTGATAAATACAAGAATTTCATAACAGCGTGGGATTCAGTTTCATCAGAAGAAAAGACTCTAGAAAACTTTACGGCAAGATTACTGAAAGAAGAAAGCTTACAGGATCATTGGGATTCTTCAGGAAATTTTAAACCAGATAATGCCTTGATGACTTTTTCGAAGTTCAACAGAAATTCAACAGCTTCCAACAAAAAACAGCAGCATCAACAATCCATTAAAGATAAAAAGAAGAACACACACTGTGAATATTGCAAGAAGAAAGGACATTGGTGGAAAGAATGCTATAAAAGAAAGGAAGAACAAAAAGGACAACAGCCAAGTTCTTCAGCCAGAGATGATAGCTGTGCTTTTTCAGCTGAGACAAGTGCCTTCCTCGCTGAAACAAAGGATTCCTGTTTTGCAGATTCTGGAGCAACGGATCACATGACTTTCAGAAGAGAATGGTTCTCCACGTTCGAAGAAATACCAGAAGGTGTTTATTCTGTGTGCCTTGGAGATGGAAAGAAGATCTATGCAAAAGGTAAGGGAAATATTGATATTCTCTCTTATGTTGATAGTCAGGAAATTAATGCAACTCTTTTGGATGTTCTCTACATACCTGAATTGGAGACCAATCTTTTTTTCAATATCTACTGCAAAAAAAAAACATGGTTTGACGCTCATTTGTAAAGGAAATCAGATAAAATTGACAAAAAAATTCGAAAGTGCTAGTTACTGGAATAAAGGACAATTCAAATCTTTATAGAATTTTTATTAAAGCAAAGCAATCTTCTCAAACTCATGTTGCTCACTTAAGTCTAGATATATGGCATCAAAGAATGGGTCATGTAAATCCTATAAAATTAACCCAAAAGTTTGAAAATAATGTTTTTGAAGAAAACATTAAAATTAGAGAAAAGCCTGATTCTTTACTATGAAAAACAAAATAGAAAAGTTTTTCACGCGTCAACAAGTCCAAATTCGACCTATCCAGGAGAGCTGATCTATTCAGATGTTTGTGGACCAATGAGTAAAAGATCACCAGGTGGATCATTATATTTTGTATCATTCAAGGATGATTTTTCAAGATTTAGAGCGGCCTACTTCATTAGGCATAAATCAGATGTACTTGAGAAATTTAAAGAATTTGTAAAAGAGTTAGGACTGAAACTGGAAATAAAATAAAAAGATTCAGAACAGATAATGGCACAGAATTCTTAAATAAGAATTTTTCTGATTATCTAAAATCTCTAGGAATTGTTCATGAACTCACTGCTCCATATACCCCAGAACAGAATGGAATTTCTGAAAGAGATAACAGAACAATAGTTGAATCAGCTAGATGCTTGTTACATGGAAGAAAAATGCCGCTTGAACTGTGGGCTGAAGCCGTAAACACAGCAGTCTATCTCTTAAATAGATGTACTACTAAAATATTGGGAAATTCTACACCTTATGAAATATGGTACAAGAGAAAACCTTCCATCTTACATTTGAAAACTTTTGGATGTAACGCTTATGTGCATATGCCAAAAGATAACAGAAAGAAATTAGACAAAAAGAGTATTCGTACATTTTTTGTTGGATATACTGAAACTAACAAAAATTATAGAATGTGGGATTCTATTGCTAGAAAAAATATCATAAGCAGAGATGTAATATTTACTGAAGCTAATACATCAGAAAATATTCAGGATAACCAACAAGAACAGGTAACTATATATAGTGAAGAAAGTGTTGATAACACAAATACCAGTTCCAAACCAGAAGAATCATGTCGATACCCTCTCAGGAATAGAATCAGAGAAAAGGAACAATCATAAACCAACTGTACAAGAGCTATTTCATATGTTTGTTATGTCCATGACCAAGAACCATTGAACTATGAAGATACAATTGTAGGACAAAACTCAAAAAAGTGGAAACTAGCTATGGACGATGAATTCAATTACTTGATGAAAAATCAAACATGGACTTATGTGACACTACCATCAGACAGAAAAGCTATTGCATGCAAGTGGGTATACAAATAAAGCAAAATGCAGATGGATCAAATAAAATGTTTAAGGCTAGACTAGTTGCGAAAGGTTATTCACAAAAATCAGGACTTGATTATGGTGAAACTTTTTCTCCAGTAATAAAATTCGATTCAATTAGAACAATCTTATCGCTTTGTGCATCACTTGATATGGAAATGATTCAATTAGATGTAAAAATCTTCCTTCTTGAATGATGATTTGGAAGAAGAACTTTACATGGAACAACCCCAAGGTTATGAAAACCCAGATTTTCCAAATCATGTTTGCTCTCTTCAGAAAAGCATCTATGGTCTTAAGCAATCCCCCAGAATGTGGAACAAGAAATTTCATGAGTTTTCAATTAAGTTTGATCTCAAACCTAGCATATCAGATTCATGTGTCTATACAATGAAATGTAAACAGACTTACATATTACTTGCAATATATTGATATGTAAATGATTGCTTAATCTGCAGTGTAAATAAACAACATTTAGATGATATAGTACAGTACTTAAATTCCAATTTTGAAATAAAAACTTTTTTTGCCGATTATTTCCTTGGTCTACAAATATATCGAGATAGAACAACTAAAATGTTATTTCTACATCATGCCTCATACATTGAAAGAACACTTTAACATTACAACCTTCTTGAAATTAAGTTACAATCTGTACCTTCTGATCCTTACTCAAAACTAACAAAAGAGATGTGTCCAAAGGATAATCAGGAAATTGAAGAAATGAACAAGATTCCATACAGACAGACAATTGGTAGTTTAATGTACCTCATGACTGGAACTAGACCTGATATTGCCTACGCAGTCAGCAGGGTTAGCCAATTTATGAACAACCCAGGACCTTCACATTGGACCGCAGTAAAGAAAATATTTGGATACTTAAAAGCTACGAAAAACATCGATATTTGTTTTGGTGGGAGTTCCTGCACTACATCTCTGATAGGTCTTTCCGATGCTGATTTTGCTGGAGACCTAGACACAAGAAAATCAACCACCGGATATGTGTTCATGTTGAATAATGGACCTATTTCTTGGTGCAGTCAAAAACAGAATTGTGTGTCTCTGTCAACAACAGAATCTGAATATATTGCGGCTTCCAAAGCAACGAAAGAAGCAATTTGGCTGAGACAACTTCTACGCGAGCTACATCAAGAACAAGTAAAGCCTACAACAATTTTTCGCGACAATCAAAGCTGCATAAGACTTGTTCACAACCCAGAATACCACAAAAGAACTAAACATATTGATATTTCGTATCACTTTATCATATATCATTTTCAAAAACATGCAATTAACCTTCTTTATGTCTGCTCCAATGATCAAGCTGCAGACATATTCACGAAAGCTCTACCTCCAGAAAAGTATAGAAGACTAAGAAGCCAACTTGGACTGTTTGAAACAACAAAGTGCTTGTTAGGTGGGAGTGTTGGAGAGAGTAACTTCGCACACCGGCTGTTGCTTAGCAACGCCAGCTTCCCCCAGACATCACGTGACCTGGCGCCACTCCGACCGGTCGTATCTGTATAAGTTTCAGGTTTGCTGTTGTTGTCTGCCACTGCGCTTGCCTTTTTGACTCTCTTTGTTCCTTGTCATCTTAATATAATATTACTGTTAATTAAACAATACTTTCTGAGATCCTGCCTCTGATTCCCTTACACTTTTCCCCTCGGACTCGCTACACAAGTAACTGCATAGAAAAGGTAGAATAGCCCAAAGCAAGTTTCCCCTCGCTCTGTTCGCCAAAATTCTAACATTGTATGTAGTTCTATATTTACCTCAGTCCTGAGCTCACACAATTTCCAACCTCAATCTCATTTCTCGTACTCTACACCTATAGCATAGAAAGCCCATGCCAAGTTTACCCTTTCCATGTCCGCCTGAAAAATATCTTAAAGTGTAGAGTTCCCCAGTCTTAATGACCTTCAGAATTTCACCATGTGTATGTGACTCCTCTTCTCGTTGTTCATACTCCTCAATATAATTTCCCTTATAATACATTAGATGTTATTGTATATGGCCTTTTATAGCTTTGATATTATCAAAAATTCCCTTAAATATCAAACTCTCCGGTGTTGTAAAACTGTTTGTAAATAATATTTACTTGTGTACTATACAATATTTTATTTACATAAAACTATGTCACCATAACCTTAATTAATTTCAACTGTAAAATTATTTTCTTTATTTCTGGCTTCTCCAGCTTTAAGTATACTCAAACCATGTTCAGCCTTCTTCAACGGGGGCCAATATGCCTTTTTTCACAGAATTTACAACAAAAAGCCTTTATTTAGGGTCACTGACCCTATCCAGGATTCACCAGAGGTATGCATAAGAACAAAGCAGTGAGACAAAGGAAATAACAATATAGACAGAAGAAAAAAAAACAAGAAAGAGAAAGAGGGAAGCAAGAAAAACAACACAAAAAGAGTAGCAGTAAGATAGTGAGGAGTGAGTGTCACTTGGCCTTCTTCTGAGATATGGACTTGTGGAAACCATAAAACGCCGTAGCAATATACTTATTCTGGGTCATATTGTCAATTATTGATGGAAGTGAAGCACAGAGTTGCCCAGTTTTGAGCATAAGGGTTTTTTCACAGAATATATGAAAACATGTTCTTTAAAAATTTGAATGTATCATTTAAAATACAAAATTATTATAACACAAGGTAGAAAATGATATAATAAAATTAATTTTGGCATAATTTTATATATTGCCACGTAGAAAATAAGGAAAGACAAACTTCAGGATGACACGGCAATTTATTTAAGGTCAAAGCAAAATCAATGAGGGAAGTTTCCAGAGTAGTAAAATATAAATATAAAAATTAATAATATGTACATAAAATATAATAAATACGTTGCTACATAGCTCTTTCCCTATGAGAGCTATGACCCACAGCTTGCAAATCTTGTAGATTCTGACATGGATCTAACGTTTTTCTGGCAAGAATTCCCTCGGAGTCTTGCAACTTTGTTCCTTGTAGCTTCGCAACCTTTTTCTTGCGGCGTGAAGAGCGGCTTCGTCGTCGTATCGTCAATAGGGACATCGTCTTCTTGTGGGAAAGTCTTGACTTTGACAAAGCGGTGGAATCCTGGAGCCAGTCTTGGAAAATGTAGATCACAGCACCTAAGGCCTCTAGGCCTCTTCAGTTTGTCCTTCCTAATCTACCTACCACTCAACCAAATGTCACGTAGAAATAAGGAAAGATAAACTTCAGGATATGACACAGCAATTCATTTAAGGTAAAGTAAAATCAATGAGGGAAGTTTCCAGATTAGCAAAATATAAATACTATAAATATCAAAATTAATAATCTGTACATTGAATATAATAAATACTTTTCTAAAATATTTTAATCTATTGAAATTCTCGGGTTGGTAATCTAGAAATGCATTAAACCTCCTCTCGGCGACCCGCATCATGGCCTTTGCCCTATGGAAGTATATCAGGGTGATTGCAACTCTCTCTGCCTTGACCATTGATCCCAAGGTCAGGGTGTTTGCTCGCCGTGTTTTTTTTTTCAAAAAGCTACACCGCTATCTTGTGTCTCTGGAAAACTTCCAAAGTGTTGTTTACCAACCTAACACTTTTTTTTTCAAATCATTCTATTTCGTTAGAGAGAAATTTTATAACTATTTGTTATAAAATTGAAACCAGCTTAAAATGAATTTTAAATTTATCTCATTAGATGGGGAATACGTGGAGGAGATCTCATCAGATTAGCCAGGGATACCTACCTTTGTAACAGATCATTTTTTTTAATGCTTCAACATGTTTACAATAATTATTCTGCTATCTCAAAAGCATATGTACCTATAATCTTTATCTATCTTCATTACGAATTCCTTCACATACGTTTTCAATATAAATGTTTTCGGACAAAGTCAATAGTTTAGATTTAAACACGTTCTACCATAAATCAGTTATAAAAATACTTTTTAAAATTTTGAATCTAAATATCATTATAACACGAAACGCATCGAACATGAGATCGCATGTGACTTCTGAAATATTCTAGTTCATTCTCCCATCCATCAGTTCAACCTCCTTGGACTTCTACTGTGGAAACATCATCCGTGATATCCAGATTCCTCTTTGCACACCTGCGAGGAATGATCCTGCCCAGCCTCCCGAACCCCTTCCAAGTTTATTGCACCCTCACTACCAGGCTACCACGAAGATATTGAAACATAATAGGGCCATTCTCAGACCTAGTTAATTGTGACAATCACCGATTGGCAGAACCAACTGTGACGCCGCAGAGAGATGCGACGAAGATTCTGCGCACCACACGATCACAGTACGAATATATCTTAGCCAATAGGCCAATGGCATATATCAGGGATCGGCAACCTTTTGAGTAAGAAGAGCCAAAAATTTCAACTTACGAAATTTCAAAGTTTTTAAAGAGCCACAAAATGTTTTCATGCCAACAATAAATAGTACTCTCATAAATAATATTTGCGTATGAAACTATACACAATAAAATCCTAAATAATTGCAATTAGATATTCAAGGAATGAAAGGAAGAAAAAATTGCAACAAGTTTCTTTATTCTAAATGTTGGCGAGCTTTCAGGCGTTAGCCTATCTTCAGGCCGATTTCGCAAAAAAAATATATATATATGTAGTATATTTTAAGTTAGACAGATCACAACCTTCTTATAATATTTATCATAACCCCATATCTATATAAAATATGTATCGACCTTGTATAACAATGGAAGTGACAAATAAAGTAAAGAGGTAAAGGTGGACCAGACGACGCCATAACTCAGACGAACAGGTGTTTATGATAATTAGTTCATTCCCCCGTCAGCAGGTGGCCGAACAGGTGGCCAGACATAATTAATAACCCAGCGCTTGACAGGTGGCGTGATTTCTGGGAGCCAATCAAAACGCGCCACCACATGCCAGAGTCCAGTATATAAAGAGCCCAGAAATGGGACAAAGGTTGTTCAGTTAGTTGTTTTCAGAGCCACGCCGTTATACGGTCGGGTCTCTCACCCCTATCCGCGATGTAGGCATCCGCGGCGCCCGTAGTTCGACTTGCCTTCGTCCGTGGTCTACCTCTACCTTCTTGGAGTTACCATCTAGACCTGCCTCTGTCTCTTGCTGTCCCAGTGCGGGAATCCCATCACGCACCCACTACCACGACTGCCCAGTACATTCCACGTCGGGATTACTACAGAACCCGTTAAAGTCGACAGGATAACTGAGGACAGCAGCATGCAGAGGATGACGGAGGTCGAAGACGAATACGTCGCGGATGCCCTCACCAACATGCAACCCCACTGCGACGACCTAGTAGGCCGCCTGGCAGACGCCATGCGGGGACAAGCCGTGCCTAGTTCGGACGAGGCCATTATCTCCTCTTTCGACGGATCACACGCAACAAGCAGCCTTCCTCCAAACAGCCATCTCCAGAGATCAACTCCAGCCAGCATCAACCATTTCAAGGTACTTTAAACTTTGTTTCTGCCATTTTCCCCATAAATTTTATTCTTATATTTTCACCTTAAGCATTTTAAAATCAATTATACCCTTTTTTATATCATTTTTATTCAATTTTTAAAACTTTCATACTCTCATTTATCATTTTTACTTTATTTTAATAAAATTATAAATTTTAATTCATCTCATTTTCAATTTTATTATTAAAAATACTTAATCACGCATTTTTGCCAATTTACTAATCTTACATACCTTTCTTAAATTCACTTAAAATGGCATTATCCAAATATGCAACTTTTTCAATTTTACATAAAAAATCATATTATATTTTAATTACTCGAATCATATTTCTAAACTTATTTGTGTGTTTTTTTAAATATCTTATTTTATAGCAAAACTCCAATTTCTTAATCAAATACTCCAAACTTTGCAAAAATCATTGTTATGTTCACTATGTACACGCCCCATTCAAATTATAAGTCACTATCATGCCATTGCCCTTTTACAGGATAATATTCCGCACTAAATAACCCTTCAATCGATACCTTATTTATGGCCATAGTATTAATAATTAAATTTATTACGCTCTTTATTTTACTTAACCTATTACTATTTCAATTGATATTTCTCAATATTTAAAAGTTTTAAAAATTAGTCCTAGATTTGTATTTTTATAAATATCAATTTTAAATTATCTCATCTCAAAATGTGCCTCCCATTTTTCCCACAATTACAAATACAACTATAAATGTAATAGGCAAAAACTAAATAACATACCATAAAATTTCCATATCCCATTGCATTTCATTCCTGCCTGTGTTAAATTGTTATTTACGTATTAAATACATTTTTATTTCGCACTTCTACATTGTTCACATCAATTTTAATTCCTCTCGCATATCCCATATCCCATTAACACATTTCGCATAATCATAACACATTTATTTATACAATAGTTAATTAATTAGTTCTTTTATAGCCTACCTTTTCCCAATTATTCATACCCACGATTTCAATATTACAGATTAAATTTAATATCCTTCTAACAGAGGAACCTGCCGGATTAAAACGGATAGGAAAATTATATAAAATCCTTTTATACCAAATCTTAATCAGGATAGTTTATAATTTTGTCAACCCGTTTAAAATTTTAGGTCCCCACCATCTCTAAAAATCGATCCTGTACATGACACCATATGAGACGTCATCTTGGCCTACATTAAAGAACAATTAATTCCAGTCTTCATCCCAACGACAAACAAATCAAGGACACACTGAACTCCCCCCTAATTGTTTTTTCTACTTCGTCTTTTCCCTCCCTACTTCTAAAGGGGTGGAATGACCTTGTTACATCATTAGCATCCATCATTAGCAGAGATATTCCTTCCAACTCTGCCTTCCATACTTCACTCGTCTCTTGATCATTTTCCATTGGCCTTCTATGCCTTCGTTCTAACCACCCCTCGTCCATCGCAGAGTTCCTGTTTGCTGATTTTTTTTTATTTACACCAGGTCACCGTCCAAGCATTCTTTATTTCATTCTTTTTTCCTCAAACCCGGGTTCAATCAATCAACGGCAACAGTCGAGCCCTGTTTTCACAATCTACCTCCATCCTCTAACCTCTTCAACGGTTCCTGAGACTCCTGCTCGTCAACATTTTTTAATTTTTATTTTTTAATGATTCATCGACCTGGTACACTCTTCCTCCCCATGTTAACGCCACACGGAGAGCTTGGGTAACCAGCGAGATTTTTTTTTTCTCTAATGCTCGACCCAGGCCATCACAGCACGATGCGCCCACTCATTTTTCGTTTAATTTTATTTTTCATCTGGTCGAGCTCAATCACCGACAGCAGCGCAGCTCTTGAGACACCATCTCTTTTTAACCTCTCTCAGAAAAGATTTATTTCCCATATTCTCCCATTAACTACCTCTCCTTCGATCTTCACGCCTTTTGCCCATCTGATCTAATGCTACTTACAGAACATCTTGAGATTGCTGAACCCTGAAAACAATACTTCGCTTCTAAGCTCGTATTTGCAGGGCAGGACTCCTTAGATGTCCTTTGCAGAAACCAATTCAGACCTTCTTCCTTTATTCCTCACTGCGTCATTACCTATCGCAAACCTTTTGCTTAAGTCAATTTTCTTTTATATTTTATTTTACTCTTATTATCTCTACTTCTCCTCCTTCCTGTATTACATCCCTGAAACTATGTTGTAAATACTCATGGCACCTTAAGTAACAAAAAACTGTAACTAGTATACCAACTTTCCCAAATATTTACTTTCGCTATTCTGTGTGTTTACTTTAAATTTATCCTTCCTATGTACTCCTCTTATATATTTTTTTGTAATTTTATAATATTATATCAGTGTGAAACCACTACTCCCCTTTATCTTTATTTTATTCTAATAACTAATTTGTGCCCCAAATTATTTCCCATTTAATAGGTTTGCTAGCTTTTCTCTCATTTATTTGTAAATAGACTTACAGTTTTAATAGTTTTGTGGTGTTGGACTTTGTTTTTTAACTTACAGATGTAGATAAAACATTTCACTATTAATCGATAATATAATTTTGTTCATTAATGACATCAAATACCAACCAACCCTTTATATATTATTACCTTTAATATTTTTATTTTCTCTTTCTCTCATCATGTTCAGACTTAGCATTTTACAACTTCAACTATTTTAGGCACCATTTTAAAAAACCTACACCTAACAATATTCATAATATTTCTTTAACAGATAAAACATTTATCATTTTATTTTTCTTTGTAGATTTCAAAATGTTATTTTTGACGCTTCCCTTACAACCTCTAACTCTATCCCATGAACCTTTCCTCCCAACTTTTTACAGCCATCAAGAGATTATTGTTCGTCAACCATTTTCTTTTTCTTTTTTTTTTGTTGATTAAATAACTAGAAGACCCTTCCTCGCTGTACATTTCCCAACAGTGAGCTCAGGAGACCCAGTTAATTTTTTATTTTTTTCTCTCATCGTCCGGCTCATCATTTTTTCATTTTTCAACTTTTTCTTTTCACCACACAAGTCGGACACAATCAAAATTGACAGCAATAAATCTCTTACACCCACCTCTCCTTTTCCGCATCCTTCAAACCTCCAACCTTCCAAGGGATTCCAGTTCGCCGTACATTTTTGTTTTTTTTTCATTGATTAATCCGACTGGAACAATCCTTCCTCGCTATACCATTCCCGATAGTGAGTTCCGGATATCCAGCGCGATATTTTTATTTTTTTTTCTCATCGCCCGACGCATCATATCAATTCATCATTTTTTCAACTTTTCACTTTTTTTTTTTCACAATTCAACCGGGCACAATCATTATGGACAACAGGGATCCCTCTTACCTCTACCTCCCCCTTTTACCTCCATCAATTTTCCCACCTCTTTTCGCTGTCTGAGCTAATGATGCAGACGGAATATCTTAGGCCTTCTGTTAATGAAAACAATGCCTCACTTAAACAAGTTCGCATTGCATTGCAGGATGCTTGGGATACTACTTTTGCAGAAACATGCTCAGATACCCCCTTTCCCTTTTTCTACCTTAGCGTCACATTATACGTTCAGTTAATGAACTAACTAAATACTTTTTTTCCTCACATCTTTTATGCAATAAGATATTATTTTCCTTGTACGATTCATTTTAACATATTTAACATTTTGTATTATATACTTTCCCTTAATCTTTTATCAGTCATTTGTGCGTTTTTATTTTTATAACCTTAAATTTTATTTCATTGATACACCACCATTACAACATCTTTCTCTGTTTAACGTGTAACTTTATAATAATTTTAACTAATTTGTATACAAATTATTTCTTTTATTTTTTTTATAATAGGTTTGTTAGGTTATCATTTATTACATGTCATTCCCACAACCAAACCTTCATCACCGGGGACACATTCTGTAGTATATTTTAAGTTAGACAGATCACAACCTTCTTATAATATTTATCATAACCCCATATCTATATAAAATATGTATCGACCTTGTATAACAATGGAAGTGACAAATAAAGTAAAGAGGTAAAGGTAGACCAGACGACGCCATAACCCAGACGAACAGGTGTTTATGATAATGAGTTCATTCCCCCGTCAGCAGGTGGCCGAACAGGTGGCCAGACATAATTAATAACCCAGCGCTTGACAGGTGGCGTGATTTCTGGGAGCCAATCAAAACGCGCCACCACATGCCAGAGTCCAGTATATAAAGAGCCCAGAAATGGGACAAAGGTTGTTCAGTTAGTTGTTTTCAGAGCCACGCCGTTATACGGTCGGGTCTCTCACCCCTATCCGCGATGTAGGCATCCGCGGCGCCCGTAGTTCGACTTGCCTTCGTCCGTGGTCTACCTCTACCTTCTTGGAGTTACCATCTAGACCTGCCTCTGTCTCTTGCTGTCCCAGTGCGGGAATCCCATCACGCACCCACTACCACGACTGCCCAGTACATTCCACGTCGGGATTACTACATATATACAAATAACACAAAATCTAAACTATATATAAGGTGTAGAACTAATCCTACCGCGCGCGCGCGGAAGTAAATTAAACAAATTGTAATAAAATATATTGTATACAACGATACATGCAAATATGCCGAAAACTTTAAATTAAAAATAAATTCTAAAAATTAAAAATAAATTCTAAAACTATGAAATTTGAGATACGCTAAAATTGCATAAAAAGGACTGAAATAAGTCTTGGCAATTACAATAAGGCAAAAAATAAACAAACCGATTATGTATTTATACAACTAACATAATTCTATTCCAACTCTCCGGGTGAGAAATCATGAATTTAGCTATGGGATATATGAAGGTACTGCTGCGGTATATCGATCTAATTGTTATTTGCAGTATTCCCCTACTAATCAAAGGCTAGCAGAGGTATTGAAGAAATTTGGGATTAGGCCTATTTTTGTAGGCTCTCGATCCATCGGCCAAATAGTCAGACATCCAATTACGAAATCTCAGGTTAAGACAGAACCGAGTGACCAACAAAATGCAGTTTATTCATTATCTTGCCAACAATGTACCGCTTCTTACGTGGGGGAAACCGGCCGAACAGTTGGCACCAGAGTTAAAGAACATATCAGGAACGTAAGGAACCAAGATAGCAGATCCCTTATTTATCAACATGAGGATTCTACTGGCCATCATTTTAACTTACAAGATGTCAAGTGTTACTTCCGGAATATATTCTCTAAATACAATAGACTTATTCTTGAATCCTTGGTTTCGAACGATAAAAAGAGCATTAATAGAAGGATCGATATACCGCAGCAGTACCTTCATATATCCCATAGCTAAATGCATGGTTTCTCACCCGGAGAGTTGGAATATAATTATGTTAGTTGTATAAATACATAGTCGGTTTGTTTATTTTTTGCCTTATTGTAATTGCCAAGACTTATTTCAGTCCTTTTATGCAATTTTAGCGTATCTCAAATTTCATAGTTTTAGAATTTATTTTTAATTTTTAGAATTTATTTTTAATTTTTAGAATTTATTTTTAATTTAAAGTTTTCGGCATATTTGCATGTATCGTTGTATACAATATATTTTATTACAATTTGTTTAATTTACTTCCGGTAGGATTAGTTCTACACCTTATATATAGTTTAGATTTTGTGTTATTTGTATATACAGTGGACCCTCGGTTTGCGAGCATAATCCGTTCCAGAGCCATGCTCGTACTCCAAAACGCTCGTAGTGCGAAACTAATTTCTTATTTTTAATAATTGAAACTCGAGCAATTCTTCTTGCTACGAACAATTGCACAGTTTCCCACATTTTACATATTTCCCGAATCTGATCTGAAGGGAGGGATCCCAGTGAATTTTCATCCATCACGATTACGGGCAACCATCACGAGTTGCTCGTAATGCGAAATTTCACTCGTAATCCGAGGTAAAATTTTTAAAAAAATTTTGCTCGTACTGCGAAAAGCTCGTACTCCAAGGTGCTCGTAAACCGAGGGTCCACTGTATATATATATTTTTGCGAAATCGGCCTGAAGATAGGCTAACGCCTGAAAGCTCGCCAACATTTAGAATAAAGAAACTTGTTGCAATTTTTTCTTCCTTTCATTCCTTGAGTATGAAACTATACAAAGAGCCGCAGCTTCCCCATAAAGAGCCGCATGTGACTCGCGAGCCGCAGTTTTCCAACCCCTGGCATAGATGAATCGGTTCTTCAATGAGGCTGACGCTTGAAAAGAACTGCTCTAGGAACTTGCAGAGCACTTAGAGGATCACATCTTAAACTAAGACTAACCCAGGATTCTCCCGCCGACACCTCCGTCAAATACCAATAGACTCAATAGACTAACACCCGCTGAGTCAGTGGCCACTTGGCTCACGGGAGAAAGAGCCGCATCAGAAGAATTTCAAGACCTAGCAATCCTGTATTTAGCCATTGAGAAGAATTCCCCAGCAGTCGGCACGCACCACAAATCTAGAATCGCCCCTATTCTCCATTCAATTAACCATTTTCCTAGGTTTTCTAGACCTCTGTCTTGTTTTTATGGTCACCAGACCACACACAAATACATTCTAAAAAACATTAGTTCATATATTTTATTTAACAAACATGTTATACTAAATGATAGCTAAATATCAGTACCTGAATGAATATATTTTGATAAAATAGTATACATTAGTTTCCAAGTGTATTCTGGTGTAGTTTAGCGATAATAGTTCAGAATATTTTTACATACCATTGTGAAAATTTAATTATGAAAATTTGACAATGGTTGCCAAGGAATTTCATATTTATTCTCGTGATATTTGATTAATTTTACACACCGTTGGGTAGATTTATCTGAGAAAAGTAACGTTTACAATGGGTAAAAATGATTTATTTTGAAAATAGTGATATGCGACAATATTGTCACGTAGAATTAGGAAAGACAAACCCCAGAATGACAGGGAAATTTACTTAATGTTGTTTCTTATCCCCTTGTGTAAAGCTTACAAGAATTCCATGTGTACGACGGGCGATGCAGCATGCAAATCAACATCTGATCTCATGGAATGGGGTGTAGGGGTGCAGCTTTCGTTGATCATGGTACCATGATCCAGGCACACTTTGGTGAAAGTCTGATTTTGCCTGTAGTTTGAGGCAAACTACATGAAAGCAGACGCAATGTATAATCAAAT
This sequence comes from Cordylochernes scorpioides, assembly GCA_030710605.1. NCBI lineage: Eukaryota > Metazoa > Arthropoda > Arachnida > Pseudoscorpiones > Chernetidae > Cordylochernes > Cordylochernes scorpioides. The sequence goes on from CP092864.1 coordinate 120,802,386, forward strand.
TAAAGCTAATAAAATAGTAGTGTGGCAATGAGAGAATTTTACAGTGTATCAAAATACACACAGAGAGAGAATCGAAATTAATAATATTGTCACGGTAGAGAAGACAAGTATTCCAAAAGAGCCTAATTGAAAATAATTTATTAATTAAACTTATACATTGCAAAATATGTCAAAGGGTTTTTCAAGTGGTAATTTACAAGCATGGTAAGGGGTGATGACTATGCAAATATTTACGCGATGATAAGCAACAGATTATTCAAAAATAATTAATCTGCGATAATATATATTCATAAAATAATAAATAATCTGTTACAACACAGCGATTTTTCTTTGAGAATAATAAAGATGGAAATGATTGTTTAATGAGATCTTATAAAACGTAGAGATATTTGATCAGTTTCACACACCATTGTGTAGATTTCTTTGAGAATAATAAAGTTGACAATGGTGGCTGAATAACTGTGAATTCAATTGAAAAAGGTAAAGGTGACAATGGTTGTCCAATAACTTCTTGTTTAATGTTAGTGATATTTGGTTAATTTTAAAACCATTGTGTCGATTTCATTGAGAAAATTGATATGAAAAAAGGTGGCAAGTGACCTCTTGTATAATTTTAGTGAGTTTTGTAAATTTTTACACATCATTGAGTATATGAAGAATCATGGGTATTTTGTGTAGCCACCTTGCTGGCTAAAATCAAAATTCAGCATTTTGAGATCAACATAAACTGACCACTGATGCTCGTTGAACTTTATTTTTCTATGAAAAATGCAATTGTCATATACACTCCTTTAATATTTGTTGAATGAGCGAGTGGAATTGGCCCATACTTATTGCTATTGTGAAGGAGTACATGCTTTAAATTCCTTTTTTTACGCGTATGATTATTTTTCAAAATAAAACAATTTTATACTGTTTTTACTGCAATAACCTCCCATTAATTTATAATTGCGGTAAGGAGGCAGTAAATAAAAAACATATACGTCAAAAATAGTGTCAATTTATTGTAACAGATGGCGCGCTAATGCATCATACTTTAAACTCTGTTAGGAATTGTCAATGAAGAGACTCCAATCACCTGGTGAATACACAGGAAGACCCAGCAGTTGACCTCGAATATCATGACAATAATTGTTCTCGTGAGAGAAGAACTGAAGTAAATCCTTTTCACGCTTACAATAGAATTTTATTTTGTTCTTGAGGGGAAACGATTTTTTCAGCCAACCAAGAAGCAAGTACCTCAGAAGATTCTTTTGAGAGGTTCAGGGCCCTAATGAGATCATTTAGTTCCTTTTGGTCAAATTGTTGAGAACTCGAAGAAGAACCAACATAATCACTGTCTTCATCCTCTGTATTATGACAGTGTATAAGTTGGAATAGGTAGGTATTCTGAGTGAGTAAATGGATGTATTACAGAAGGTAGGTTAGTCTACTTGTAGCGATTGTTTCAGTTGATACCAACAATGCTGACGGTACAGAAATGGCAATCGTTAGAGAGGTCTCTTGGTTCTTTTCAAATCATTGACACTCCGAACTTGAGGCTTCTACTTTTACCATTCGTCCACTGGCGCAAATATTCAATACAAGTTTTACAAACACGTTAAGTGAGAGGATGTGAAATAGGAGGAGGCTCGAGTGGAATTTCAGCGTCAACCAATCCATACTTTTTCAACTATAGCTCAGTTTTAGCTGCGATTTCCGGATCTAGAGGAAGAACTCTAGAGAGGGAGATAAGAGCAGCGTTGCTGGTTAAACTAAAAGTTCTACAAGCTCTCACTAGGAAAGGCCTTTGAGCTCTCAGTAAAACATTTAAGGAGCGTTGAGAAAGATTAGGAAACCATACCGCCGAGGCATAGGCAATGGCTGGAACAACCACTTTCAGATACAGAGTTCTCAAGGCGCGGTAATCAAAGTTGAGATGCTACGTGCTGGAGGAAAGATAGAAGTCGATCAAATCTCACCCCCAGCATCTTAATTAAGTCGGACCATTGGATTGGCCGTCCGTGGATAACCAGATCCCGGCGCGGTACAGGCAGCCTTCCCGTGTGGTCTGAGGAGAACCATAGCCTGACACTTCCCCACGCTGAGTTCCAGTTTATGAAAACTGCACAACCTTGCGATCATATCTATGGTGTGTTGGGCCGCGGGTAGTTGACTAGGTCAACATTCTGAGACCACCACGACCAGATCATCCGCGTAGGCTTGCGGGAAAACATTATTCCTGGAATCCAGCGTGAGGAGTTCGTTAAAGACAATATTCCAAAGGAAAGGGCCGAGAACTGAACCCTGGAGACATCCTTTGGAAACTCGTCTCGACACAGTACAACCATTCATAGACAGTCTCACAACACGGTTACATAGAAACGAGTTTATCAGATAATAAATTTTTCTAAGATAAACGCTTTTGTGCAACGCTCTCAAGATACTGGAATGGAGCACGTTGTCAAAAGCGCCTTTAACAACAAAAGAAAGAAGACAAGATTTCCTATTTTAAACCGTCCAGATGAAATTAGAATTTAGATTCAAGAGGGCGGCTGTGCAGATCTACAAGCCTTAAATACGAACTGGTTTGGAGGCGCTTTACACATCCTATCGGCCATCCATGACAGCCTAGCTAGCACAAGACGCTCAAGGATCTTGCCCAAACCAGGCAGCATCGTGATTGGACGGTGTGATGTGAGAAAGTTCTCTCCACTTCGCTTGGGAACGAGAATGACGTCCCCCAGCTTCCATGGAGATGGAAAGTGGCCAGTGGTTAAACACTTGTAAAAAAAAAATTAGAAAAAAACGTCCGAAAATGTTTAACTAGTTTCACTATAAGAACAGGTGGCATGCCATCACTACCAGGAGAAGATAATCAGAGCGCCATTTAGTGGAACATAAATAAACTAAACGTTGATATAGCCTCTTCTCTGATATTTGGCCAACCCATTTTCTTGATAAATCAAGAAAAGCCAACTACGAACGCGTTTAGCCTGCACCACGCTGACGAGGGCCATCAGCCCGATCGTGGTTGGGTTTTGTTGATTTATCAAGAAATGTGAACGTGGTCAGGATATGCATCTTTTGATTTTAATATATAGATACCTCTGTGTGTGAGATATATAGTTACTTTTTATATGGTTTAATATATTTACTTGTGGACAAGAATAGTAAATATGAATATGACTTGTTCATATTGCCATTGTCAAGAAATATGATGTCGTTCAGATGGGGTACATTCATTAGATATCTTATTTCTAACACGCGACTCACCTATATAAAGCTGAGTTGATGTTATACTGCTACCTTGGTGCCGCCATTGTCAATTCCTTGAGCCTTTGAAACGTGCGAATTCTAACCCCAGAGATCATATTTGCAGCCTTGGTGCCGCCCTTATCAATTCCTTGAGCCTTCGAAACGTGTGGATTCTAAAACCAGAGATCCTATTTGCAGCCTCGGTGCCGCCCTTATCAATTCTTCGAGCCTTCGAAACGTGTGGATTCTAAAACCAGAGATCATATTTGCAGCCTTGGTGCCGCCCTTGTCAATTCCTTGAGCCTTCGAAACGTGCGGAGTCTAAAACCAGAGATCATATTTGTAGTCTTGGTGCCGCCCTTGTCAATTCCTTGAGCCTTCGAAACGTGCGAATTCTAAAACCAGAGGTCATATTTGCAGCCTTGGTGCCGCCCTTGTCGATTCCTTGAGCCTTTGAAACGTGCGAATTCTAAAACCAGAGATCATATTTGCAGCCTTGGAGCCGCCCTTATCAATTCCTTGAGCCTTCGAAACGCGTGGATTCTAAAACCAGAGATCATATTTGCAGCCTTGGTGCCGCCCTTATCAATTCCATGAGCCTTCGAGACGTGTGGATTCTAAAACCAGAGATAATATTTGCAGCCTTGGTGCCGCCCTTGTCAATTCCTTGAGCCTTCGAGACGCGTGGATTCTAAAACCAGAGATCATATTTGCAGCCTTGGTACCGCCCTTGTCAATTACTTGAGCCTTTGAAATGTGCGGAGTCTAAAACCAGAGATCATATTTGCAGCCTTAGTGCCACCCTTGTCAATTCCTTGAGCCTTCGAGACGTGTGAATTCTAAAACCTGAGATCATATTTGCAGCCTTGGTGCCGCCTTTGTTAATTTCTTGAGCCTTCGAAAAGTGCGGAGTCTAAAACCAGAGATCACATTTGCAGCCTTGATGCCGCCTTTGTTAAATTCTTGAGCCTTTGAAAGGTGTAGATTCTGAAACTAGAGATCAGATCACTAAGCCTTAGTGCCGCCTTTGTTAAATTCTTGAGCCTTTGAAAGGTGTGGATTCTAAAACTAGAGATCAGATCACTAAGCCTTAGTGCCGCCTTTTTCTAATTCCTTAAGTCTTCGAAAAGTGCGGAGTCTAAAACCAGAGATTATATTTGCAACCTTGATGCCGCCTTTGTTAAATTCTTGAGCCTTTGAAAGGGGTAGATTCTGAAACTAGAGATCAGATCACTAAGCCTTAATGCCGCCTTTCTTTAATTCCTTAAGCCTTCGAAAAGTGCGGAGTTTAAACCAGAGATCATATTTGCAGCCTTGATGCCGCCTTTGTTAAATTCTTGAACATTTGAAAGGTGTAGATTCTGAAACTAGAGATCAGATCACTAAGCCTTAGTGCCGCCTTTGTTAAATTCTTGAGCCTTTGAAAGGTGTAGATTCTGAAACTAGAGATCAGATCACTAAGCCTTAGTGTCGTCTTTGTTAAATTCTTGAGCCTTTGAAAGGTGTAGATTCTAAAACTAGAGATCAGAATTTGCAGTCGTAGTGCTGCTAGAATTAATTACTCGTAGATACATAAAGTGCGTTCTTTAAATCCAATGGCCATATCATGCAGACTATATTGACCTAAATTTAGAAAACACCATCATGTGGGTTGGAATCTAATTTTTCTTCAATTTCTAAACACTTTATAATTGTTTTTTTTTTCGGGCCTATTTAAAAAGTAACTATTTAGAAAGTTTCTTTCATTTAATTCTATTTAGTGTCCCATTGTTCTAGTAATTGTTCTAGTTCGCTCTAAAAATTCTTTTCAACTATTTTTATTTATTACAATATATAAATATATTATTTATTTCTCCTTAATAGAGCTGTCTTTATAGAAGAAAGAAATTCAAATAAAGTTTCAATTCTCACAAATGATACGCTCCAACAAGACATAGCACTAAATAACTTTCACTTTCTTGTTTATAAAGCTCCACACTTGAGAAATGGCATTCAACTTTCAAATTTTTCAATCGCCCCATTTGAAATGTTATGGGTGCATGCCATTCATGTTTGAAAGGGACACCTCTTCATTTAAAACCACCTCAACGCAGTGCATTCTATTTGATTGTCTCAGCGTAAAGTTCACAGATTCGAATCGGTGAATTGAAAAATTCGAACAAGGTACAAACACAAGTTATTGGCTTTATCGATGTTGTGGCATTTTAGCCGATCTGCCCGCTTTGCTCAGCAAAAAAATCTATTGAATGTGTTTTTAAAAGAAAAATGTCTCTTCTTTTGCGAATAGGATGTTTTTATCGTAACAATTTATAGGTGCATAATGTCTAAACCCAAGTATACAAGTCATGATGTTGACAGACTTGAGACGAGATTAGAGTAACAACCTTGAGGCGAGAACACTTATAGAGTAAACCTCATAAAAGTGCGAAATCATAAGGCGAATGGTTTCTTTCAAAATTTGTTATTTTTTGCTGAGCTTTCAAGCATTACTGCTCTTCAACAGGAGAAAAATAGAAAACGTATATGAAGATGAATTGTTTATATACATATCTACACATTTACATATTTGCATTTAATGCAGATCTCCTAATATATGTAAATATGCAGATATGTATAAACAATTCATCTTCTTATACGTTTTCTATTTTTCTCCTGTTGAAGGGCAGTAATGCTTGAAAGCTCGGCAAAACAATAAAAGACATTAAAAGAAACCATTCGCCTTATGATTTCGCGCTTTAATGAGTTTGTTCCAGGCGATTATATAACCAAAGAGTAAACCTCCCATGAACGACCCATATGAGTCACCTACCTGAACGGCCACCTTTGTAACCTAACTTAGTCAAATTTTCCCGGGAGGGAATTGATCTAGAAAAATAAAGGTTGCCTCTCCCATCAAAATAGACGCTAATCTTCTTCCGTCAAAATTTCATCTTTATTTTAGCCATAGATTTGGCATAGCCAGTCTACCATAAAACACCTCTTTAGCAGTTTGAAAATATTTCATTTGATCCATTGTGGATCTGATGAGATATATTTCGCCCTAGATTGACGAGGGCAATTAGCCTTAAGTCATGGTGTCCAGGTGGAAGCTTCTCAGTTTGCCAAAGCTGGTGTTGTGGCTTTGTCACCGACATGACTCCGCTAGTTTGCGGAGATGGTCAATAGATGGCGCTTAGTTTTAACGTCTATTTTGACGGGAGAGACGACCTTTATTTTTATAGATCCATTTACTATTATAAAATGAATCAAGCTTCCAGGGATAAGTTTCTTGTTCAACTTTTTATTTTCAAGCTTTCGGGCTTGTCAGTCCTTCAACAGGAGTATCACGTTAACAACTTAATAGTATATACCATTTTTATATACACATTATTATATACATATTTTAAATACTTATTATATATTGAGAGAACAATATATTACATTATTTCTGTTTTGAAAAACAAAATTTTGAAAATATACGTGCGTGGTGGATGATACGTGCTGGTTGAATGATATTTACTACCGGCAAAATTTCCATCCAGGTTTTACCCGAGTGAATTTTTACCTGCGTGTGTGTGTGTAGAGGTATAAAAATATGCAGTTTTAAGGAAAATGAAGAATAAAATTGCAGTTGAAAGTTAATTAATATTTGTTACAATTATATTGTCACGTAGAAAAATAAGAAGAACAAACCTCAGAATAGCAATTTATTTTATGTGTAACACATTAAAATGATTTAATTAAAAAGGCATATATTGGATCAAAAAATGATTTAATTAAAAAGGCATATATTGGATCAAAAATGATTTAATTAAAAAGGCATATATTGGATCAAAAAATGATTTAATTAAAAAGGCATATATTGGATCAAAAATGATTTAATTAAAAAGGCATATATTGGATCAAAAAATGATTTAATTAAAAAGGCATATATTGGATCAAAAATGATTTAATTAAAAAGGCATATATTGGATCAAAAAATGATTTAATTAAAAAGGCATATATTGGATCAAAAATGATTTAATTAAAAAGGCATATATTGGATCAAAAAATGATTTAATTAAAAAGGCATATATTGGATCAAAAATGATTTAATTAAAAAGGCATATATTGGATCAAAAATGATTTAATTAAAAAGGCATATATTGGATCAAAAAATTATTTAATTAAAAAGGCATATATTGGATCAAAAAATGATTTAATTAAAAAGGCATATATTGGATCAAAATGATTTAATTAAAAAGGCATATATTGGATCAAAAAATGATTTAATTAAAAAGGCATATATTGGATCAAAAATGATTTAATTAAAAAGGCATATATTGGATCAAAAAATGATTTAATTAAAAAGGCATATATTGGATCAAAAAATGATTTAATTAAAAAGGCATATATTGGATCAAAAAATGATTTATTTTACCTCTTGCAAGGCGTCATAACCAAAACTGGTTGAAATCGTTTTGAAAATAAATCATTTTTTGATCCAATATATGCCTTTTTAATTGAAGATATATTTATAGATTGCTCTATTTTCAAAATTAAAAATGATTATTTATAAAATACCAGAGAGGTAAAAAAAGAGGAAGTTTAAATAATAATAATATAAAATTAATAAAACAATGTAAAACTATGTAACTAAACTGTGTAACTAATACATCTTTTTTTATATAGCTCCATTCTATTTGAGCTGTGATCCACAGCTTGAAAATCTTGTTGCTATTGACATGGAGCTGACGTGTTTTCAAAGATTTCCTCGGAGACCTGGAAATTTGTCTTGCAGCATCATTTTTTACTTAATAAACCAGGTTACCTTAATTTTACATTGTTATTTATGAGTATTACATTTTATAAAATCACCAAGCTTTATTATTATTTTATATTTAGAGTTTTGAATTCAGAAAAAAAAAAAGCCTTGAACGTGCCTCTTTACCAGCTATAGAACCAGATCCATATATCACTCGTATATCACCATGAACCATTTTAAAGAAGTCGCTGGAACATAAACATTGGACTCAACTACACCCTGCTGCCCCCAAGACATCATTATACATATTTCAACGTATTTTTAACTAGTTTCTCAAATATCAGAATTAAAAAAACTGTATTTTACCAGGATTATTAAAATAAACATTTGAGTAGAGTGAAAATTCAAATAAAGTAAAATCTAAGTAATGTGGATTTTACTCGGATGTTACCTCTTTTGGAGGTAAATTCGATTTTGTTTTATTTGCATTTTAAATTATATTTTATTCAGCTAGATATTTACCTTACCTTTTGTCCTATTGGAAGTAAAGTCCCAAACATGTACGGTGGAAATTGGAAAACGCCTCTCCCTAATAGAAAATTAGCCCTTCCAATATTTTTGCATTTCAGAATCTGCCCTCTCTTCTGACTCCCTGACTGGTAAAAAAAGCGCACAAATCAATGTGTGAATTATGTTAGTTCTGCCGTTAGTCGCAGAGATTGTTAATTAAAGTCTTGAGATTGATTACTTTAGAAAACTATTAATATTATGAAAAAGGAATCTCCTTATCGTGAAACTGAAAGTTGCTGATGGCTTGTGCCATCTATCGGAATAATTATAAACTATTCTCGTTGATTTTTACTTATTCCAGAATTGGCCAAATATCAATTATTGATTAACCAAGAAAAGCTAACCACGTACGTGTTTCGGGCTGTTGGCCCTCATCAGCGTGGTACAAGCTGTACCTCAACGACCAAAAAACTGGTCATTCAGGCATCCTGAAAAATCATGAAACGGGTACGTGGTTAGCTTTTCTTGATTAATCAAGAATGGGTATTTGGCCAATTCGGGAATAATTAAAAATCAACGAGAATAGTTTATAATTATTCCGATAGATGGCGCAAGCCATCAGCAACTTTCAGTTGCACGATAAGGAGATTCCTTTTTCATAATTTATGCACCTTATCCCAGTACAATTACATTTGTACTATTTTTTTTTCATATCAATATTATGCCAAAATATAATAATATAGTATTTAGTAGCGAACTACTAATATTGTATGATTTTTATAAATAAGTTTTATAAATATTTAAATAAACGTAGCGAAAGCCGAAAAAAGTTCTCCTAAAATCACTTAGAATTCACCGTTCAGAAGAGTTACTTATGTTTTATATCGTGGTGGCCTCTTCCTTCAAAATAATAAACAGCTTCGATGGTATCTGAACTTTCACCCCAGTACTCGGGCAGGTTCTACATGAGGCATTCACCTAGTTACTCTGGAACAACGGCAGATAGTATGCCAGAGATCCGTTGCTAAGAAACAATAGTAAGAAGCTAATCTCCCTTCCCAAGAAGCCTCCAGGTCAAAGCAGATTTCACACGCCCTTTATCATTTTTAATCCCATCCTATCTCAGCGTACTTTGCCCCTCGCACTCCAGTTTCATTGTTTTTCCTCCTTGGATCTTCGCGCTGTGCAAACAACAATGGTGCGATAGTTAGCTTATCTCCGTCTTATCTCGCTGTGTGAGGACTTCGCGTCGCCCCGTGCCTTTCTTGACCTAACGCTACCCTTTCAAATACAGTTTTGTATGAATTAGTAACCATCGGTTTTTCTGGTACAGTAAACTCTGTCTAATGCCTGGCATATTGTCTTAAAACTATAGTTACCTTGTGCATGCATCGGAATCTGCTGCAAACTTTTATTGATTAAAATAAAGTTGCATTCAGCAACTTTTACCAAAGCGTTTACAGGTTGGTGATGCTCTGCATACAAAATTCGACGGATTTTGAGGTGAATAAGTTTGTAAATGCGCGCATCAATTCTTCCCCATTTATGGTGGATTTTTCACGATGTTGGTTATCCAGGGATGGTTGGCTCAAGGTCTGGGGAGTATGTTGTATGTCATGGACTCTCCCAGACAAGTTGATGTACAGTATCCGCGAATAATTCAAAAATATCTAAAAAGACAATTTATTCTGTAACCTAAAGATAAAAGGTTACCCATTATATTTCATCCATAGTCATAGTTTTGATTCATACCTAAAAACAATCGTCCATAGAACAAAGTATTCTATTATCTTGAAGAAGGAATAAAAGTTCACGGCGACGAGTTACTTCTATTGCATATATAATATACAGGGTCCATTATGAAAGTAATGAGCATAATGTTATTGTGACGCGACGATAGATGGCAGCACGGTAAAACCGTAGAAAATGTGGTGGAGGGATATGCCCTTTCAATCCATCCGGTCGTCAATTGGGTTCGAGCAGTGTGAGGGGAGATACATGCCTCCGCTTGAAGTGTGTTTTCAACTTTTGTAACATAGCGCGATGGAGCGTTCGCTTGAACAACGATACGCCATAAAGTTTTGCGTGAGGCTTGGAAAAAATGCAACCGAAACATTCCAGATGCTGCAAAAAGCCTTCAAAGACGATTGCATTTCAAGATCACAGTCTGGGAAGTGGCACAAGGCATTCAAGGAGGGCCGGGAGGAGGTCGCCGACGAACCCCGTTCAGGACGCCCAACAACGGCCAGAACTGACGAGAACGTGGATCGTGTGCTCGAAGTTTTGCGTACCGACCGTCGATTAAGCATCCAGCAAATTGCTGACACATTACACATGTCCACATTTGTGGTACATGGGATAGTGACCGAGGATCTGCAAATGCGTAAGGTCTGTGCGAAGCTTGTGCCGAAAGTGTTAACGCAAGACCAGAAAAAAACTTAGAGTTTTGCGCTGTCAAGAAATGTTGGATTTGATTAAAAATGAACCGGACTTTCTGAACTCTGTAGTAACCGGAGACGAATCCTGGATGTTTGAATACGACCCAGAGTCGAAAAGGCAGAGCTGTGCATGGCACACAAAATCATCCCCACGCCCCAAGAAAGCGCGAATGAGCAAGTCGCGCATCAAAATGATGATCATTGTCTTCTTTGACATCCGAGGAATAGTCCATTGTGAGTTTGTTCTGCAGGGACAAACTGTAAACTCAGCCTTTTACCTGGAGGTGCTCAGGAAATTGAAAAGCCGGATCGCACGCGTGAGGACTGACATTAAAGACACGGTCAAGCTCCACCATGACAATGCCACCAGCCACACAGCCTTCATCATTACCAACTTCCTGGCCCGGAGCAACACCTCGGTGATCCCTCACCCCCCTTACAGTCCCGACTTAGCTCCATGTGACTTCTTTTTGTTTCCGCGACTCAAGAAAGAGATGAAAGGAAAACATTGGGAAACCGTGGAAAACATCCAACACCATGTTACAACGTTCCTGAGAAGCATTTCTGTCGAGGAGTTTCAGGGTGCCTTTCAGGCGTGGCAAACGCGTCTCCGCAAGTGTATTGATGCAGGAGGAATGTATTTTGAAGAATATTGAACATTTGCACAAATTACGATCAATAAATGTATTTTGCCAGTAGATGCTCATTTCTTTCATAATGGACCCTGTATGAAACACGTTACCGTAAACTTTTATTCCTCCTTCAAGATGATGTCTGGCGACTCCTTCTCTTGTATCTTATTATGTATTGTTACATGGATGACAAGGCCAAGATACTAGTCTCTGTCAGATGATCAGATTAAGGCGAGCTTTGACTTTCAAAGTTCATAATTAAATTTATAAGTTATTTATATAAGTTAAATCTGAAATAGAAGGGGTTATTATAAAATTATCCAAAACAGACAAACTACGTTCTGAAATGTCAGTAAAATTTCCCTTTTCATCTAATATTGATCTACCATTTATTATTGTCAATAAATATTTATCCAAGAATTCGATAAACTGATTTTCATGTGGAGATTGCACTGTATCTTTAGAATTTCGCAATGAAGAGATAAATGAGGAAAGCGTAAATATGTTGTGAAAGTCTCCCATAGTTCCTGTTTGAGTATTGAAATCACCAGCAAGTATTAGTTCAAATCCATATAATAGTTTTTCATCGACAAGCCTATATAGTTTAATGATAAACGGAAAAATAAAAGTGTCCAGGGATGGGAATCGAACCCACAGTGTTCCGCTTACCGGGCAGATGCCATGTCCACTAGGCTACCCTGGACATATTTTTCCGTTCGTAAATATTATATATAGTGATTTTTATACAATATAATGCGGCCTATGATTGTAGAACAACATTTGAAAATATCCCGCATGTGTTTCTTTTGAACAAAAAATCGAAATTTATTTTAAGGAAAAATAACGATTATTTCTAACCTTAGGGATGAAGTATGAAAGAATGAATTGTGAAGAGTAATGATAAATGGAATAGTTCATTTAAATTGGATTTGAAGGTGTCATTAAGAGGCAAATATACAAATTTTATACAAATCTTACATTTGAGGTTTTGTTTAAAACAAATTGTAATCCAGTCAGGTTCAGTTTATATATTATATATAAAAATTTCAAAGTTTTTCTTGATTCCCACCAAAATTCCCCCAGATGGTCTCCCGGTTCTATAGCATCTACTGGCCATAGATTCATATATGGTAAATTCTTGAATGTTAATTTGCATCTTGCGGTCTCGCCAGGTTTTTATAATGCAAAACATAGGATACTATTTTACATATTGGAGTAGAGAAAAAGTAAATTCGCTCTCCAGAATCAATTTATATTCCAGTAAAAAACTTAAAAACACCTTCTGGAGATTTAGAAACCCACTGAAGACGCTGAGAACTATTTCAGAAAAGAAAAATATAGCAATAGAACTCTATAATTTCTACAGATCAATTGTAAATAGATTCATACACAAAAGAGGTAGTGAGGAAAGTTTTAGAACAGATGTGTAAATAAATTCCTTTCAAACAAAGGCTCATGTGCACATGGGGAAAGGGAGAAAAAAAATTGCTGTATTGTTTTGTTGTTGTATGGCGAATCCATACAGGACAATGGGCCCTAATAAAAGCCTTTTTGTTGTTGTTGTTATATTCCAGTAGATTATTTCGAGATTCTTTTCACACTTGGTAGAGTTGAAATTGTTGGCCGTGTTATTAGCAATCGTTTCAAATTCAGAGTAGTTTTTAACTTGGTTGGTATAATTGCTGCCCTTTTTAGGATCGGCAATATTATCGTTCACTACTTGGTCGAATGCACCGTTCACTAATAGTTCAGGATCTTTCAGTTTATATCTGATTTCCTTCTCTCAAGCAATTCCTCCTTCTTCAGCAACAGTATTCTTAGTTGATCTTTAGCTTTGTTCGAATAATTTTTACTAATAAAAATGTTATATTCCAATAGCTTAAGCGTGTTATCAAAACTTGAATTATCTGTTGTGTGGCAGGAATTTCAACCAATATAGGCGAATTGGTTTCTTTCCTAGCTGGTCTATAGCATCTCGTTGTGTTATGTTGAAGATAGAGGTTGCCTGGCCAGCATTCATATTTCTGTGAAAAAAGACACTTCGGCAAGTTAAAGTTTTATTTTATCAATGTTTCAACGAAAGATCCTTTGTCTTCGCCAGGAAAAATAAATAAAAATAAATTATTTGGCAAGGCGTTAAAATTTGTTCTCTTGTTTATTTCTCCTGACGAAGATAAAGATTTTTGTTGAAACGTTGAGAAAATAAAACTTTATAAAATAAATAGAGCTTCCAGGGTTAAGTTTCTTCTTCAAAATTTTATTTTCAAGCTTTCGGACTTGTCATACTCCTGTTGAAGAACTTACAAGTCCGAAAGCTTGAAAATCAAAATTTGAACAAGAAACTTAACCCTGGAAGCTTTATTTATTTTATAATATTATAAATCAGGGAAGAACGTTTATTTATAATAAAACTTTAACTGGCCGAAGTGTCTATTTTTCAGAGAAATATCTCGTTATGTTGATTTCTTGATTGATTTGTATATTTTCCCTTTGAATGTTTTCCACCTTTAATAAACACTTATTAGCGTCTTCACTTATATCCTTCTTCATTCTATAAATTATTATTTTTCCCCTATTTTTGCCTTGAATGATTTTCTTTCTATTCCAGTACATCGGTTTCTCTCCATTCTCTCTGATTTTTCCAGTACATTGATGATCTGTGAGTTTTCATACAATATGACCTCGATCTCGTCTATTTTACCTTTTCAACCTTCAATATGTTTTTCCATCAATATCAGTCTACTTTCTATTCGGTCACTTAGACCAGGGCTCAGCAATCTTCTAAGTCGGAAGAGACAAAAATCACAATTTACAAAATATCAAAGTTTTTAAAGAGCCAAAAAGTTTTTCTTGCCAACAATAAATAATACTCGCATAAATAATATATACGTATTAAAGGTAAAGACTCTTCTAGTAAGGTAAATCAATTAAGAAAGGATTAGAAGATGAGTTTCTTTATTGTAAGAACGCTACGAGCTTTCGGACAAAAGTCCTTCAACGGGCATAAATATAACTATACTAAGAACTTAACTAAGTTCTTAGTATAGTTATATTTATGCCCGTTGAAGGACTTTTGTCCGAAAGCTCGTAGCGTTCTTACAATAAAGAAACTCATCTTCTAATCCTTCTTAATTGATTTAATATATACGTATGGAACTATATAAATAGCTTCACATCCAAAGGGCCGCATGTGGCTCACGAACCGCAGTTTGTCGACCCTTGACCTAGACATTTAAGATCTGAGGATAATCGAGGTAATGGATTCAGTAGTTTTATTATTAATTTCGTGAAAAAAAGTCAAATTTAAAAATTCTCATGGATATTAAAGATAATGATGATGATTGTAATTCGTTAATATTAAGCATCCTCATAGTTTGAATAAATTTTAAACTACGTCAAGATTCTGCTGGGGAGTGGATGATTGGCCAGAAACACTGTTTAAACAAATTTAATTATTTTTTTTTTCAGAGAAATATTATTCTTAACTAGCCGAATGACCTGAGCAATACTCGGAATGTACTCGAGTGAATTTTTACCCGATTGTATATGTATAAAATGAAATTTCGTTTTTTTTTAAATCAAATAAACTTTTTACAATAACCGGATTCACCATATTCTTCTACAAGTGAATTTTTTTTTCTAAATATATATAATTATCAACATATATAGTCACGACCGTCTTTCCTCAATTCCTCATGTCACGGATGCGCGCGCATCATCATTATGATCATTATCATTATCTAATGATAATAATAATAATTATTATTATTATATTATTATTATTATCAACATATATAGTCACGACCGTCTTTCCTCAATTCCTCATGTCACGGATGCGCGCGCATCATCATTATGATCATTATCTTCTATAGAAGCTTCTATCTTTATAATTATGTATATTTACAAAAAGTCAATTCGCTCGCGCCTCTAGCGGTGAAAATGAGGGGTAATACCAGCTGACCTAATGTACTTGTAAAGTTTGGAGCGGGACGTTTCACAAGAGTGACATCCACGGCTCCAATTTATAATTGTAACAAATAGTATTGGAATAAAAACATTCAATCGGGTAAAACACGGGCGTTGCCCGGGTCATTCGTCTAGTATCATATATTTATCACTATAAAGTGAAAAAAATATTTGTAAATGAAACACAAAACGATGATGATAGTTTTAATAGTACAGAAAATACGCTCCAGGCTCCTGGAGCGTATTCATAGATTGCCAACTACCCGGGAAGGTAATTTGAATGGTGAATAGGAAAATATGAAAAAAAATCATTATTTTTTTTTTTCTGAATAAAATAAGCAATATTTATACAGTAGAACCTCCCTTTAGCGGAGACCTCGCTAGCAGACACCTCTCCACAAAGGACAGTTTTCATTTGCAAAATTACCATTTTTATTATTTAGCAACTCTCCAGTAAGAGGATACCTCTTCCTAAAGGACACTTTGGCTCTGTAATTAAGTGTCCTTTACAGGGAGGTTCTACTGTATAATAAAAATCTATAAAAGATAACTCTACTTGTTCTCTTAATATATGTTTTGGCTTGTTAAATAAACAGCATGTTTATTTGTTGGTGTTGGATGATTATAGTTCGGATCCAATTGGGAGTTAACAATTGAATTTTTTAGAATTATTGTTTAGAATTTTAAAGAGGAAACAATTGATAAATTTCAAGTTCCCATCTTGAAACACTTAGGATATATGAGCAAAAAACAATTACAGTTAAACCTGTCTATAGCACCCCCACTAAATAGCGCCTTCCTCTCTACAGCGCCCGATTTTAAATACGTAGTACAATGCGATTTACATTAAAAGTGACCTGTCTATAGCACCCCCACTAAATAGCGCCTTCCTCTCTATAGCGCCCGATTTTAAATACGTAGTACGATGCGATTTACATTAAAAGTGACCTGTCTATAGCACCCCCTCTCTATAGCACCCTATTTTGGTGAGTCCCAAGAGGGGGCGCTATAGACAGGTTTAACTGTATAATGATATAAACCGCTTTTTATATCTTTTAAAAATCTTTAAAATATGAATTTTATTACTGTAAAAAATAGACACTTCGGCCAGTTAAAGTTTTATTTTCTCAAAGTTTAAGAAAAAATCATTTTTTCAAATAATTCGAAAAATCGCGTGAGAACGCCCTCTTGCAACCTCAGAAAAATATTTAACACCTTGCCAAATGCTGTATTTTTATTTATTTTTCTGACGAAGGCGAAATAATTTTGTAGATAAAATAAAACTTTTACTGGCCGAAGTGTCTATTTTTTACAGAAATATGAATGCCGGGCAGGCAACCTCTATCTTAAAGATAATTTTTTTTTATTTAAAAAAAGCTTATCAGAATCATCAATTTTCCATATCAGAGTGAAATGGATCATAGTTTCAAGATAGACTACTGTACGTTTCACGAGTCAGAGTTCACAATTAGAAGTATTTGTGATATTTAAAATATGACCCAATTTAAAAAGGTTCCAAATAACTGAATTATCATCGCGAGTGAGCAAGTTGAAATCAATGCTGAAATAGTCAAATTTATAAAAAAAACTTTTATATAACCTAAATAAAAATGAGCGTGTGTGGTGTTAGTTTATCATCCTATATTTTGCAAGAATATATTTAAAAAAATTGAGTAAAACATAATATAATTATAATACTTTTTTTTCACGTTAATTCACATTAGGTTGAGTTCAAAATACTGTAAAACCTCCATGAGAGGATACTCCGGCTAGAGGACACCTCTCTACAAAGAACAGTTTTCATTGTCAAAATTACCATTTTTACTATGTAACAACTCTCCGGTAAGAGGACACCTCTCCATAAAGGACACTTTTGCTCTGCAACTAGGTGTCCTTTAAAGAGAGGTTTTACTGTATATTGTGGCGAAAAAATATATTATTATTTAATTTAATTATTCAAGGAAATATGTGAAACAGATTTTTATTAATTAATATTTGTATAATCATCATTTAGTTGCCTAGCATCTCCACCAGTTGTAGCGTAGAATTCAAGTCTTTGTATATCTGGAGATGTGAAAGTATTTATTGATGACGTCACCACGACCAGTCGACAAATATCAACAAATTAACCAAACTATATACAGCTAGAGAATATCGAGCAAGCAAGCTAGGCAACTAAATGATGAGAGATTTAACAAATATTAATTAATAAAAATCTGTTTCACATATTTCCTTTAATAATTAAATTAAATAATAAAATATTTCTTCGCCACAATATTATTTAAACCTCTAGTCTCACATATAATTTATTTTTAGCTTTATTAAAATAAAACTTTGATAAGGCTTAAGACTAACTGTCTTTTTAGACCCGTTTCGCAGAACGGAGCCATTCCTTTATATTTTTCCAAGATATAATTGTTTTGGCATTAATATTAAATAAATATTATTTTCATTCTGAAGCTAGTTTTTCCTCATTTTTCAAGGTTACAATATTATTCAAATAAAACAATGGTAAACGAGAAAATACCTGAAAATACAAGAGTGAAGAAAAACGCAAAAATGTTGTTGCTGAAAAAAAATAAAGGGAGCAGCGAGCAAATGAAACTGCAGAAAAAAGCAAGATTGATTCATAAAAGATTATTTCTAGAAAATAAAATGGGAAGACAGAAAACTGTGTGAAATTGCAGCAAATATAAGAATAACACAATTGCGAATTTTGAGGCAGAGTGAATTGTAGTATAATTTATAATATGTATATTCGAATGTGTAATTTGCGTTCTTCCCAATGTTCCATTATGTTAATTTCACGATGATTTGATTTGTTTGTGTCATAATTTGTACATAGCTAGATGCAAACCCGACCCAATGTGCATGAAATGTATGTTTCAAAGATTTAATAAAGAACAAGGCTTAACACATCTGGAGAGAGAAGGCCTAGAGAGAGAACGATCATTAACAGGGTTTTATTATCCCGGAACTCGTAAAACTCGAGTTCAAGAACCTGGCATTTCCTGGTCAAGTTAAAACAAGTCCAAAGACAAAGAGTTAGAAAGGGCCAATCACAGAGCAACTATTTTAGCTTCGAGCCTATAGCGAACTTCCACGTCACGCAGGTCAACCAATGAGAAGGAAGAAGAGCTTTCTTCTTAAATCGAGAACACAAAATTGACAGTAGGAACTTGGATCCCATCGAGTTAACACCTAGAGTCCGGAGCTCGCCGCGATAGAGACCATCTTGGAGTCAATGCCATCTCCCCAATTCTCAGATAAGTCAAATACTCCATCATGTAATTGAATAGACAATAGTCAATCCGCTCAATCTCTCAAACCCTTCTCTCCCCCGATTAATTGCCTTTATTTCAATCCCACCAAATGCGTACTCTTGATTATTTCCCCTGTATGCTTCACTTCCCTCAAAAACGACTGGGCTCAAACCAATCAAACCAATTATCAACCCACATTAAAAGATTTCGTAATGGTATTGCGATATATATAATTTCAGATTTACACGCAATTATCCTAATTGTGGATATGGCGTGTCTTTGCAACTGTTGAACAAATAAAATAAATAATTTGTATCTTATTATAAGTTTATATTGTTGCACCGTTCTGTTGGCTTCATGACAATATTCGTTGGTCCCATATCAAGGTTATAAGTGAGACCAGAACATAGAGTAATTATAAAACAATTTTATTTTACCAAGGAAAGTATTTACAAGTTTTACCCAGATCAATCAATCCCACAGAGATACAAACTGTTTACATATAAAATGCTGACAGAATCAAGATGATGACGTGGCATTTAATTTACAGAGTAATCCACCACAGAATATTTATTCTGTGACAATATTAAATTATAGGTTTTTAAACTTTTTATTAGACAATTTTAATATGTATTTAGACATTTTTCAATTTAATTTAGACACTTGCATTTTAATTTGGACATTTTAAATTTAATTTAGACATTTTTCATTTTAATTTAGACATTTTTCATTTTAATTTAGACATTTTTCATTTTAATTTAGACACATTGACTTTTTATAGAAAAGTCCATGTGTCTGAATTAAAATGAAAAAAAAAAAGTCTAAATGTAAATTAAAATTGTCTAATTAAAGGTTAAAAACCTATATATCGTTGCATCAAAGAAATTCGATGCTTGATCTTCTTATTATGTAATGGGTGATTTCAGCGGCGTGAGAGAATAGTTAGAAGTTATTATTGTCAACAGATTTTTGGCTTATTATTCTTGGAATTTTCCGTCGCATTTGTGAGGACTCAATGGTCTATACTTAATTATTTTGTGCTTATAAATTATAACTTTAATCATAACTGGCTGCCGTTATATACCTGTTTGTAGAGCGGGCCAATGTTCTCGTTTTAAAATGAGTTTTTTAAATGTTTTAAATAGTTTTAAAACCATTATTAATCTCAAGCTTTACAAGCTTGATACCTTATATATATATATAGTGTGATTGAGTGGAGATAAGAAAGAAGAAGAGACTCATCCATTGATGAGCTCTACTCTTCCCCGGCAGACACCATCAAAAGTCTCAAGCTTTACAAGCTTGATGTTGTTGTTTCTTATCCCCTTGTGTAAAGATTACACGAATTCCATGACAAGCTTGATACCTTAATATGATTGAGTGGAGATAAGAAAGAAGAGACGAAAACAATTATTAAAACTTAGAATCAAAAGATAAGGAATCGCCAGACTTCATTCCGAAGAAGGAATCAAAGCTAATAGCGACGAGTTCCTTTATTAAAGTGATATAATCTTGGCTAGCTTTCAGACTATGACGTCCTTTAACAGGCTGTTACGTGAATACAAGAAACTAGCGTAATTCATAGTCTGAAAGCTCGCCAACAATACTGTTATCGGATTAATAAATAATCTCGTTGCCGTTAGCTTTTTAAAACTTAGAATTAACCGTGAACAGGGAACTTTGAAATGTGGCTGACTAACGGGGCAATGGCACCCTCCCTTTCCATGGAGCACAACTAGGTAACTCCTGCAGCGTATCCATAGATCACCAACTACCGGGGCTGTCTTGCGGTTTAGGAGTCTGTCTTAGTAGCCTTAGTGAACCAGTTCACCTAGTGTTTCCAGGCTGGTTTGTTTCTTGATAGATTCAACAGGGCAGTGTCATTGAATGAGGGCAGTCCAAGAAGTGTAGCCGTCTGGAATCTAAAATCTTGAGCAGCTGCCGATTTATATATAAAATTCTAATATATACTAGCGGATGTACCCGGCTTCGCCCGGGTTTTACCCGAGTAAAGGTTTGTCTAACGAACATTTGTTAAAACAATTCTCTATAAACTTATAAATATATATATATATATTGATAATTTGAAACTCGTAAATTTGAATCTCTCGATAAAGTGAACATTTTTTCCCGGTCCCTTGAAAAATACTCGATAAGTTGAATAAAATCAATATTAATTGGTTCCCTCGGTAATTGGTAGTTAAAGGAATAGTATCTTGCCTTGGAATTGTATCATTATTCTTGTCTCAAATAAATTGCCGTGTCATCCTGAATTTTGTCTTTCCTAATTTTCTACATTACAAAATCATCATTTTATCTATTCTCCCAATATATATGTTGTAGATAAATGATAAAACTAACTTTGACTTGTGCGCAATTAATAGGTAGAAAATCTTACTTTTGATAAATAATCTTTAAGATAAGAAACTTAGTGATAATAAAACTTATAGATAAAAAACTTGTTAACATCGTCGCAATGGGGGCGCTGCTTGCGAGTTAAATCTACAAATCTGCAAATAACTCTAAGGATATTCAAGAAATTATTTTTCAAAAACCTTCCCGGGGATATACCTAATAATATCCCAAAAATTTCACGGCGATTGGATGTAGGGTTTTTGAATCTATATAGTACAAACATACATACAGACAGACATTCAATTTTATATATATAATAGATTAATATATTGTGCCTTGTGTGATATATATATATATATTGTTTCTACTATAAATTTAAAAAATGTTAAGGTTTTGATACCTTTAGCCGAAGATAAAAAATTGATTGTATTGTCTAAGATGAGATAGATGGTCCTAATAAGACGAATTCGTTGTATGCTAATGCGAAATCTTTGTAATGATGAGAATAGGCGCTTTTTTCATGATGTCTTACTTTTTCCTGCTGTCTTTACGCCATTGAACAAACCTTTGAAGGCGATATTTAGCAAACTATAGAAAGTTTGAGAAAAGGGGCATTTTCTCATCGTACAACTAAAAGTTACTGATGGCTTGCGCCATCTATCGGAATAAATATCAACTAATCGTTGATTTTTAATTATTCCAGAATTGGCCAAATACTGTTTCTTGATTAATTAAGAAAAGCTAATCACGTACGCGTTTCAGGCTGTTGGCCCTCGTCAGCGTGGTGCAAGCTGTACCTCAACGACCAAAAAGCTAGTCTTTGGGGCATCTTGAAAAACCATGAAACAGGTATTTAGGCCGGAAGGACGTGAGAACGCCAATCAATGTGAAATATAGTACAAACGTGAATTTGTAGTATCCAAGCACAAATTCACTTTTGTACAATTTTTCATATAGAAAATTTGTTGGAGAACGATCTGTCGAAATGTGATCTTTTAAAAATGCGTCTCCTTGAAATTAGTCGTGAAATTCCATTCTGATTAATATGACGAAACAAGAGTTTATATATTTATATATAAAAAATGATAGTTAAAATAATAACTATAAATTCATAAGTGGACATCACTAAAAACTTTCGTTACAATGCATCACTTTCAACCAAATTTTCAACATTTATGTAAAACGAGATGGAGCAGGTTTTGCTTAACATCAAAATATATTTCCTAACATTAACATGCGTAACTTCGCTGTTATCGATTAAATACAAAAAAAAATCAACAGAGTTAATTTTATTTATATATAAATACAAAATTAAATTTCAACAGAGTTAATTTTTTTACATACTAGCTAATAATCTCAATCTAAAAAATATTCAAAACAAGCAATTTTGAGATAACACCATATGTAAAACAGTCGGCCAAGAAAACAACAACGATATTACATCTTTCTCACATATTCACACACAATCTTGATTAATAATTAAAACTAATCTTTAACATTGTTTATTATACTTCAACTTTTATTTCTACATTTGTTTTTAAATACCCAATTGTTTTATCATGGTTCTAATTTCGCCTAACAAATATACAAATTTATAGCGACCAACATATGCAAATTTTATCTTTGTTTTTATTTAACTTGATATCGTAAACATAACATCCATTGTAAGCATTTTTCTGTTCACCTTCCGTGGTTTCTCTTTTCTCTGATAGTTTTTAGGTGTAGTATATTTTCTTATTACTAGACTACAAACATTCCCTCGAGAAAAACCTGGGCGAAGCCGGGTACATCCGCTAGTATATATATATATATATAATTATATATTTTTAATTAAAAAGGCATATATTGAATCAAAATATCATTTATTTTACCAATATTTCAGTTGGCTGAATGCCAACCTTTATCAAGGTATTATATCATATTAATGTTTTAGCAGAATATATCATAAAAATATTAATTTTTCCCTCTCTCAAAAATGCTTACCTAACATAATATTTGTGTTTGTTGTTAACCATTTAAATGTATTCTGTCTCTTATACACATTAATTACCTTAAAACTAACTTCAGTTTTAAGATTTTAATTAGAATAAGCAACATTCGCCAAAAAATAAATGGGGTTGGTTATCAAGAAAACTATACAAACATTAAAATGTTATAATACCTTGATAAAGGTTGGCTTTCAACCAACTTAAATATTGGTAATATAAATGATATTTTGATCCAATATATGCCTTTTTAATTAAATATATATTTATGGATTGCTCTATTTAAAAAAATAGTTATATATATATAAAAATAAGGAATGAAAATGTTTTAAAAATATAAATAAGCTTCTCTTAGTCTTTATTTACTAAAATCAGGTTTTATTAAATTAATAAATTTGCCGCAGAATATATCATATAAATATTTATTTTTCTCTCTCAAAAATGCTTACCTTACATAATATTTGTGTTTGTTGTTTACCATTTAAATGTATTCTGTCACTTATACACATTAATTACATCAAAACTAATTTCAGTTTTAAGATTTTAATTAGAATAAACAACATTCGGCAAAAAAAATGCGGTTGGTTTTCAATAAAACTTCTGTACTTGAAATTTTTTTTCAAAGTTGTGAATTAACTTTGTATGAAAAAAAGACATTGAATGGAATCTTAAAGGTGTGTTCCTCTAAAACGTTGAAGGTATTTGAAGAGTGTTTCCCAAAAATGACCTACATTCATTTGGAGAGCTGTGAGACAAGTGTGAGTCTGGCGAGCCTGAAGAACGGTCGGCCTTTTCAAGTTTACAAGGTCACCCCGCTGGACTCTGAAAAGAACCTAAGCACTCTCAAATACCAAGAAGGCATATCTCCCCGGACACTGCAGCAGTTCCAAGTTGAATTAACATCCCTTATAGCCTTGCAGAAGCTCAAATGGGGAGCCTTCAACTTCTGTAAACCATCTCAAATATGGTTAGTATGGGACACTCCAGACAACGTACGGAAATACATCTCACTTGACAAGACTTCAAGGAAGGAGAGAAAAGTTGAATCTGGTAAGAAACTCTTTGGAGTTATTATGATGAAATATGCGGGTCCTTCCCTTTCCTGCCTTCTCAAATCTGGCTGTCTTTCTTCCCATCAGTTGCTGTCAGTGTTCTGCCAACTGAGCCTGGCACTGAACCAAGCAGAGCTAGATCTGAATTTTGAACACCGAGACCTGCACTGGGAGAATATCAAGGTTTCTTCCACGCACAAATCCAAACTCACATATAAACTCATGGGCAGTAAGATTAACCTACCTACCTTTGGGATCCGAGTTAGAATAAACGACTTGGAGTTCTCCAGGCTCACGCTCGATGGTGATGTTCATTTCAACCAATCAGGTTTAGCGGAATGTTCTTCAAAAGAATTTCTCTTCGGAAAAAATCTCCAAAATTTCTACAACACAAATTTTCTTTTACTCTGCAAACTTGTCATACTTGTTCAATGGAAATATCCTGAGTTTTTCCGTCTTCAAAACCGAGTAATGACGTCTATTGATGAGATGGCTAATTTTTTTCTGCTCGAGCTCTCTAAGAAATCTCATTCTTCACCTAGTGCAATACTTAAAATCAAGTTTTAAAAACCTTTTCAAAAGTTTTGTATATATATAGTTCCTTTATATATGTTATATGAACATATTATTTTATTAAAATTATATTTGATAGATTCAAACATTCTGTTTTTATCTAGCACCAGATGTCGGGACTTTCCCTATATAAAACCGATTGTTGTTGTTTCCCGATGGCCGGCTCAAACCTTTTGTACATTATGTAAATAAGTTTTTCATTTTTTAGATTCTTACGCCTTAAGCCAGGCAGTACTTTTATTAAATTATGTTTTTATATATTCCTTTAGCTCAATTAAAGCAATCTCTGATCAAAACTAATTTTATTAATTATTATCAATTAAAAGCTTTTATTTAACTTGCCTATCTGTCTGTCTGGATGTCTGTCGCCAAATCTTGTAATCAATTTTTAATATACTTATAGGGCACCTAGAATAATGAAATTTGGTACACATGTTCAAACCTGATGACAATGCTAGCTGACCAATTTTCAGACTTCTGGGTTGTCAGGTTGGCCAAGAACGGACAAATTTCCAAATTTCCTTTCAAATTTTGTATATTTAATTTATTTTGTTTTGCCAATATCTCGCGAACCGTTCGTTTTTAGCGTTTTTCCCTCGATTTCTCCTTCTTCGTTAAACTTTCTTGGTATACTTTTTACGCTCTTTCTAATGGTACCATTTTCATTGAGATTGGTCCACTTTTTTAAAGCATTTATTTAACTTGCCTCCATGTCTGGATGTCTGTCGCCAAATCTTGTAATCAATTTTTATTAATATACTTATAGGGCACCTAGATATATGAAATTTGGTACACATGTTCAAACCTGATGACAATGCTAGCTGACCAATTTTCAGACTTCTGGGTTGTCAGGTTGGCCAAGAACGGACAAATTTCCAAATTTCCTTTCAAATTTTGTATATTTAATTTAATTTATTTTGTTTTGCCAATATCTCGCGAACCGTTCGTTTTTAGCGTTTTTCCTTCGATTTCTCCTTCTTCGCTAAACTTTCTTGGTATACTTTTTACGCTCTTTCTAATGGTACCATTTTCATTGAGATTGGTCCACTTTTTTTTAAAGCTTTTATTTAACTTGCCTCCATGTCTGGATGTCTGTCGCCAAATCTTGTAATCAATTTTTATTAATATACTTATAGGGCACCTAGATATATGAAATTTGGTACACATGTTCAAACCTGATGACAATGCTGGCTGACCAATTTTCAGACTTCTGGGTTGTCAGGTTCGCCAATAACGGACAAATTTCCGAATTTCCTTTCAAATTTTGTATATTTAATTTTAATATGCTTCCAGACCATATAGAATAATGAAACTCACAATACTTGCTCAGTCCAATTAATAATTGACAGATAGACAGACATACATTCATTTTTATATATAGAGATTAGCAGTAATTAAACGTAACAGTAAGAAAATGTTGATTTTAATATATGTAAATAGAGTCTCTTAAGAAAGACCACCTAAAAACATGACTCAACTTGTTTCTCCTGTAGGTGGTCTCTCATTGGAGATTCTAATTGATATTAAAGAACCTCTAATAGACCTTTAATAAGAGACTGCCTCTTGGAGAGACGGGTTAAGCTACGATTTTAGGCATCCTCTCAATGGAAGTTCTACTGTATCTACTTTTTCACACTGTTTGGCTTAATAAATGCCATTTTAACCATTTTGAATGTGTATCAATCCAGTCTATTTTTTGATATTTTATAGGCAAAATCACTTCATTTCAATTCATAGGGAATTCTTAACATTTTTTTTTGTCTTCATTCAGCTTACTTTCTATTATATTTTAAGCCATTGTTCCCCCCCCCCCCCCCCCCCCCCATTATACATATTTAATACTGTATACACTGTTTTACTTTCAAAAATGTCATTAATAATTTGAATACAGACACATTGAAAACCTTCTTAATAATGATGATAAATTTTAATGGAACTTGGGAAATGAAACGAAAAAAGGAAATCTGACAAAAAAAAAATAGCTTTATAACTTTCCCCAAAGTTATAAATGGTCAAATAGCAAGTGGCTATATAAATAAAGTTATACACAAAGATAAAATATAGATTTTAAAATAATATTTTTTACTTAATTTTAATGCATTGTAAATTCTTCATCTTCAGGGTCATTGGTAGTTATGTGGAAAATTTTGTGACATTTGGTTAAGTAGTTTCTGAGTTTATCGATAAACAGACAGATAAATTTTGATTTTTATATATATACTAGCGGATGTGTACCCGGCTTCGCCCGGGTTTTATCCGAGTGAAAGTTTGCCTAACGAATATTATATATTATGAAGTATAATAAACAATGCTAAAGATTAGTTTTAATTATTAATCAAGATTGTGTGTGAATATGTGAGAAAGATGTAATATCGTTGTTGTTTTCTTGGCCGACTGTTTTACATATGGTGTTATCTTAAAATTGCTTGTTTTGAATATTTTTTAGATTGAGTTGAATGAATTGCTGAATTTTTTTTTGTATTTATATATAAATAAAATTAACTCTGTTGAATTTATTTTGTATTTTATCGATAACAGCAAAGTTATGTATTTTAAAGTTAGGAAAAATATTTTGATGTTAAGCAAAACCTGCTCCATCTCGTTTTACATAAATGTTGAAAATTTGGTCGAAATTGATGCATTGTAACGAAAGTTTTTAGCGAACACCACTTATGAAATTTCCATTTATATAGAAGACTAGCGGATGTGCCCGGCTTCGCCCGGGTTTTACCCGAGTGAATGTTTGTTAAAACAATTCTCTATAAACTTATAAAACGTACTTGGCTTCGCCCAGGGTTTAACCGGAGTAAAGGTTTGTCTAGCGAACATTTGTTAAAACAATTCTCTAAAAACTTATTTAAAAAAAAAAGATATATTTTGATAATTTGAAACTCGTAAATTTGAATCTCTCGATAAAGTGAACATTTTTCCCGGTCCCTGTGTGCCGTGTCATCCTGAATTTTGTGTTTCCTAATTTTCTACATTAGAAAATCATAGTTTTATCTAGTGGACATTTTTTCCCGTGTCACATTGCCGTGTCATCCTGAGATAATCTTACTTTTGATAAATAATATTTAAGATAACACTCTTAGTGATAAGAAAACTTGTTATCATCGTCACAATGGGGGCGCTGCTTGCGAGTTAAATCTACAAATCTGCAAATAACTCTAAGGATATTCAAGATATTCAGGAAATTATTTTTCAAAAACCTTCCCGGTGATATACCTAATAATATCCCAATATTTCACGGCGATTGGATGTATGGTTTTTGAATCTATAGAGTACAGACAAACAGACAGACAGACATTCAATTTTATATATATAGATAAGATAAGATAATATAAATGAGTTTTAAAAATTGTAAAAAAAAAATGCATCGGCCGGGAATCGAACCCGGGCCGCCCGCGTGGCAGGCGAGCATTCTACCACTGAACCACCGATGCTTAAAAAAATGGCCATATTTAGGTATTCATTCCTTTCCGGATTAGTCCGCGTAAAAAAAAGTTATTCAAATGAAAAAAAGAAATAGCCAAAAATATTAATCAAAATGCAGCCGAAAATTTTCCTCAGGTTTATAAAAAGCGACATGCAAAATTTGGTACCAATTGGTTCAGTAGTTTTTGAGTTTATCGCGAAACAGACAGACAGACAGAAATTGACTTTTTTATATATAGAGATTTACTCTTCATTGTTGGCTTTTTAACTTACATTCATTCTTCATTGTTGGCTTTTTATATTACATTCACTCTTCATTGTTGCCTTTTTATCTTCCATTCACTCTGTTGGCTTTTTTATATTACATTTACTCTTCATTGTTGGTTTTTATCTTACATTCACTCTTCATTGTTGGCTTTTTATATTATATTTACTCTTCATTGTTGGCTTTTTATCTTACATTCATTCTTCATTGTTGGCTTTTTATATTATATTTACTCTTCTTTGTTGGCTTTTTATCTTACATTCATTCTTCATTGTTGGCTTTTTATATTACATTTACTCTTCATTGTTGGCTTTTTATCTTACATTCACTCTTCATTGTTGGCTTTTTATCTTACATTCATTCTTCATTGTTGGCTTTTTATATTACATTCACTCTTCATAGTTGGCTTTTTATCTTACATTCATTCTTCATTGTTGGCTTTTTATATTACATTCACTCTTCATTGTTGGCTTTTTATCTTACATTCACTCTGTTGGCTTTTTATATTACATTTACTCTTCATTGTTGGCTTTTTATCTTACATTCACTCTTCATTGTTGGCTTTTTATATTATATTTACTCTTCATTGTTGGCTTTTTATCTTACATTCATTCTTCATTGTTGGCTTTTTATATTATATTTACTCTTCATCTTACATTCATTCTTCATTGTTGGCTTTTCATATTACATTCACTCTTCATTGTTGGCTTTTTAACTTACATTCATTCTTCATTGTTGGCTTTTTATCTTACATTCACTCTTCATTGTTGGCTTTTTATCTTACATTCATTCTTCATTGTTGGCTTTTTATATTACATTCACTCTTCATTGTTGGCTTTTTATATCATATTTAGTCTTCATTGTTGGCTTTTTATCTTACATTCATTCTTCATTGTTGGCTTTTTATATTATATTTGCTCTTCATTGTTGGCTTTTTATCTTACATTTATTCTTAATTGTTGGCTTTTTATATAATATTGTTGCTTTCTTGGCCGACTGTTTTACATATGGTGTTATCTTAAAATTGCTTGTTTTGAATATTTTTTTAGATTGAGTTGAATGAATTGCTGAATTTTTTTGTATTTATATATAAATAAAATTAACTCTGTTGATTTTTTTGTATTTATTCGATAACAGCGAAGTTACGCATGTTAATGTTAGGGAAAATATTTTGATGTTAAGCAAAACCTGCTCCATCTCGTTTTACATAAATGTTGAAAATTTGGTTGAAATTGATGCATTGCAACGAAAGTTTTTAGTGATGTCCTCTTATGAAATTTGCATTTTATTAATATAGATATAATATAAATGAGTTTTAAAAATTGTTTTAAAAATGCATCGGCCGGGAATCGAACCCTGGCCGCCCGCGTGGCAGGCGAGCATTCTACCACTGAACCACCGATGCTTTAAAAAAATCAAATTCATTTATCGTCGCGACCAGTGCTGCGCCCTAGCGGTAAAAGACTGGAACTAACGCTTTTTGGTTTTTTATTTTTTTTAAAAAGCACATTAACTTTTTTAGTTTTTTGAATAACCTATATGTTAAACGAAATCTTCAGCTACCTACAGGCGAAATTCCATAATGATTGAGTCAGTAGATTTTGCGTGATGCGATAACAAACATCGATTTCGCATTTCATTTTTATATATATAAGGAAGGAAGGATATAAAGATAATACAGAGATGATAAATTGATAAATTAATTAAAAATTTTAACACAAATCCATTGATTTTAGCTGGAGATTTTAAACGCTCGAAGTCAGATGTGGTTTGATAATATTATTAATCAAAACGGTAGAAGACTTCAACCTATAATCGATTTTCATAATATGCTCATACATAACAATCGAAACAAAACATGTCGAGGATTAAGTATAATAGACCTTACTATTACTAATAGTCATGCTCATGTACTTGTTAATGGATGGAAAACGTTAAATCTTTCGCAAATCACAGACCATCACGCAATCTCATTCGACATTAGTCTGGAAACAGAAAGTTTATTACATGAAAATAATTCTACATGGTATTTTCAAGAAAAAAGAGCCAATTGGCAAAAATATGAGCAGGCAATCAATGTGTCTAGGATAAATGAGGCAATGATGAAATTAGGTAAAATAGTAAATATAAACGATATAAACTGTGTAGTTTCTCTCATAACTGACATATTAATTGAAGCTGCATATGCATCTCTACGATTAAAACCAAAATATTTAAATGATAATCCATTTAATTGGTGGACGGATGAACTGGAACTTTTTAAAAATCATTTTAAATATGTTCGAAATCTATATTATCGGGGTAAACGGTCTAATAGACAGCTAGTTGATGAAAAAATGTATAGAGAAATACGAAATAAGTATATGAATATTATTGAAAAAACAAGAAATGTAAGCTGGAGGGTATTCCTGGAGGAAGTTGAAAATACATCTCTCCTTTTGGTAATACTTACAAAACTTTTAAACAAAAAATTTCTCCTAGGTCTTTTGATTTACCAATTCTAGATGTATCTCAAGATGTGCTCGAATCAGAAATGAAAAATCTTTTATCTTCTCTATTTCCGAATGACTGTCAATCTTCTGACACAAACTATCATAAATTAATCAGAGACAAGAGTTATAATTTTTCTAATGATAAAATAATTTATTTTGATAATATTCAAATCTGTTCAATAATTAAAAAAACTTAAAAATGGAAAGGCTCCAGGAATAGATCATATAAGCAATCAGATGATCAAAACGGCAGTTCATCATATATCTCCTGTGTTAACAAAATTGTTCAATGCTTGTATTGGACTTAATTATTATCCGGAGGCCTGGAGAAAGTCAGCAGTAATGATTATAAAAAAACCTAATAAAGAAAATTATAAAGATCCGAAAGCCTACCGCCCTATAAGCTTGTCTTCTAATTTAGGTAAAATTTTTGAAAGTCTAATTCATATTGAACTTTTAAATCATATTAATAGTAATAATGTTATGCATCCTGCTCAACGTGGATTTACACAAGAAAAATCAACAATCTCTGCTTTACAAGAAATAACTAAATTAAGTCTTCTGAAAAGAGAAACAGAAAATACGGCAATAGTAACAGTGGACATCAGCGGAGCTTTCGACAACGCATGGCATCCGGCAATTCTCCAACAATTGGACAAGGCAAATTTTCCAGCGGTACTTATAAGAATAATTAATTCTTACTTTGAAGACCGGAGTGTAGAGTTTAAATATACTAATGTAAAGTGTATAAAAAAGATAAATAAGGGATGTCCCCAGGGTAGTATTATTTCTCCTATTCTTTGGAATATATTACTTAATGATTTCAACTTATCTTTTAACGAAAGTTTTGCTAGAGTAATTGCTTTCGCGGACGATGTGACATTTGTGGTATGGAGTTCAAACATCTATGATCTTCAGTATAATATTACCAAATGTTTAATAAAAATCAAAGCATGGTGTGAAAAGGTAAAACTTTCACTAAGTCCAAACAAAACAGGTATACTCTATCTACATAACTATGAAAAATTGCCCATTAATTTTGATGGAAAAATAATTCAACCATCAGAAACTGTTAAAATTTTGGGAGTTATTTTTAAAAATCATAGACAAAGGAATAAGATTAATTTTGGAACACATGTTGACAATATAATTATGAAAGCTACGAAACTTAAGAATATATTATTCTCATTATGTGCACGTACTTGGGGCATTGATACTCGACGTAGATTGATCTTATATAAAGCTATGATACGCTCTACAATAAGCTATGCATCAAATATTTGGTTTCCTTTTATCACTGCAGCAAAAAGATCCAAGTTGAATTCTATACAATATCAAATTCTTATTAGATGCATTCATGCTTATAGGACTTCATCTTCTTACATCACACATATACTAGCGAAAACCCCTTTACTGTCCGATTATCTTGAATTATTACAAACAAAGTATAATATGACAAATTCTCTCACAGATCGAACACTCAAAAAACCCCTTCAAAAAGAATTAAACAAACTATATCTGGATCTAAAATTTAAGTTTTATCTTTCTCAATCTAATGAACTGTTCAAGAAATTCTTTCCAATTGCTGTCCCAAATTTCATTTCTTCTGATAAATTCACTACTTTATTCTTAACTGGCAAAGTACCCTTCTTAAATTTATACCTATTTGCTGCATAAATGATTATCACCCCCCACCGCTTTTATTTCTAAGTCTATTATTTTATTTGTTAAATGGTACCTTCAGAGAAAAAAGCAATACTTCAGAAATATTTATTTTGTTATTTTTAGTGCATTTTAAATAAAAGTTTTTTTAAAAAAAGTGTTTTTTTATAATTATTATTATTATACTTTCAAGATTTTAACCACGACTGCATTACCATAGCATAATCCCCAAGATAATTAAAATCAACAGAAATCTTTTTTATAACACATATATATATATTCTCTGCAAAAATATTGTGTTAAATAAATAATAGATTTTTATATTAAAGGCAAAAGACTAATTTGAAAAACCCGTTTATATTATTCATATAATAATAAACCATTTTTTTTGATTCGTTCATTAACACAGATGAAATATGCTGGATTTTTACTTTAAAAAAACCCTTTGGGAAAATCTAGAATAATATGTTATGTTGTACACAATCTCCTTTACAATGCAATGCAAACATCGTTATCCAGTTGTATATAACATATATTTTGTTCTTTCAACTGAAACTAGCTCAAGAGCGAATTTCTCTCTTTAAATCACCACGGCTGTATTTTGGTGTTTTATTGTTAAAATTAGATTTTTTAGTATGAATATATATTTTTTAATGGATAAAAATATAGTTGATTTATATTATGTAGTTTTAAAAAAATCAGTGGACGAGTAGGTAACACCCTCGATTCCCGACAGTCATCAACCGGGATTGAATCCTGCGTTAACATTTTGTTTAATATGTAAATAACCTTCACATATTATTCATTGTTGCAATTATCATAAACAAGGTTGCTCTTTTTGAGTGGTACCTAATAAAGTGATTTTGGAACAAGAACAAGATATTATCTAGTTTGTACAACTTAAAAAAAATTCAATTGAAGTGTAAAAAAAATATATATATATATTGTTACATCATGATTAATGGCGTATTTCTTATATTATTTTTAATATATTTGAAATTTAAATTATATATTTATTTATTTTTATATAAAATATTCTATGATATTTATTTAAAACAGATTATTTAGATTATCATCATTTGTATTTAGGTACACTGTAACTTCACTGCTCTCTTTGATGTGTGAAAATAAATAGAGGATTCTGGAGGCTACTTAAAGTAGACTTATCTCATTATTCCCTTTTATAAATTTGTAGGATGGTTGAAACACGCTCTGGTAAGATGCAAGACCCAGCACAGGAGAGAATCAGGGCTGAAGAGTCTGCCAAGCCGCAACCTGGTGCAACAATTGGTGGAGATGCTAGTTCCGACCCAGTTGTCCTGAATCCCAACATCGACATCCCCAAGTATGATGGAACAGAAGACCCTCGCCCATGGATTGAATCTCTTGAAGAAATTGGCTTCCTGTACCATTGGGCAGACTACATTATCTCCCGTTATGCTGCCATGAATATGATTGGTAGCGCCAAAACCTGGCTGAACCTACACAAAGTAAGTTTCACCAGCTGGGAAAATTTCAAGAGCCGCCTAATTGAGGATTTTGCCTCAGACGCCAACAAAGAAGAAATGAGGATGAGATTAAACAGGATACAACAGTGGAATGAACCTGCAATCAGGTTCGCAGAGGATATCCTTGTACTGTGCAACAAGGTCGACCCCCAAATGGAAGAAGAGACTAAAATAAACTGGGTTATTGGAGGGTTAAAGAAAGAATACTCTTTTGCCCTTCACCTAAACCCTCCTAAAAATACCAATGAACTTCTTGAAATTTGTAAAAAGCTGGATTTATTCGAAAAGAATTACCAAGAACGTGTAGAAAAATCAAAAGCTCTTTATAATGGACCACGCTCTCCTCGTCCCCATCATCAAGAGCAATGGAAGAACGCTCCGTCGTTCAGAAGACCATACCAGAACACCTCCAAGCCCCAGGCCCCCGCTCCGAGGTACTACCAGAACACCTCCAAGCCCCAGGCCCCCACTCTGAGGTACTACCAGAACAAGCCTCTGCCCCAGGTATCTGCCCCTAGACGACCTTACACTCCCAATCCTGAGCCAAAGCCGGTTTACCCAAGTAAAACATACAATAAGAGTCCAAATTCAAACAGGAATAGGACAGAAGACGGGAGACCAATATGTTTCAAATGTAACAAGCCAGGACACGTAGCGCGGTATTGCAGAGTCAGGTTTGTAAGAATTGTGGAAGAGGACCCCATAGTTACACAAGACAAGGTCGAAGAAGAAATCCGAATGGATAATGGAACTGAGAAGTCGAGACCTCTGCTCAACGCTGACGTAAGTAATAGCCCGTACTCGAGTATCCCTACAAGGAATAGATATGCCGCATTAGAAGATTTAAACTAAGCATCGCGCCTGAGTCCGTCAATCAAAGCAAGTCGACCATAAATGGAATTAAAAAGTTGGACCCCAAATATAAAATGAACATTAACGTGGATAGAATCGGTATCTGCGAAGCTTTGATTGATACAGGCGCTGATCTTTCAGTGGTCGACCTTAGTACAGCTCTTAACACAGGCCATGTTATAAATAAACTCGCAAAAACTTGTGCAGGACCCGATGGAAAAAAATTAGACATGGTAGGAAGTATATTTTTAAATATAAAAATTGATGACGAAACATTATCACACAAATTTGTGATATTGAAAACGCATTTACGGACATTAATTCTTGGAAGAGATTTCCTTAAGAAAATGAACGCGAAAATAGATTGTAAGCAAGAAACTATAAAATACGATTTGACGAATAATCATGACGAAAGCAATTTTGAAATGTTGAAAATAAAGAGTGCCAAGGATTCCATTGTACCGGAATGTTCCATTAAACTGATCGAGGCTTTGGTAGAAACAGAGGATGGGGAATATATTATCGAGGAGAGCAGCAAAATGTTTCAAACAAATGGACTTCGTCTAGCAAGAAGCTTGATCAATGTTATAAATAGGGAAGCACACATCTGGATAACTAATCCGTATCCTCGACCGTTAAAAATAATGAAAAACCAAACATTGGCTTTTGGAAGTAGTCCAGCGAAAATAAATGTGGATCGAGAAAGAGAGGTAGAAGAGAACGAAGAACCTAGATTCCAAATAAACGAAAATCTTTCACCAAAGGAACAGAAGGAGTTAAAACAAGTTTTAGAAAGGTATGGAGATCTGTTTTCGTCGAGAATAGGGAGAACCAATTTGGCAAAACATCGGATAGACACAGAAGACGCGAAGCCAATTAAACACAAGCCTTACAGGGTAAGTGTTAAAGAGCGAGATATTATAAAAGAGCAAATTGACGAGATGCTTACAGATGGCATAATTAGGCCATCTTCTAGTCCCTGGTCTTTTCCAGTGATATTGGTCAAGAAGCGAGATGGTAAATACAGATTTTGTGTGGACTACAGAAAACTGAATAATGTGACAGTAAAAGATGTCTATCCGATCCCTAGAATAGACGAAGTTATGGATACTCTCCAAGGGTCTAGATACTTCTCAGCAATAGACCTCAGATCTGGATATTGGCAAGTTGAAGTCGAAGAAAGAGATAAAGAGAAAACAGCTTTCACTACAGCGCATGGATTATATGAATTCAACGTGATGCCTTTTGGACTTTGTAACGCGCCTGCTACCTTTGAGAGAAATATGGAGAATATGCTTGGAAATCTGAGATGGCAAATTTGTTTGTGTTATCTGGATGATGTTATCATATATAGCCCGGATTTTCCAACGCACCTCAAAAGACTCGAAGCTGTTTTTAGATGTTTTCGTGAATCTAATTTAAGATTAAACGACAAAAAATGTCGATTTGTTTTTGAAGAATTGGAGATTCTCGGCTATATAACGAGCAAACATGGTATAAAACCCGCGGAACATAACATCAAAGCTATCAGAAATTTTCCTCGGCCCACAAAGGTCAAAGAAGTACAATCATTTTTGGGAATGTGCTCATATTATAGAAAATTTATCAAAGATTTCTCAAAAATTGCTGACCCTTTGACCAACCTTATCAAAAAAAGTGTATCATTTACCTGGACAGAAAGGCAGGAGGAAGCGTTTCAAACCCTAAAAACAGCACTATTAAGTCCACCAATCTTAGGGCACTTCAATCCAAATGCGCCTACTTATATTCATACTGATGCGTCCAACATCGGCATAGGTGCAACTCTTGTCCAAGACATCGGTGGGGAAGAGAAGGTGATCTCATATTTGAGTCGTACCCTAAGTAAAGCGGAGCAAAATTATTCAACCACTGAAAAAGAATGTCTGGCCGTTGTCTGGTCAATGTCAAAATTACGACCCTACCTTTATGGAAGACACTTTAAAATAGTAACAGACCATCACGCCTTATGCTGGCTCAAAAACTTGAAGGATCCAACAGGTCGATTGGCAAGATGGGCATTGAAAATTCAAGAATATGACTTCGATATAATACATAAATCAGGAAAGAAGCATCTGGACGCCGATGGCTTATCTAGGGGACCCTTACCAGAAACTGATTGGGATGAGGATTTTGAAAGGCTATTTTTAAATCAAATAACAGACGAAGAGGATAAATTTATCGAAAGTGTTAAGAAAAACCTTAATGGAAGCAGGCGATCAATTGCGCAAAACTTTAAAGAAGAAGATGGATGCCTCTTTAAGAAAAACCCGAACCCTGAAGGCAGGGCGTGGTTGCTTGTGGTTCCAGAGAAGAAAAAGAGAGAAATTATGAAAGAATATCACAATCATATGTCGAATGGCCATCTGGGCGTCGCCAGAACCATGTACCGAATAAAAAGTAAATACTTTTGGCCATCCATGCTAAAGGATGTCTCAGAATTCGTTAAGACGTGTCACCTTTGCCAAAGTAGGAAAGGCTCAAACCAATTACCTTCTGGACTACTACAGCCCATCCCCCCAGCCAACTTTCCTTTCGAAAGAATTGGAATTGACTTTGTTGGTCCACTGCCATCTACGAAAAACAGGAAAAAATGGATAATCGTGCTTACGGACTACTACACTAGATATGCAGAAACAAGAGCAGTCTCGGAAGCAACAGTGAAAGAAGTTTCTAAATTTCTAGTAGAGGATATTTTTCTCCGGCACGGAGCCCCACAATATCTTATTAGTGACAGAGGCTCTCAATTTACCAGTAATTTAATGAAAGAGGTGATGAAAACGTGCAAGATTAAACATTGTTTCACAACGAGCTATCATCCCCAGACTAATGGATTGACAGAGCGGTTAAATAGAACATTGATCAATATGCTCAGTATGTATGTGAACACTGATCAGAAGAATTGGGACGAAATACTCCCATTCATCACTCACGCTTACAATACTACAATTCAGGAAACCACAGGATATTCTCCCTTTTTCCTGATGTTTGGAAGAGAACCCACGTCTCTTTTGGACGACAGGAATATCTCGGTGGACATTGACAAGGATGATTATGATGAATACATAAAACATCACTTAGACAAAATAAACAGAACAAGAAAATTAGTTATTAACAACACAATAAAGACTCAAGAAAGAATGAAAAAGAACTATGACAAGAAACACATGGAAAGAAGCTACGAACCAGGAGAATTAGTAGCAGTTTGGACACCAATTAGGAAAATAGGAAAGTGTGAGAAACTACTGAGAAAATATTTTGGCCCATATAGAATATTAAAGAAGCTGTCCAACGTAAATTACTTAATTGAACCAAAAGATAATCCTGGCCAAGACCCATTGATTGTCCATGTCTCAAGAATCAAACCCTATTTTGAAAGAATTGATGAGGTCAATCACGAGGACGTGACGACCTCTGGAGAGGGGGAAGTGTTACATCATGATTAATGGCGTATTTCTTATATTATTTTTAATATATTTGAAATTTAAATTATATATTTATTTATTTTTATATAAAATATTCTATGATATTTATTTAAAACAGATTATTTAGATTATCATCATTTGTATTTAGGTACACTGTAACTTCACTGCTCTCTTTGATGTGTGAAAATAAATAGAGGATTCTGGAGGCTACTTAAAGTAGACTTATCTCATTATTCCCTTTTATAAATTTGTAGGATGGTTGAAACACGCTCTGGTAAGATGCAAGACCCAGCACAGGAGAGAATCAGGGCTGAAGAGTCTGCCAAGCCGCAACCTGGTGCAACAATATATAGAGGCAAATTTTTATAAATATAGAATGCAAGCTTTGAGCATACTTTGCTACATAATTTCATCTTTCAGGATGAATATTTCAGCAGGAGATGAATTAGATCTTTGTGGAGTTACTGTCTCATCTGTCATAATTTGTATAATTAATGCCCAAGAGATATATTTATTTCCGCCATAATTATATTTTAAAATGTAAATATAAATTCATCCATGTATAAATCTGTACCAAATAAATCTGGGAGCCAGCGCGCGCGGGGGAAGGCCACGCCTCCGCCGCGTGGCGCGTGCTCACGAGTGTCGAACTAGTTCTTTTTTGACGCGTACATGCACAACGCTTGCGCCCTTCCATTCGACCACGGCAGCTACGACAGATAAGAGTCGACAGAAATAAGAACCTCAAGAGAATGAGCAAGGCAAAGAGACAAGCAGGACAGAATAGAAATTCGGCAAAGCCAGGGACGATATAGGCAACAAAAGCCCTTGCATCCCCTGTTTTTCGCTGAAAAACCACGTCACACAGCCAGAAGGAATGATGCATTCTCCATGCACCGAGCGGCCACTGGTAGGCCCCTCGCGCCCGCCATTATGGTCTGGCTCCATGGGGTTGACCATTCCCCACAAGCGTCTCCGAGAGTTCATTGGCAAGGTTGCTGACCGAGCCCTCTCGTTCGGACTTAGTTAAACCCGTCCTACGCTCCAATAGGACTCCCCCCCCTTTAGCCCTCGAACCCTTATCCAGTACTCCCTGAATCTGCCGTCGAATCAAGGACCTTGAGGTACTGAGGTTGACGCGGGGAAACCAACGCGGAGGCGGGGGGGTGGTACTACTGTGTGCACCCCTTGGTTTTTCAACACCAGGCCTAGCCCTGGTGCAATTTTCGCGCACGGCAAGGACGCTCCCAATGACGCACACACAGAGCGAAGACCCAAGAGTTTCAAGACACGTGCGCCTCGCCTCAGACAACCAAGGGCAGACGGCCAGCTTACAGCTTCACTGGACATCAGCCAGTGGCACCCCTACGGAGGACAACACGCAGAGACGCCTCTCCACTCACTCCCCTCTAGAGTGATTGTAGAGGGCGGGAAAAACTTCTTCCCCGCGACAAGCAGGACAGATGGAAAAATTTGGCTTGTCAAAGACAAAGCCGGGAACGATATAGGCTAACAAGCCCTTGCGTCCCCTGTACTCTGCTTCTAGATTTACAAAATTTGTTTATTTTTATTAAAATCAGCGGGAAAAGAAAACCCCCAGATCAAGCCCCGCAAAGAAACACCGAAGTGCATATAAGGTTTGCCCCAGAGACGGTTTGTTTATTATTTTCAAATATGATACAATGAATTATATATTTAATATTTACACACAAAAGAAGCTATATATAGTTTTAAAGAAAAAAAAAAAGAGAGCAGAAAAGAAAAGAAAAAGAGAAAAAAACAAAAAGAACAAAGAAAAGAAAGACAAAATAAATGAATATATATAAAAAAAAAAAAAAAAAAAAAAAAAAAAACCTCTATGAACCCTACTGGAGGATCAAACAAGTCTTCGAGGATCTGTACCCCCCACCCGAGACTCCGACACACCAAGAGTTCTATCAACTACGCTGCGGGCCTCAAGGCTTACAAGAATACTATTTACAGAAGGTACGCATAGGTACGCAGCTCAACATCGATCGCAAGGAAATGGTCAATGCTCTCACTCAAGGAATGCCCTCCTACAGTCGAAATCTCCTGCTGATTGCAACACCCAGCAGCCCGTCGGAATGGCTCACTCTGGCCAGGAGAATCTATGGTATCGGCGGAGACCCGAGTCGTCCCGGCATTTCCTCTCCCACAGAAAGCCCATCTCCCCGCCAATCCGGTAGACAGACAAGTAATCCGCTAAGGCGCTTATCCGAAGATGTGCCTCATTCCCAGAAGCGACCAGAAGGATCTCCCTCCACCGCGCCTACGCCATGCAAGCAATGCCAAGGGCCACACTGGAACAAT
Source organism: Cordylochernes scorpioides (assembly GCA_030710605.1). Lineage (NCBI taxonomy): Eukaryota > Metazoa > Arthropoda > Arachnida > Pseudoscorpiones > Chernetidae > Cordylochernes > Cordylochernes scorpioides. The sequence goes on from CP092864.1 coordinate 120,843,108, forward strand.
CAGTGCCCACAACGGTCCACCTTGCTTGGACAGCGTGCCGATCATCCTCGACTAGCGACACCGCCGCGGTATTTTCGAGACCCAAGAGACAGCGCTACCAAGTAACCAGAAGTACAACCCACACGCTATTAATGGCGTAAGTACCCTGACTCTCAAGTTGCTACTTGCCAACCATTTGTGTTCATTTCTAATAGATACTGGCTCTAATATTAATATTATTTGTTTGAAGCAATTCGAAACATTAGGAACTAAAATGTTACATTCAAATTATGATGTTACTATTAGGACATTGTCTCATAATATCCAACCTGTGGGATTTGCATTTATTTTGGTTACTGTAGGATCCATTAAAGAACACTTGCTATTTTAAATAATAGATAATGATCTACCATTTGGCATTTTTTCTTTAAACTCATTAAAGATATTCCGATTAACTATCGATTTCTTTTCAAAGAGAATATATCAGGATAATACCATGTTAGCACAGTCACAATACTGTTTTAAGGATTATTTTACGCCATCATTAAAAAACTTTACAATTCAACCCGACCCTAATAACCATACCATGCCCCACACCACTCAATCTTTTCTTCATAACAACCTTAATAGTACCACAAATGTAGAAAATTATATAGCTGCACATCCTCATCTAATAAATGATTGTAAAAAACTTATTAGAGAAAATATTGGTTTGTTTCCTATCGATAAGTTTTCAGTACCTGCTTTAAATATCGACCCGGTTAAAATTATACCTAACAGTGATAAGATTATAACACTAAGACCATATAGAATACCTTATAGCGATTACCCTGAAATAAAATATCAAATAGAGAAAATGTTAGAAAATGAAATAATAGAACCATCGAATAGCCCATATGCCGCTCCCGTAACACTTGCCAGAAAAAGGGATGGCTCGAAACGTTTTTGTGTAGATTTTAGAAAACTTAACGAATTAATGTCTGTAGATAATTATCCCATACCACTAATAGAAACAGTACTAGATCAATTATCTAATTCCAAATACTTTTCCACCATAGATATAACCTCCGCCTTCTGGCAAATTCCGATTCATCCAGAATCTAGGCCCCTACTTTCATTTGTAACCCACCTAGGGCAATACCATTTTAATAGACTTCCATTTGGTCTCAAATTAAGTCCTCAAATATTCGAAAGGCAGTTAAATCAATTGATACAGAAGCACAAATTAACATTTACTAATCATTATTTTGATGACTTCATAATCCATTCTAACAGTTTAGAGGAACACTTAGGACACATACAGGATTTTTTTCATTTTTGTAAATTAGAAAATATAAAATTAAATCTTCATAAATGCCAGTTTTTCAGGACATCTATTGACTACCTGGGATATAAGATTAGTTCAGGTACTTTCACTCCACTTGTTAGGAACATAGATGTAATTAATGCCATAAAACCCCCTACTAACGTAAAAACCTTGCAATCATTCCTAGGCGCCATTAATGTTTACAATAAATTCATTCCAGATTATGCGCGCATTAGAAATTCTCTAAACCAACTTTTGAAAAGGAACGTTAAATGGGAATGGACGTCAGACTGTCAAAAGGCGTTTGACAAACTCAAACAACTACTTTCATCAGGTCCCATTCTACATCTTTATAAATCAGACTTGCCCTGTCAAGTGTACTCTGATGCATCTTTGCAAGGGATAGGAGGAGTACTGAAACAGCTCCATCTCTCTCTCTCTCTCTCTCTCTCCAGATGGAAACTCATATCCAGTACAATATTATAGTCGCACACTGCGCAAATACGAGCGCAATTATACCATCACCGAAATAGAGTGTCTGGCCATAATTGAAACAGTAGATCGTTTCAAGGTCTATCTGGCGGGAAATGGTTTTACTATTTTCACCGATCATTGCGCCTTACAGTGGCTGAAAAACATCAAAAATCCGACAGGAAGACTCTTTCGATGGAGTTTGAGATTGTCAGTCTACGACTATCAGGTGAAGTACATCAAAGGCACCAAACAACTAGAGGCTGACCTTTTATCCCGAAATCCGTTTTGTGGTCTTCTTGACGCCACGCAATTAAAAATGTACCAAAGCGAGCTTCGGGATAATTCCAAGTACGTTCACCAAACCTCAGGCCTGACTACCGTCACCAGACGTGGTGTGAGCAAAATAGTCGTTCCACCATCCTTACGACCCACCATACTTAGAGAAGCCCACCAGAAATTCAACCATCCAGGAATTTCTCAATTAACTAGGATCATCTCCGCCCAATACTTTTGGAGCGGAATGTCGATAGACATTCGTGCCTTCGTTAAGAATTGTAACATCTGTCAAATGAGCAAAACCCCAAAAGGACCGAAGTATGGAGAGTTGGGCGAATTGCCAGAATCCTCACTGCCATTCGATCTGGTCTCTATGGACACTATAGCCGGGTTTGCTAGATATGGGAGTGAAAAAAATTACCTGCATGTAGTAGTAGACCACGCGACTCGATTCGCATGGACATTTCCATCTCGTTCCACCAGTACGACCACATATATACAAGTAATAAAAAGGTGCTACAAAGTGGTTGTCCGAAGCGTCTCCTTACAGATAGAGCCCCTGCCTTCACATCACCGAGGTTTAGGAGATTTCTAATCTCCCATAACATCCAACCAATGCTCACTACAAGCAACCATCCACAAGCAAACGGTTTATCCGAGCGTTTGAACGCAACCCTGACCGGAAAACTTAGGCTCCTCCATCTTCAACATCCTAGAGCTAGTTGGACTATGCTCCAATCCAAAGTAGTTAAGGCATATAACGATACCCCTCATTCCGTCACGGGATTTCCCCCATCATACCTTATGGACGGTTCCCTACCGAAAGAACTGTCACAACATCTAGATCCTTATCCATCAGTCACTGAATCCAGACGCCTAGCGTTACAAAGAACGAAAGAACGCCATAAGCTAGATAAGATCAGATTTGATAAAAATCACAGGTCCCCCGACTTTGAAGTAGGCGATCTAGTCCTTACCAAAATTTACCAACACCCCAATACGGGCAAATTAGTGCCTTACTTCAGTGGACCATATGAGATAATTGAGGTGATATCCCCCTATACAGTTAGAATCAATAGACCTAATCAAGCTCAAAACTTAGAAACAGAAATTATTCACGTAAACAAATTGAAACATTATTCCGAAGACACTAAGTACATCTTCACACCTCACTCAACGAACAACAATAGCAAGCCAAAATCATATTTTATTTACAATCATTTCCCACCTGAAATATTTCATGATGATTATAAGAATTATGCATCTACATTAAGTAACCCATTTAATCACATGAACCCGGATATTTTCTTAGATAATGTCGAACCAACATTAACAGCCAGATACATTTCTACTCCTGACACCATCCCAAAGATTGCTATCCGATTAGAACCATCCCCTACAACGAAGATAATTCTCCCATCCTCACCAACACGTAATCATACTCCTCAAATTAGCCCTCAATTACGTGCGCTCCTTATTAACTGTGATAATACGAAATTGGAAAATAGGTCAGTCATAATCAAAAATACGTTAGTACTGTTGCCCATAGTTAAATATTTTAATAGAATTAAACAATTTCCAATATTTTTTCTATCCCTCCTTACAATGGCTTTTATTAACCCGAGCTTTCAATAGTTCTTTGGAACACCTTAAAGGACTTCATTAATCACTCAGAAAAGAATGGTGACCACGACAGTAAGATTGATGATCCCCCATAAGATCCTAACGTCAGGGAATTCCTATATATAATTCCTATTTTGAATTAGAATAACTCCACTTGCGTTGCCCATTGACCACCCCGAACTGATATTTTTCCCCAAATTTATTTGCTTTCAAGAAGTCAGCAGGATTACTGATAATCAAAGACCCATCTTGAAACGATCCGTTCAAGATGTACGTCACAGAATTCAGTACGTTGCCCTCTGACAATTTGCAATAAACCATTATGTTCACACACCAACATCAAGAGATATTCTCCTTGCGCTACTTCATTGACATGACAACCGTCCCCTTTTCTCTCCATCCCAAACGAGAAACCTTCCGAGGACTCCAGTGACCCAATTTGGATCATCCTACCAAATTGTTCGCCACGACCAAGTCTTCATTCTTCAAACGTATCCTGCCATATCAAACATTCATTCCTTATAATCCCTGGGCACCTTTTTACACCCCTCTTCTTACGTTCCCTATGGAGAGTACGGTTCATAGGAGACTGCTTAGCCCATAATCAATCCACCAACACTCCAGCGCAGGAGATCCTCTCACGCACAGAACATTCTCGCAAACAGATACACAGTCGTAGCCACATCACACAGGTTCGTATCCTGCTACATTTAAAACTTTATTATCCTTGTATTATATATCAAACTTAATGTTGTGTTAATCCCTACTTGTATATATTTTAGTATAATATCACACAAATTTCCAATTTTGTACATAATATCAGAATTCAATTTATAAAATTGCCTCCCAATCTCAACTAAATAATTTTAAAATCATTTTAAATTTATTTATCCCACACAGGTTCCATCTGTCATAATTTGTATAATTAATGCCCAAGAGATATATTTATTTTCGCCATAATTATATTTTAAAATGTAAATACAAATTCATCCATGTATAAATCTGTACCAAATAAATCTGGGAGCCAGCGCGCGCGGGGGAAGGCCACGCCTCCGCCGCGTGGCGCGTGCTCACGAGTGTCGAACTAGTTCTTTTTGACGCGTACATGCACAACGCTTGCGCCCTTCCATTCGACCACGGCAGCTACGACATATATATATAGAGGAAATTTTTTTATAAATATAGAATGCAAGCTTTGAGCATACTTTGCTACATAATTTCATCTTTCAGGATGAATATTTCAGCAGGAGATGAATTAGATCTTTGTGGAGTTACTGTCTCGGTTTTTTGAAATCTCAGGATATGTAAATTAGAAAAATAACAGATTAATTTGCCTAGTTCGGAGAAATAAATATGATGATAAGACTAAAATTATATATAATTCCTCTGATATTATTACCACACTCCCTGCCTCATGCTCAAAACCTAACACGTAAGGCTGCTCTATCATCATGGACTGTTATATATTCCCAAGACCATTCGACCAAATCCCTCAGGAGATTTGCTTCCACTCCAAGCCATCTCCTCAAATTTCTACCAAATATCCGACATGGAGAGGCTACAACCACCATCCTCACGGGCCATGGCCATGTACTGGCAGACAATACACGTGTGCACCCCGAAACAAACCCTACCTGCATCCACTGTTCAGAAGAGCCACAGATAGTTGATATTCTTTTAAACTGTCCAGCATTCCTGAGACATAGGATGCAAACAGCTATCCTGCCTGGACTGACCCACCTCAATCCTACAACTATGGCCAGCCTCTCAGACTCAACCTCAGCATATAACCTCCTGATCAACTGGTTCAACTCAGCAATCAAAACAGGACGCGAGCAAAAGCGCTCAGCACTAGTCCATACTGGTGAGATGGACTCCCCGGGAAGTTGGTGTTCTGCGCTCCAGGAACCTGTGGTTATAAATATCTCTCTCTCCACTCTACCATGAATATATAAATTATGTCATTCTATAAATATTTACAATTCGCTGACTCTTTCTTTCGAGATTGTAGAATAGAACAAATCTTTCACTAGCTTGTGCCGCGCCGCTTCAAGTGGGCTCCGCCTCTTTCTGTGGATAAAGTGTTGAAGATGTACTCGTATAAAAAAACTTTCATGAAATTTAAGTTTGACATTGTTTTATACATTCTTGCGTCCGTATGCAATTATAAGACCTTCAAAAGGAGACCACTATTTTTACACCGGTTACTACTGGATGCTTCAAGAAGGTGAGGTGCTTGATAGAGGGCACACAAATTGAGATCGGTTATTAATTACTAGACCAAGGGTCGGCAAACTGCGCCTCGCGAGCCACATACGGCTCTTTGGATGTGAAGCTGCGGCTCTTTATATAGTTCCATACGCAAATATTATTTTTGTGAGTACTACAGTTAAACCTGTCTATAGCGCCCCCTCTTGGGACTCACCAAAATAGGGTGCTATAGAGAGGGGGTGCTATAGACAGGTCACTTTTAGTGTAAATCGCATCGTACTACGTATTTAAAACGGGTGCTATAGAGAGGGAGGCGCTATAGACAGGTTTAACTGTATTTAGTTCTGTTACGAAAAAAATGTGTGGCTCTTTAAAAACTTAGAAATTTTGTAAATTGTAATTTTTGACTCTTTCGACTCAAAAGTTTCCTGACTCCCGTGCTAGACGAATGGCCAGGGAAATGCCCGGATTTTCCCCCGAGTGTATATTGATTATTTATTTTTCTATGAAAATATTTTTAATTTCGATATACTGTAAAATTTTCTCTTTGCCTCTCTGTTATTTTATTAGTTTTAATTGGGGTTTACATTAAATAAATTGCCGTGTAATTCTGAGTTTGTATTTCCTAATTTTCTACATTACCATATTTTATATAGATTATTAATTTTTTGATATATTATTTATACCCTGGAAACTTCTCTCATTGCTTATCTTGTATTTTATAAATGTTAATTTTGATTCTACATTAAATGAATTGCCTTGTAATTCCGAAGTTTGTCTTTCCTAATTTTCAAATTACAATAAAAATTGAAAAAACTGTTTATATTAAATATAAAAAAAAGCGAATTGAAATTTGAAGTATAAATGAACTGACTATTATTGGAGACAGTTTAATGGAATCACACAAACAATCAACCACATGGAATGTCCTTTCTATGATCGGATCAATAACGATACATGACGGCCTCCCAAGTTGTTTCTATTATCATAGAGGAGGCCGACAGATTGGCAAAGAAAGGAGCAGCTGGACATTCCGATGCGGTGCTCCGAGACCTACCTTTCAGCAAGGGACCATATTAACAAACTAAAACTACAACTGATAAGGAACCATAGAGATAGTTTCCATCATTCTTGGTACCAAATAAAAACTCCCAAAAAAACAGACCCTCCAACTAAACAGAAAGAAGTCGACACAGTTGGCCAGATGGAAATCTGGTCACCTGCACCCTCTATCTATAAATATGGAGCCAAAAGCTTCCCCATGTGCACTAGGTGTAAAACCGAAGAGGCCACTCCCCAACATATACTAAATTGTATTGGAAAGGACAAGAGTTCCCTGTACAGAAAACCAAGAATAGTTCTTGAACTTCTTTATGAGCACGACCTCCAAGATCTTGTCTAATTTAGACTAATAAAAGGATAAGAAAAAAAATCATTGTTATATTTTATCATCATCATTTCAATGTCAGACTGACGAATAGACGTGCTTTAACCTAATCATATATAGAGATATAAGGATTATTAAATGAATTGATCAGAGCACAGACATTGATATATATTTTTCCGGACAAAATGAATAACTTAAGAGATAAGAGGGGATAGTCTTAAGAGAGATCAACTATGAAAGTTCTTAAAATTAAAGATACTTCGGCCAGTAAATCTTTTTATTATCTCGACGTTTCGACAAAAATCAAGATAATAAAAATATTTACTGACCGAAGTATATTTTATTTTCAGAACTATGAATGCCGGCCAGGCAGCCTCTATCTTAACTATAAAAGTGTGACTATTTGAGGATTCTATTCCACACTAAGACCTGTCTTAAGCGAGCTTTGTCTTATATGAAAATCTACAGCTGACACCGGTTGGTTTCAATATTACCACCGGGACACGTCAAATGTGGTCAATAAAGATGATATCCCATGTATATGAAAAAGTGAAAGTTATATAAGCTTATGATTTTGCTTTGTTTTAAAAATGAATCGATGTTGGTTCCATATGCTTGAATTGAATATTACACCTTAGTTCTATATATTTTATTGATTAAAAAGGAACACAACAAAACAAAAAAGAAACTACAATTACAAATGATTTGATAACTATTAATTTATTCTCGAAACATCTTTTGATTACAACCTGGATGATGATGATAAAAAATTGAATATATCTGCCATAAAAATGCTTCTATGATTTAAAAAATAGGAATAATTACAAAATTAATATATAAACTTCAAACACCATGATTTAGTTTTTCTCAATATAATCCTTTTTATGGCCTCTTTAAAACATAGTTTGAATTGATATTTAGCTGGTGTATGAGTGGTTTAAATCCCTCGATTCTCGATAGTCATGAACCGGGATCGAATCCCGCATTGGGAACTTTGTTTTAATAATTACAATGACTTTTAAAGTCATTAAAATGAAATTAAATTCATTGTTACAAATATCATAAGCTAGGTTGCTCTTTTTGAGCGGTACCTAGTAAAGTGATTTAGGAACCAGGAATTAATATTTGATAATACAGTAGAACCTCCATGAGAGGACACTCATACTAGAGGCACCTCTCTACAAAGGACAGTTTTCATTTGCAAAATTAACTTTTTTAATATTTAGCAACTCTCAGGTAAGAGGACACCACTTTTATTTTTCCGTTTATCATTACTCTTCACAATTCATCCTTACATTCCTCATTCCTAAGGTTAGGAATAATCGTTATTTCTCCTTAAAATAAATTTTGATTTTTCGTTGAAAAGAAACTCATGCGGGATAATTTTCAAATGTCGTTTTACAATCACAAGCCGCATTATATTACACTGGTCCGCAAAATTAAAGAAACAACATATTTTTTTCATTTATATCTCAAATTTTATTGAACACTAGCCGAATGACCCGGGCAACGCCCGGGTTTTACCCGATTAAATGTTTTTATTCAAATAATATTCGTTACAATTATAAATTGGCACCGTGGATGTCACTTTTGTGAAACGTCCCGCTCCAAACTTTGTGTCTGAGAAGCGATATTTTTATAGAAAGATGATCTGGCTTTTGTTTTCTGCTCGAATGAATGTTTTTCTGTTAGAATTTTGTTCCTGCGTACAAAATAATGAACTGGTTTCACCCGTGGTCTCTGCTTTTTGGAATTTTTCCCGATATAATTATGTATCTAATAAACAAAGATGATACAGCAATATCGTCATCATCATTTTCTGACTAAAAATATATAGTTTTAATAATTGATTTATATATTTTTTTAAAATAGCCTATCGTCTTCTCCGTATTTTTTTTACCTATGTATGGAAATTTTGGTTTGAATTAGTGAACTACTGCGAATTTGTATACCGGACATACAAACCAACAAACAAACAAACAGACAAACATTCATTTTTATATATATAGAGATATATTAATGAATAATTATTCACAAATTTATTATTCCATTATTGATTAGAATACCCGAAATCAAAGTATTCTAACACGTATTTTATGCAAATTATCCGGTCAAGCAATGATCTTCTTGCAGTCATTGCATAAATATCTTGGATATTGTTGTTAATATGGGGTGTGATCGCCTTTAACTGATAGACAGGCTCTACATCGGTGACCCATACTAAGAATTAGGGAGTTTATCAGCTCCTGTTGAATCAACGCCCACTCTTTTTAAAAGTGTGTTTCTAGCTCATGAGTGTTTCTAAGAGGGGGATGGAGGGATGAGATCCGTCGTCCTAGATTGTTCCATACATGCCCAATGGGATTTAGGTCTGGGGATCGAGCTGGCCAATTCATCCGAGCAATTGCATGGTTTTGGAGAAAAGTGTCGACCACACCAGCCCTATGTGGACGGGTATTATCATCCATTAGAAGAAAGTTTTCTCCCATTTCCAATGCTTGAGGCATCACATATGCTGCCAAGATCTCGTCCCGATACCTCTGTCCAGTCAGGGTTCCTTGCCGAAAAATATGGAGTGCTGTGCGACCGCCAATAAGATCCCAGCCCAGACCATAAAACATTGGCTTCTGTAGGGATCCCTTTCAACCATATTTCGGGAATTATTTCTGGTTCCTACCTCTCTCCAGACAAAGACACGACGATAATAGCTGTTTAGAGATAATCTGGACTCATCAGTGAACATTACACGTCTCCATTCATATGGATTCCAGGCAACATGTTGTCTGCACCAAAGTTTCCTTGCTCTCTTTTGAGGTGGTGTCAATGGCACACAAATTATGGGCGAAAGGCCCTTCTTGTGAAGCCTTCTGCGTATTGTATCAGTTGATACTAAGACTCCTGTAGCTGCATTGAGGTCACTTCGTAGTTGCGATGCTGTCATTCTTCTATTGCGACGCACAAGGAGACTCAAATAACGGTCTTGATTTAACGTTGTGACCCTTGGCCGTCCATGTCCGGGTGTTCTGGCAACATTAGCTGTCGTTTTAATTTTTTTCCAAAGCCTTGAGACGTTTCTTGTCACTGCAAGCCATCTTGCTACTTCTGCCTGTGATTGGCCTGCTTCCATCCTTCCAATAGCTTGCCATTTTTTTCTTGTGATAAATGCTGCCTATAAGCCATGAAAACTTTAAAAAACAAAAAGGTTCAATAAAAATCTAGTGGAGCGTAAAATTAGGACGCTTTGAGAAAGACTCAGGCATGTGCTGGAGGCGGAGTCAACGTAGACGGTGGTATTTTGCATATTAGGAACAACTTTATTTGTTTTTCTGTTTTACATACTCTCTTAATTCATTGAAGCTTCTGAATATACCAAAACTTGATATATATCCCTTAATATAACTTTTCTTTTTCTTAAACAAGTGTTGTTCCTTTAATTTTGCGGACCAGTGTATATTGTATTATAAATTACCTCTCCGTAAAGGACACTTTGGCTCTTCAATTAGGTGTCCTTTACAGAGAGTTAGTTTTACTGTACCAAAATAATATAGTCTAATTAACATAATTTATAAACGAAATTATCGAATGTCTCGAATAAACATTCACTTACCGTGATCAGTTTGAGGGAAAGAGAGCATGCTGATCTCCATCCTCTATATTTTTAATCTCTCTTGGTGTTATTCAGCATGGATATTTGGCTTTATACCTTCTTGCTCAATAACGAAGAGATCATTTTCACTAAAAGTGGCATTGCCGTTCATCAAACGAGTATGGAACTGTGCTGCTTCTTAAAGCAGCACGCAATTGACGTCGCATTTTATCTCTATTTTTCGTTTTTATCATCATTTTCATTATTTTTAATTTCACATAAATAGTGCGGACTGTGCACTTTCCTGTATTGACAAGATGTCAATAAAAATATGTTAATTGTCAATTGTCTCCACTAAAGGTTTCTCCCTAAGAGGAAGCAGCTAGATGGGCCTCGAGGAATGTGGAATCCTCCAGGTTGATCAGAGATGATGATCACGTGATCCCGAAAGATAAAGTCATCTGTTTGTTGACAGGTGATCCAAGGTCGCGGTGACGTCACATGTTCCCAGCACGTGCCGTGCACGCTTCCGCCGGATGTCGGCTGCGTGTAAACACTGCCAGCTAACACTTCCCGCTGAACGTAAGGTTCATTCAACAAGTCTCCATATGGAGATCTCGGCAATTTGCATATATTAGATATAGAAATTGAGTTTGTGTTTATCCCTAACTCACACAGTATAATCTCCCATTATCGATCAGTACCCTGAGTGGACCCCCCCCCCCTCGTAAAAAAAATCCATTATAAACCTACTATAAGGAGTCCCCATGAGGGACCGTCATCGTGAACGATCGGCGACCCCTGAAAAATCAATTTTCTGGTCTCTCATGAGAGACTATTCAAAATAATATTTATATTTTAGGTGGAAAATATGAATGCAAAATTATAGCGTAAAGATAGAGGCTGCCTGGCCAGAGCATTCATATTGGTGAGAAGGGCGTTAAGCAAAATTGGGGAAAATGCATTATTTTCAGGACATAGGCCAGATTGGAATGATATTGAGATATTTCACAGGAATATAAAATTTAAAAAGGAAATATTATTTTTAGAGGGATGGGTATCACGAGAATTTGAGAAAAGAACTATAAATACTTTTGAAGATATTCCGCAACAATATGCTTCATTTTTAAATTTAAAAAGTAATTAAAAACTAGATATAAATTGTACATAATAGTTAGAAATTTATAAAATAATATGTAATATTTGTGATTATTATCATTATATTACTTTATTTATTTATTTTTATTATAATTATATTATTACTAGACGAATGGCCCGGGCAACGCCCGGGTTTTACCCGAGTGCGTATATATATTTAAAATGTTTTAATTAAAATACTATTCGTTACAATTATAAATTGGCGCCGTGGATGTCTCTCTTGTGAAACGTCCCGCCCCAAACTGTGTGTGTCTTGAAAATATAAAAATAAAAATGTGAACGGAAAAATATTTCCAGGGTAGCCTAGTGGTCATGGCATCTGCCCGGTAAGCGGAAGGTCGTGGGTTTGATTCCCATCCCTTGACACTTTTTTTATTTTATCCATTCTGACCAAAATCTATCCGTGAACTTCACACAGTGAACTTCACACAGACAGAATAAGGCAATTATATAAGTAGATAATCCAAATTGTGCCTTATCACACACTATTTTTTTATTTGGCCTTATTACCTTGTGTTTATAATCTATGACGTAATGACGGCGGCGCGCGCCCGTTGGCTGCCGGCGAGCACGTGACCTCCCTGTGCGCGCGCATCCGTGACAGAACCGGCCCATGACGGTCGTGACTATATATGTTGATAATAATAATAATAATAATTATTATTATTTTTATTATTATTATCATGAGATAATGATAATGATCATAATGATGATGCGCGCGCATCCGTGACAGAACCGGCCCATGACGGTCGTGACTATATATGTTGATACACTGCGTGACATTGAAAATGGAACACCAAGAAATAGTGGACAGAAAGTGATGAAACTCGGCAGACAGAGAGAGACAGGGACGAACAATAAGTGATCTTTATTTCAAAATGATAGTCATAATACAGAGCGAGAACGGCGTCGGCTTAGTAGCAAGTAGGACCACCGCGGACGGCGATGCACGCAGCAACACGTCTAGGTAGAGAGTCAATCAGAGTACGGATGGCGTCCTGAGGGATGGCTCTCCATTCCCTCTCAACCATTTGCCACAGTTCGACTTCTGAACGCGGCTGTGGCAAGGCATGCAAACGGCGTCCAATGATGTCCCAGACGTGCTCGATTGGTGAGAGATCAGGAGAGTACGGTGGCCAGGGAAGCATCTGTACATCTTGCAGAGCTTGTTGGCTAATGCGAGCAGTGTGCGGTCGGCCGTTATCCTGCTGATAAAGGGCATTGGGTACTCCCTGATGGTAGGGGAGTGTCACCGGTCGCAGCACATCATCAACGTATCGTTGGGCCGTCATAGTGCCCTGAATACGAAGTAAAGGTGACCTGGAATCATACGCGATTGCGCCCCAAACCATGATTCCACGTTGTCGCACGGTGGGGCGTTCCACAATTGCTGCCGGATTGGACCTTTCTCCACGTCGACGCCACACGCGTACACGGCGACTATCACTGGACAAGCAGAAACGCGACTCATCTGAGAACACGACCCTGTGCCATTCCGTCATCCACGTCGATCTAGCCCGGCACCATTCCAAACGTTGGCGCCTATTCGGTGGGGTCAATGGCAGTCTTCTTAGCGGACGGCATGAGTGCAAGCCATTAGCAACCAATCGACGGGAAATGGTTCTGGTCGAGATAGAATGATCTAGGGTGTCTTGCACATGTTGCAGGATGGCGGTACAAGTGGCTTGTGGGGCCGCCACTGCTTGTCGAAGGTTACGCCGATCCAAACGTGCTAACGTCACTCTGGTTGCACCGACATTCCTATAAATTGCCACATTTCCTTGTTCCAACCATCTTCTCCACAGTCGGTGCACCGTGGACGCACCAAGGTGTGTATCAGCTGCGATTTGACGTATGGACCAACCTGCCCTTTTCAGTCCGATCACCATGCCCCTCGTAAAAGCGTCTGTCTGCTTGAACTGCCTCCGTTTACAATGACCTGGCATTCTCTGTTATTACACGTGTCTTTTGACACAAGAACAAAATTTCTACAATGATTTTCCTTGAAAAAATAACGACACGAATACTGTCCTTTCTGCAAGTTCCTTCCCTTATATCTTACTCCATGTGCGCACGAGAGCTGCGCATTTTACATCATTTGCATAACTCGGTTAGGCGCGTCTACCCTGAAATTTGCATAATTTTCTGGCCACTATTTCTTGGTGTTCCATTTTCAATGTCACGCAGTGTATATGATAAAATATTTATGCCATATCTATAAAATAGGTTTCTGGACAATAAAATCGCCTTGTGGAATAAAACCTTTCAGTCAATTCCTAACCACTTTTGACATTTCATTTGATTTAAAAACCCGCTCTAAAATCCGATTTCCAAGTTTGAAGATGTCCGGGCCTCGAGAGATGGTCAACTCTATTCAGATTTCAATATTCTTGAGGAATCGTTCCTTAGAACTTATTTTTTTTATTTTAGAGAAAACTTTTGCTAACTCCAACAGTTACGTTTATCAGTGTAGAAAATCATATTAATGGCTCGTAGATAAAACAATATGTTTTCAAAATGCGCATCTTGGATCGATATTATTGTTATATCAATATACCAGGGACCAGAACGCTTGCCACTCTCAACTCAAAACAAAACTATAGTAGTAAGATGTTGAAGATATATGAGAACTGTATTTAATAAAAGTATGACAATTAAACAACTTTATTGACATCTAGTCCTCAAAGGGAGTTATAAGGTAATAATAATGGTAGGAATGAAGAGAGATATATACAATCGACGTAGCCCTCTCCGAGGGCACGTCCGGATCATTAGCTTAAAGCCGCCTTGAATCTAGACAGATCCCTGCCATTTAGGGAGTTCATGTTCGGAACATGTTTGATGATAATGTCAAAGAATTTGTCGAGAAGAATCTTGTCTTCAAGCGTGAGTAGCCCGAGGAGGTGCTCCGTTTCTTCTTAGTAATAGACCGCGAGTATGATATCCATCCTGACCACATTATTCTTGTTATATATGGAGTGCAGGAATACTCGATCCTTCAATCGGATGAGTAACTTTTCTATGTCCACATCGCCTTCAGGGGTGAGAGCTATAGGGGGTGCAGGAGTGGCCAGGAGCCCATGGGTCATCGGGGTAGGTATCAGTAGCGGTGGGGCTACTGCGGCTGGTGCTAATTTCATCACATGGGTAATATATCTATTATTTTTTCATAAGTTTATAGAGAATTGTTTTAACAAATGTTCGTTAGACAAACCTTTACTTGGGTAAAACCCGGGCGAAGCCGGGTACATCCGCTAGTCTTTTATATATTACATTCTTGATTTTGTCCACTTACACTTTTTTTACCCGCAATCGTATTTCTATATTTTTATTCACTATATTTTATTTTTTCAAATACCTTTATTATATGACAATGTTTATCATCAACTATCGGGCATCTACAACAATCGTTTTCAACAATCATATTCTCTAACCACTTCCATATACTTTTCATCACTATATATTTCAGCCATTGCTTCACTTCATTGTAGAAAAACGACAGCACTGCTTGGCAATTTTTTTCTGATTTCGTAATTTTAACAAACTCTTTGAACACAGTTCCCCAGATTTAAAATTCCCAACTTCTGGTCTGAACACGCTTCAAGAGTTAATTTCAATCATCCGCAGAGCACAATCACCAACGCATGCACAAAGCGTTCACTTTTTTCAACTTTCAACTTTTTTTTATCAGTTCTAGCGGACCACAATCAACCTTTGATTTCAAGTCAAGTCAGAACGCCTACTGTCGCTACAATTCTACTTATCGCATGGCTCTACCACCCCTTTCAATCATATTAATAAGCAACTTCTCTTCAACAACTTTTAACCCAATAACCCTACAATTGTAACAAAGCACTGTAACCCTTATATAGGATTGCAAGTGAAACATTGCCTAGGAAGACGCTCAAGTTTATATCCTCGCTTTGCACCTGGATCTGATTATTTGGTTACATGTGCACTCCTAACAATTGCACATTCTTTAACTACTAACCATTTCCAACGCCCGCCAATAAAATTTTAGAATGTGAATTTTTATGTCATCATTTTATTTTAATCATCATTTTTTTTACAAATCAAACCAAAATGTCATTTTTATTTCACTTTTATATATCCAAACAAATCATCTTATTGTAGCCCTTTTAACCCTCACAGTTTAAATTAATTAAAAGAAATTACACTGGTCCGCAAAATTAAAGGAACAATATATATTTTTTTATTTATCTCAAATTTTATTGAACATTTATCAATGAAATTTTATACACAAATTTATTATTCCATTATTGATTAGAATACCCGAAAACAAAGAATTCTAACACGTATTTTATACAAATTAGCCGGTCAAACAATGATCTTCTTGCAGTCAGTGCATAAATATCTTGGAAATTGTTGTTAATATGGGGTGTGGTCGCCTTTAACTGATAGACAGGCTCTACATCGGCGACCCATATTAAGAATTAGGAAGTTTATCAGCTCCTGTGGAATCAACGCCCACTCTTTTTTAAAAGTGTGTTTCTAGCTCATGAGTGCTTCTAAGAGGGGGTTGTAGGGATGAGATCCGTCGTCCTAGATTGTTCTATACATGTTTAATGGGATTTAGGTCTGGAGATCGAGCTGGCCAATTCATCCGAGCAATTGCATGGTTTTGGAGAAAAGTGTCGACCACATCAGCCCTATGTGGACGGGCATTATCATCCATTAGAATAAAGTTTTTTTCCATTTCAACTGATACAACACGCAGAAGGCTTCACATGAAGGGCCTCTATGCTCGACGACCCATAATTTGTGTGCCATTGACACCACCTCGAAAGAGAGCAAGGGAACTTTGGCGCAGACAACATGTCGCCTGGAATCCAGATGAATGGAGACGTGTAATGTTCACTGATGAGTCCAGATTATCTCTAAACAGCTATTATCGTCTTGTCTTTGTCTGGAGAGAGGTAGGAACCAGAAATAATTCCCGAAATATGGTTGAAAGGGATCCCTACAGAAGCCAATGTTTTATGGTCTGGGCTGGGATCTTATTGGCGGTCGCACAGCACTCCATATTTTTCGGCAAGGAACCCTGACTGGACAGAGGTATCGGGACGAAATCTTGGCAGCATATGTGATGCCTCAAGCATTGGAAATGGGAGAAAACTTTCTTCTAATGGATGATAATGCCCGTCCACATAGGGCTGGTGTGGTCGACACTTTTCTCCAAAACCATGCAATTGCTCGGATGAATTGGCCAGCTCGATCCCCAGACCTAAATCCCATTGAGCATGTATGGGACAACCTAGGACGGCGGATCTCATCCCTCCAACCCCCTCCTAGAAACACTCATGAGCTAGAAACAGCCTTAACACAAGAGTGGGCGTTGATTCCACAGGAGCTGATAAACTCCCTAATTCTTAGTATGGGTCACCGATGTAGAGCCTGTCTATCAGTTAAAGGCGATCACACCCCATATTAACAACAATATCCAAGATATTTATGCACTGACTTCAAGAAGACCATTGCTTGACCGGCTAATTTGCATAAAATACGCGTTAGAAATTTTTGATTTCGGGCATTCTAGTCAATAATGGAATAATAAATTTGTGTATGAAATTTCATTGATAACTGTTCAATAAAATTTGAGATGAATGAAAAAATATGTTGTTCCTTTAATTTTGCGGACTAGTGTACTTACCTGTGTTAGAGAGGCTTTACCCGCTTAAACCCGGATAAACCCTTTCACTCCCGGGGCCCATCTATGGTAATTTAAACCAACAACCCCATATTGTATATAACTTATAACAAGATTTTCATGTTGTATAATAGAAACACATCTGTAAATGATTATACGCATTATTGACATGTGTCATTACATCATCATATGTAATGTACTTTGTACAAACTGAGGATACATAAATAAAACTCTGTAATAGATTAAGAGTTGAGCTAAAGCAAAAGGTCAAACATCTAAAATCGAGATAGATGTAGCAGTCCCAAAACAACAAGGTCTGAAGATGGAAACTGCCACGGCGTCAGTTTCCAATTTCGCCCCTGATCCACACTCGTGTGCATCTGCTGAAATGCAATACTTCCTTTCTCGGAAAAGATATAAAAGGCCCCCGTCTTAGCTAAAAATACAGCCACTTGACAGTCACTTCACCATCAGCCTGAGCCCTCGTCGGTTGTCACCAAGGTTCTCTTCATCCACCATGTAGACCAGTAAGAACTCTTCTATCTCCATCTTTCGCTCCTAGCTCAACTTTTATCTGTTCACGGAACTTTCTTAGTGCAACTGTCTTCGTTTTTTGTGTGGACATTCCCAAGCTTTCCACTCTGCCTCTACGACGACTGCCTGTACTTTGCGAGAACTGTAAAAAGTCTTCCAAGGTGCAGAGAGGTACTGGAAAACTCCTTATCCTGACTGTTCCTCTCGGTCAACACAGTAGAGCGAGAGTCGAAAGGGACTCACATTATAGTTTCATTCGACTGGATACCTCATCACAGTTTTAGTCGACAAGATTCTACAAGAGGCTACCAGACCTCATCACATATACGTTTATAAATCTATATATAGGTGGATTGGATGTTTTCTAGAGTCGATTTAACAAATGTTCGTAGGGCAAACTTTTACTCGGGTAAAAACCGGGCGTAGCCGGGTAAATTCGCTAAATACAGTTATTTACAAATGTTTGTTTGTGGCAAGATACTATTCCTTCAACTTCAAATTACCGAGTGGACCAATTAATATTTCAAAAGACCGGGAAAATTTTCAAATTATCGAGAGTATAGACATGTATAGATTCAGTATGGAGTAGATGTTTGCTAGAATCGTTTTAATAAATGTTCGTTAGGCAAACCTTTACTCGGGATATATACTATATACTACATACATATACTATATACTAGCGGATGTACCCGGCTTTGCCCGGATTTTACAGGAGTGAAAGTTAGCCTAACGAATATTTGATAAGAAATATTTTCCGAGCAAACATCCTCTTTCTGCTGGTTCAAATTTTATGAAGACATTATTTATATTAAGAAAAAGCATCTCCTTATCGTGCAACTGAAAGTTGCTGATGGCTTGCGCCATCTATCGGAATAAATATCAACTATTCTCGTTGATTTTTAATTATTCCAGAATTGGCCATATACCCATTCTTCTTATTATTATTTATATATATATACCTTTATAAAAATTGATTCAGTAATGTGGATATTTTCTGATGATTTTTTTAATTTTATAAAGATCTATATTAACATTTATAAATATATATACTGATCTCAGCCGAAAGGCTGAGAAGCGATATATTTATTGAGAGTTGTTTTGCTGTTAGAATTTTGTTCTTGTCTACTAAAAATGAACTGGCTTTGCCCGTGGTCTGCTACAGAAATTTTTCCCGAAATAATTCTGTATCTGAAAATCAAATATGATACAGCAATATTGTCATCATCATATTCGTACTAAAAAAACAAATATTTTTTCCAGAACTTGGTCAATTTAAATTTTCCTTGGCTAAAAATGCGAAAATAAACTCTTCCAGAATAACTCTTGATGAATTTAAGTCATATTAGGTCCTTATTGAAGATTTGTATAGCCGAAAAACATACATACATATATATATTGGGATTACAAATAAGATTTGAGGGATTTGCAAAAGAAGCCACAACAAATCAACATATATAGTCACGACCGTCATGGGTTCTGTCACGGATGCGCGCGCATCATCATTATGATCATTATCTAATGATAATAGTAATAATAATAATAATAATAATAATAATTATTATTATATTATTATTATTATCCATCCATCAACATATATAGTCACGACCGTCATGGGTTCTGTCACGGATGCGCGCGCATCATCATTATGATCATTATCATTATCTAATGATAATAATAATAATTATTATATTATTATTATTATCCATCCATTATATATATAGTCACGACCGTCATGGGCCGGCCGGTTCTGTCACGGATGCGCGCGCACAGGGAGGTCACGTGCTCGCCGGCAGCCAACGGGCGCGCGCCGCCGGCATTACGTCATAGATTATAAACACAAGGTAATACGGCCAAATAAAATGTGTGATAAGGCACAATTTGGATTATCTACTTATATAATTGCCTTATTCTCTCTGTGTGAAGTTCACTGTGTGAAGTTCACGGATAGATTTTGGTCAGAATGGATAAAATAAAAAAAGTGTCAAGGGATGGGAATCGAACCCACGACCTTCCGCTTACCGGGCAGATGCCATGACCACTAGGCTACCCTGGACATATTTTTCCGTTCACATTTTTATTTTTATATTTTCAAGACACACACAGTTTGGGGCGGGACGTTTCACAAGAGAGACATCCACGGCGCCAATTTATAATTGTAACGAATAGTATTTTAATTAAAACATTTTAAAAATATATACGCACTCGGGTAAAACCCGGGCGTTGCCCGGGCCATTCGTCTAGTATTATATAAATAGCATCGGACCTTGTAAGGTTTCATGTTAAGGCTTCATCATTTCCCCCAAAAAATCAGGAGTCTTTTCACTCAAGTGTAAGGAACATTTTTTTTGGTGCTCTAACCATGTCAACATTTATGCCAACAAAACACAATTTGCGGGAAGCGCTGCTTTTTTGTTTTAATTTGAAGAAAAGTGCAGCTGATGGACTAGGATTGCTGTGTGAGGCATATGGGGAACATGCTCTATCAATAAAAGCATATGCGTACTGGTTTCGGCGCTTCAAAAGTCGCGATTTTGACACCAGAGACAAAGAACGCGGAGGGAGGCCAATAAAGTTCGAAGACGCTGAGTTGGAGGCTTTATTGGACGAAGATTCAAGCCAAAACTCAAGAGAAGCTCGATGAAACTTTGGGAGTGACTCAACAAGCGATTTCGAACCGTCTCAAGGTCATGGGCATGGTGCAAAAACAAGGAAATTGGGTTCCATATGAACTCAAGCCAGGAAACATCGAGCGCCGTATTTGCACGCGCGAACTACTGCTCAAAAGACAAAATCGGAAGGGTTTTTTGCATCGAATCGTGACGGGGGACGAAAAGTGGATTCACTACGACAACCCAAAGCGCAGAAAATCGTGGGGTAAGCCCGGTCATGCATCAACTTCAAATGCCATACCGAATATTCATGGCAAGAAGTTAATGCTGTGCATCTGGTGGGATCAGCTCGGAGTGATCTACTATGAGCTACTTCAGTCTAACGAAACCATCACTGGAGAACGTTACCAACAACAATTGATGCGATTAAGCCGAGCATTGAAGATCAAACGCCCACTATATGCCAAAAGACATGACAAGGTGATCAATCAGCACGACAACGCTCGGCCACATGTTGCAAAAGTTGTCAAGGAGACTTTGGAGGCGCTTCAATGGGATGTCCTACCCCACCCGCCGTATTCACTAGACATTGCTCCTTCAGACTACCATATGTTCCGTTCGATGACACATGGCCTGGCCGAGCAGCACTTTACTTCTTACGAAGAGGCGAAAAATTGGGTCGATGTATGGATCGCCTCAAAAGACGAGGAATATTTTCGACACGGAATCCGTATGCTGCCTGAAAGATGGGAAAAAGTCGTAGCTAAAGATGGACAATACTTTGAATGAAATATATTGTACTGATTTCTCTGAATAAAGCTTCGAATTTATAAAAAAAAAAAATATCCCTCAAAATTTATTTGTACGCCTAATATATATACATACACTGACTTTTATATATATAACTAGACGAATGACCCGGCTTCGTCCGAGAATTCCCCCAAGTGCAATTTCCTTCATACTGATAGTACATCAATAATAAGTAGTAGAAGTGCCATAGAATAGCAATACAGAAGTAACACATAAACTACAGGCAAAAAGTGTGTGTGATGGCAAAAAATGTATTTTATTAGTGTTTTCAGGTATTTGATTTAATTATTTTTTTCAATCCATTTAGTTGTTTCAAAATCAATATAGTTTAAAAAGATGGCAGCTTTTCAACCCAACCCCTGAGGTACCCGCCCCAGCGCATTAACCCTTGAAATTGCCTGAGTTGAGTGAGTGACTGCGATGCCCAGCTTCTCAGTAAGAATAATAAAAAATAGGTTTATAAAAATTAATCCCAAATACTGGCATGTAAACATTTTTCTGTAAAAAATAAAAGAGCACATGGAAATTAGGTAAACATATATGTTTGCTAATGACTGCGACTTCATTTTAAACGATTTTTTTTAAAGAGATAAAAAAAAGACCAGAACAAAAATTAATTAAAAATACGAAAGCCATTATTTACATACAGTAATGCTAATTTTGTAAAGTTTTTAAAAATTAAATTGTGTGCACTCACCGTAACTCAGTTAGTAATATAAATTTCTCTCTCAATACTTTTATGAAAAGTAACACTCGTATGAAAAGATATTTTAAAAAAAGTAGGCAAGCAACTTGAAAAAAAAAAATGCAGAAAGCTCATCATTGGTCGCTTAATTGGCCTGGTGTTGTTACTTCGCCTCGTATTTACTCCGCGTAAAAAAAAAGTTCTTCAAATGAAAAAAATAAATAGCCAAAAATACTAATCAAAATGTATCTGAAAATTTTCCTCAGTTTTATAAAAAGCGACATGCAAAATTTGATACCAATTGAGTTTATCGCGAAACAGACTTTGACTTTTATATATAAGAAGATAGATATATGAAAGATATATACGAGTACTATGATTTCAACCCGTTGGCTGAGAAGCGATATTTTATATGTAGAGATGACCTGGCTTCGCCCGAGGTTTGTTTTATGAAATTTTCCCCGAAATAATTTTGTACCTGATAATGACACAAACATAATACAGCAATATTTTCAACCTCATTTTCTGACAAAAAAAAACTATTTTTGTTCAGAACTTGGTCAATTTCAATTTTCCTTGGTTAAAAATGCGATAATAAACTCTTCCAGAATATTTTCTAACTGCGGTTAAAATTTAAGCCAGATTAGGTCCTTATTGAGGATTTGTATAGCCGACAAACATACATGCATACAATGACATTTATATAGATTCGAATAATAACTTTTAAAAAAGCATTTTGAAAGCCATTGAACTATCATATATAATAAACAGTCTGGTAAACATTCCATTAGTATAAATAATTATTGTGTCAAATCTCACCGACACCTCTCTATAAACTAGGATGGTGAGAAGTCAAGAGTAATAAAATCATAAAACAAGCAAAAAGTTTATTTATTCCAGGTCAGTATATTACAATTTAGGTAATTATTTATATGATACCTAACCTCCTCCTGGCCGCATCTATGTGTTGTTGCTTAAAAAAATTGGCGAAATTCCTAACTAAGAGGTCCTCCATGGCTGGAATGCCAAGAAAATTCACTCCATTGGCGATATCGCATAAAAAGTCGAAATCTTTTTTCAAAAATTCGGTGTCCCACTCTGGAAAGACATCGAGGTAGCTTTTGGGACGTACTGGCTTCTCCTCAAATGGAGGATCATCCTTGTGATGGTTCAGCCACTTGAGAATCTCTTCGAAGCACTGGGAGTTGACTTCAGGAACATAAACTGGTTCATCGCTCTCAGGCTCAAACATGGTCTTCACGAATGCCATCTTGAAGGCGATTTCTTTATCGACAGAGAAGACCTTGTCGTCATCCATCTGAATCTCAATAATATCGCTCATTTTCAAAGCTTACTTCTGATTTAGTTTCCTATTTTTTTTTAAGTAACCCAGGTTCCTGGAGCGTACAGAAGTCGCCAACTACCCGAAGTTTCCTATTTTAAATTAATAAGATGGGAGAGAGTGAATTGGTTTGATAAAGGTAAACTGAACGATTTTTTTTTAAATAACGATTTTTCAAAAATCTGTTAATTAAAAAAATATTTAAAATTATTATTTGGTAAATTGAAAAAAAAAATTCAATATTATGAGTGCCTTAATTTATTTTTAAAATTTTATGTGCGTGTAAGTTCTTTCCTCTAATCAGGGTCACTGCTTTACCAGAAGGGAAATAATGGAACATCTGGAATAAGCTGGGTGAGAAAATGATCGTGAATGCTATTACTGTAATTACTTTCTATAGTATCAAGCAGTTAAGCAGTTTGAAATGGATATAATTAAAAGGTATTCCAACGTTTTGCGATCGAAATAGACTATTATACGATTTTACAGCCTTTCTCTTGCAAGATTTGGGATCAGCTCTATTCGCCATGTGCAAATAACCAAGACAAGGTGACTCGCGGGCTAGGCTCGAATGTAAAATGGCGAATTCAGCGTGAATCCTTGATCCTAAAATTCAAGGCTGTTCAAATCCCAAAGCAAGACAACCCTGTTATCATTTTTAGACAAATTCGGAAATTGTTGGCCATGAGTCTATTCCAGAAAGCGCAAAATTTAACAAAATGGCATTAGGATATTCTGAGAAATTATGAAAAAGGCAATAAGAAGAGCAAATGGTAATCAGATCTTGTATCATTACAATTCAGGATCACACACGGCCCATTTGACTCTGGCTAACTTGGCAAAAAAATATTTCGCGGAAGCACTATTAGTAGCACTTTTAAAAAGCGAAATTATGGGTCTAGCGCGCCTGTAGAAGCTCAAGATAAATAATATCGTGTATGTAACCCTTTATGGTATAGGCTGTGGTGCTTCGCAGGACGAGGACTCCATTCTTGCGCGTCGCCACCCGTACTGCCCGCTGCATGCTGGAGCGCCAGCGTTTGGCTGCCCTGCCCATCACCCAGGCCTCATTAGGCCTCTCATCTGGAGGCATTTACCATCATCGGGCGGCCCCCCGAACCGCAGGGCTGGGCTTTCAGGTGAGGCCCGGATAACGACGCCCTGGCCATCCTGGCGTCTGCCAAGGCGTGTTTCTATTAGTATCATCTCAACATTGAACTGAGAGCGGTTCAAATTGATTCTGTCCTTGTCTGGCGGAGAACTCTCTCAAGGTCGAGGAGCCTCTCTTCCTGAGAACAGTTTTTAAAAATATATTTTATCACCGAATTGTAAATAATCACATTTATCTTTGTTTAATTTATATTTGATTTTTGTAACAATAGACTAAGAGAATCAATAAAATGAAATGTCTTTATTGTATACAATACAGTCAAAATTGCAAAAATTATTTTCATAACTTTGTCTTTAAAGATATTAAATTCATTGCGATATTATACAGGAGAATTTCCAATAAGAGATATTATAGCTTGAAAACATAATCAAACCCGGTCTCTCCTGGAGGTGGTCACTGGACAGAGATTTTATCATCTCAGACCAAGTCATGAATTTTTCAACCAAAACATAATCTCTGATTAGAGATCACCTTCAGAAGAGACGGGGTCTAGGCATGTTTTTAGACAGTCTCACATTGAAGTATATATATATATGTGGTTATACAAAATATTCTAAACTCTAAATGAAGATTTATATATATATACTAGCCGAATGACCCGGGCAACGCCCGGGTTTTACCCGATTAAATGTTTTTATCCAAATACTATTCGTTACAATTATAAATTGGAGCCGTGGATGTCACTCTTGTGAAACGTCCCGCTCCAAACTTTACATGTACATTAGGTCAACTGGTATTACCCCCCATTTTCACCGCTATAGGCGCGAGCGAAAGAGCAAATTTGCAAATAACACGGCGAATATTCGGGATAGAGACCTGAAATTTTCACTAAGAGTTTTTCCAGATTCTACTTTATATACTGTTAAAATATCAGTCAGATTAGTTACGTATTGTGGACGTGTATAGTTGACAAACATACATACATACGCTGACTTATATATATATATATATATATATATATATATATATATATATATATATATATAGGGATAATAATATAAATGAGTTTTAAAAATTGTAAAAAAGAAAAAAAAATGCATCGGCCGGGAATCGAACCCAGGCCGCCCGCGTGGCAGGCGAGCATTCTACCACTGAACCACCGATGCTTATAAGAAATGGCCCTATTTGGGTATTTATTCCATTCACAAAAGCAAACGATGACAGAATTGTTGATGACTCTGATACTTGTATTTATAATTATGTTAGCATAATGAATTAGTCAGTATTCCCATGGTCTCCAGCAAAGAGGTGTGAATTGACTTTTTGAAAATAAACATAATTATAAAGATAGAAGCTTCTATAGAAATAACTAAAATAAGCCGGAATAGCTCGGATAGGAGAGCGTTAGACTGAATATCTAAATGTCCCTGGTTCGATCCCGGGCTTCGGCATCTTTTTTTAGTTTTTAAATTTTTACTTACCGTAACTTGACACGTGACTTAACGTGACATAATTGTGCATGACGCTGATAACTGTATTAAACTAGCCGAATGACCCGGGCAACGCCCGCGTTTTACCCGATTGAATGTTTTTATTCAAATACTATTTGTTACAATTATAAATTGGAGCCGTGGATGTCACTCTTGTGAAACGTCTCGCTCCAAACTTTACATGTACATTAGGTAAGCTGGTATTACCCCTCATTTTCACCGCTAGAGGCGCGAGCGAATTGACTTTTTGTAAATATACATAATTATAAAGATAGAAGCTTCTATAGAAATAAATAAAATAAGCCGAAATAGCTCAGTTAGGAGAGCGTTAGACTGAATATCTAAAGGTCCCTGGTTCGATCCCGGGTTTCGGCATCTTTTTTTAATTTTTAAATTTCTACTTACCGTAACTTGACACTTAACATGACAGAATTGTGCATGACGCTGATAACTGTATTAAATATAATCCAAATTGTGCCTTATCACACACTATTTATTTGGATTAGGTCTTATTACCTTGTGTTTATAATCTATAATCCAAATTGTGCCTTATCACACACTATTTTTTTATTTGGCCTTATTACCTTGTGTTTATAATCTATGACGTAATGCCGGCGGCGCACACCCGTTGGCTGCCGGCGAGCACGTGACCTCCCTGTGCGCGCGCATCCGTGACAGAGGCGGCCGATGAGGAATGAGGAAAGACGGTCGTGACTATATATGTTGATAATAATAATAATATAATAATAATTATTATTATTATTATCATTAGATGTATATGTTTTAATAGAACACGGGAACTGTCTAATGCTTCGGGCACACCCATCGGTTTCATTAAAAAGCTCACCAATCTGCTTAACAATAATGGATCCCCTGCACTTGTTTCCTGTGATGACCCTGAAACGCTGAAGAGCGCGATTACAGGGCTCTTAAAAACAGCGGCAGACCAATCTATACAAAACGACCTTACAAGAATGGATAAATCTAAGCTCTACTCTCACTACAAAGACATTCACATATCTTTCATGACGGAGGGATACCTTTTAGGGGATTTTCCTTTCCCGATTGTAAGACTACTCGCACAAGTTAGAATACTTTCAAGTTTTTTTAGAGAAAACCACACCAAGATGCTCTGCGGTGAGGACCCGAATTGTACCTTCTGTAATTCAAAACTAAAAAATGAAATCACTCACTATATTTTTGATTGCTCTGCTCTGAAAGAAGAAAGAAGAACCCTTATGCTCAAAACTGGGCAACTCTGTGCTTCACTTCCATCAATAATTGACAATATGACCCAGAATAAGTATATTGCTACGGCGTTTTATGGTTTCCACAAGTCCATATCTCAGAAGAAGGCCAAGTGATACTCACTCCTCACTTTCTTACTGCTACTCTTTTTGTGTTGATTTCTTGCTTCCCTCTTTCTCATTCTTATTTTTTTTTTATTTTTCTTTTCTTTATTTTTTTTCTTTTTACTCTGTATATATCGTTATTTCCTTTGTCTCACTGCTTTGTTCTTATGCATACCTCTGGTGAATCCTGTATAGGGTCAGTGACCCTAAATAAAGGCTTTTTTGTTGTTGTTTGTTTTTTATTATCATTAGATAATGATAATGATCATAATGATGATGCGCGCGCATCCGTGACAGCGTATATTAATATGATACAGCAATATTGTCATCATCATTTTCTGAATAAAAAACAACTACTTTTTTCCCAGAACCTGTCAATTTATTTTTCTTGACTAAAAATCCGAAAAATATCTTTTCCAGATTTTTCTCTATGTCCTGTTAAAACACGTTTTACATGTCCATTAGGTCAGCTGATATTACCTCCCATCTTCACCGCTAGAGGCGCTGCTTGCGAGCGAAAGGGCAAATTTGCCACGCAATTTGCAAATAACTTGTATACATACTTGTATACTTGTGTACATAGACCATACATCTGTACATAGACAGGAAAAGCACATATATTTTAATAATATAAATGAGTTTTAAAAATTGTAAAAAAAAAAAAAATGCATCAGCCGGGAATCGAACCCAGGGGCGCCCGCGTGGCAGGCGAGCATTCTACCACTGAACCAAAAGCAAACGGTGACAGAATTAAGAACGCATGACGATGATAACTGTATATTATCCGTGACAGAGGCGGCCGATGAGGAAAGACTGTCGTGACTATATATACGCTGCTGTATCACCTCATAAGCATAAATAAATAAATAATAGTAATAAGTCAATGTATGTCTGTTTCGCGATAAACTCAAAAACTACTGAACCAATTGGTACCAAATTTTGCATGTCGCTTTTTATAAACCTGAGGAAAATTTTCGGCTGCATTTTGATTAGTATTTTTGGCTATTTCTTTTTTTCATTTGAAGAACTTTTTTTACGCGGACTAATCCGGAATGGAATGAATACCTAAATATGGCCATTTTTTAAAGCATCGGTGGTTCAGTGGTAGAATGCTCGCCTGCCACGCGGGCGGCCTGGGTTCGATTCCCGGCTGATGCATTTTTTTTTTACAATTTTTAAAACTCATTTATATTATATACGCCCCGGGATTGACTCGTGTGCATATCTACCCGAGTGATATATATTCAGATAAGATTTTTTTTTATAATTGTTTGTTATTAGCATTATCTATTTGTTTGCATCAGCCTA
Source organism: Cordylochernes scorpioides (assembly GCA_030710605.1). Lineage (NCBI taxonomy): Eukaryota > Metazoa > Arthropoda > Arachnida > Pseudoscorpiones > Chernetidae > Cordylochernes > Cordylochernes scorpioides. The sequence goes on from CP092864.1 coordinate 120,872,017, forward strand.
ATTTAATCTAATCTTTGATAGAGGGCGCTGTTCGTGAGCTAAGTAGAATAATTTGAATATATAGTTTTAAGTTTGGCATACCAGAGACATTTGGCCTATATCGACAGATGAATCAGCTTTATAATCAATATGGGCATTATACTGCAAACCTGAAAAAGGCTTATGAGTCCAAAGCTGAATACGCTGAACAGGAACTTGCATAGTTTGTGTAGCTGCGACGCGGGCTTCAGAATACCTAAGACGGCGAAGCGCACGACGCGTCTCACTTTGAAGTGGTGTCTCAATAGCTCTAGCATTCCTATATCTCCTGGAAGCAGCCGTATTCCTACCAAGTAAACGTCGGCTGTGGCGAGGTATATTCTGAAAAAAAAAAATTAGATTGAGATTAATAACAAAAGCTTGAAAACCAGCAATTTCTAAACAAAGCATAAAAATTTCCTGTCTTTTTGAGGTAAAAATCAAAATTTTTAAATTTTTAATTCAAAATAACCTTCAGATATGTTAAAAAGATTTTAAAAAACTGATATCATAATATTATATTACCAAAAAATTAATGTACAAAACCAGTTATCATTAAAAAGCTTCAAAAATAGACCAACCGCTGGATACGGTAATGAAAAAGCATGCTTTTTTGAGCTAAAAAATAGAAATAATTTTCTAAAATACAAAATACAACCCCTATATGTTAAAAAAAACTATAAATAATCTACTTTTAAAATATCTAAGCAATTAATTAAAATTTTGTTAAGGTCCTCAAAAAAGACATAAAATTGAGGACATTAATGAAATTTCAAGCTTTTTAGTGAAAAAAAAAAATAGAAATAACCCAAATTTTTTTTACAAAACAACCCATATAAGTGGAAAACACCCTAAATAATCTGTTATTAAAATATCTAAACAATTAATTTAAAATTTTGTTAAGGTCCTCAAAAAAGACATAAAATTGAGCACATTAATGAAATTTCAATCTTTTTTTGTAAAAAATAATATAAATAACATTAGTCTTATAAAAATACTAACCACGTAAGTTAGAAATAGCATATATAATCTGTATATAAAATAAAAAAGAAATAAATTAAAATTAGCCTAAAAATTTATCTAAAATATAAAATTGATCTCATCAAGTAAGGCTTCAACTTTTTTGGTATAAAATATGAAAACTATAAAATAAAAGTATCTTACCATGTATAAAAGTTATTAAAATATATATAAAAAAGATTAAAACTAATTTTCCAAGAAGTTCAAAAGTGTAAACACTTTCGAAAAGCCTAAAAATTTATCTAAAAAATAAAATTGATCTCATCAAGTAAGGCTTCAACTTTTTTTGGTATAAAATATGAAAACTATAAAATAAAAGTATCTTACCATGTATAAAAGTTATTAAAATATATATAAAAAAGATTAAAACTAATTTTCAAAGAAGCGCTAAAGTGTAAACACTTTTGAAAGTGTAAACACTTTAACTCTGTTGAATTATTTTGTATTTTATCGATAACAGCAAAGTTATGTATGTTAAAGTTAGGAAAAATATTTTGTTGTTAAGCAAAACCTGCTCCATCTCGTTTTACATGAATGTTGAAAATTTGGTCGAAATTGATGCATTGTAACGAAAGTTTTTAGCGAACAACACTTATGAAATTTCCATTTTATTAATATAGATATAATATAAATATATATTATTATATCAACTATATTAATTAAATCAAATACCTAAACACTAATATAATACAATTTTTGCCATCACACACGCTTTTTTCCTGTAGTTTATGTGTTACTTCTGTTTTGCTATTCTATGGCACTTCTAATATTTATTATTGATATACTTTTAGTATGAAGGAAATTGCACCCAAGGGATTTCTCGGGCGAAGCCGGGTCATTCGCCTAGTCTATATATATATAAAATTGAATGTCTGTCTGTGTGTTGGGATATTATTAGGTATATCACCGGGAAGGTGTTTGAAAAATAATTTCATGAATATCTTGAATATCCTTAGAGTTATTTACAGATTTGTAGATTTAACTCGCAAGCAGCGCCCCCAGTGTGACGATGATAACAAGTTTTCTTATCACTAAGTTTGTTATCATAAATATTATTTATCAAAAGTAAGATTATCTCAGGATGACACGGCAATTTATTTGAGACAAGAATAATGATACAATTCCAAGGCGAAGATACTATTCCTTTAGCTTACAATTACCGAGGGAACCAATTAATATTGATTTTATTCAACTTATCGAGTATTTTTCAAGGGACCGGGAAAAAATGTTCACTAGATAAAACTATGATTTTCTAATGTAGAAAATTAGGAAAGACAAAATTCAGGATGACACGGCACACAGGGACCGGGAAAAAATGTTCACTTTATCGAGAGATTCAAATTTACGAGTTTCAAATTATCAAAATATATCTTTTTTTTTATAAGTTTATAGAGAATTGTTTTAACAAATGTTCGTTAGACAAACCTTTACTCGGGTAAAACCCGGGCGAAGCCGGGTACATCCGCTAGTAATTTATATAAACTATTACTACCCTATTCAATAAAATAATTCCTTGAATCAATATTGAGGTGAAATATCAGTCTTCCATGAGAAAAGTTTAGTTTCGAAATCTTCAATCTCAAGCTTTCGGTAACGAACGTCCTTCTTCAGGAGAAAACACGATACAATAAGAAGGGTTTTGTTGTATTTATGGTATCTTTTCATTTTTTTCCTTTCTCTCCTTTGTTTATGTGTCTTTTTCTCCATGAAAATGATGTATGGCGAGTCCTTACAGGACGGGAATGTCCTAATAAAGCTGTTGTATTTATTGTATAGTGTTTACTCCCGTAGAAGAGTGTTCGTGTTCGAGTAAGATAAAGATTAAAGATTTTGAAAATAAAATTTTCCCTGGAATCTTGATATTTCTACCTTAAAAAATTACCTAGTCGAATGAGCCAGGCAACATTCGGGTTATATTCCAATTCCTATTTTACTTGAGCATCTATGTATGTATGGAATAAAATGCTGTTAATGATATGATAATAATGATCAATATAGTCTGAAGGACAACCCGGGTAGTTGACGACTTCTGTACGCTTTACGGTCCGGTGAGTTAACTAAATAAATAATATTATATATCTATATATACAGGGTGCTTCAAAAAAATGTATACACACTTTGAACTTCCATAGAAAATTTATTTACCGTTCTACAAAGTTAAATTTCTGGAAAATAGAAAACTGAAAGTCCAATATAAATGAAACATAAATAACAAATGTTAATACTGTTCAAATTGGTGACCTGCAGCATCAATACAATTCTGAGTACGAGTCACCACAGATTCTGTACATCGTATCAAAACGTCCAATGAGATTTCTCTACACACTGCTTGAATCTCATCCAAAGAATGTCTAGGTTACGTGGTTTACGTTTGTACACCCCATCTTTTACTGTGCCCCACAAGAAGAAATCCAGTGGTGTAAGATCTGGAGAGCGTGCTGGAAACTCGATTGGCCCCCTGCGTCCTATCCACTGGCCCGTACTCAGAATTGTATTGATGCTGCAGGTCACCAATTTGAACAGTATTAACATTTGTTATTTATGTTTCATTTATATTGGACTTTCAGTTTTCTATTTTCCTGAAATTTAACTTTGTAGAACGGTAAATAAATTTTCTATGGAAGTTCAAAGTGTGTATACATTTTTTTGAAGCACCCTGTATTTGAATAAATAATAGAAAAATGCCAGGTGTTGATATTAAAAATAAAAAAAGCATATTCGGACCAGGAGCACATGCGTTTTTTAGTTGGCAGAGCGCCATCTATTGGAACAGAAATCAACTAAACAACAACAACAACAACAAAAAGCCTTTATTCAGGGTCACTGACCCTATACAGGATTCACCAGAGATATGCATAAGAACAAAGCAGTGAGACAAAGGAAATAATGATATATACAGAAGAAAAAGAAAAAAAAAACAAGCAAGAAAAACAACACAAAAAGAGTAGCGAAATCAACTAAACATTGATTTAGCCTGTTCCCTGATATTTGGCCAACCAATTTTTTTTAAACGTTGTTTTTCTTATTACTTGACGAATAATATTATTATGGAGAATACATAATAATACATAATACAATTACTTTATACATTATACATAAAGGCGAATAATATTGGAATTTCAATTTTTTTGCAAGTGTTTACGAACTTTTGGACTTGAACTTTTGTATTTAAAATAGTGTATAAAGAAAACAAGAAAGAACATCTCAGAATATATTAGAGCAAAGAAGGACACAAAAATATGTTAATACAGGAATATGGAGAGAGAAGAGAACAATAAAAAGAAATGTGGAGAAAAAGAGTTTCAAAATTGTCCCAGAAAAGAAAATGCCGAGAAAATGAAATTGGAATCGAAGAAGTGCACAAGATTTCCTCGAATATCAGAGTAACAAAGTTTGCAAATATATTTTGAGACACAGAAGACCAAATACATGAGGAATTGACGTAAAATATATTTTTTTATTTACTCTATTATAAGCTTATTTAGGTTACATTATAGGTGTCGCATACCTCGAGATGTTTGCATAATATTGTTTTGTTTTGTATATTTTTACATTTTGTTTCCTTTTAAAAGGATGGTTGATTTGCATGTCCGCGAGAAGCGCGATATATATATATAGGTCAAGAGAGTAATAAAGTTAGAGTTTCTTTTGCTTAGGAGCTTCTCTTGTTCTGTGGAACTCGTTCTTTTAAGTAGAACCTTACAATAGGGATATGGCGCTTGGTGCAAAGTCGAACTGCTTTTCACATGTGTAGACATGTGATGGACTTACAGTAAAAGCAGTCGCTAACTTCTAACCATCATGATTATCATGGCCTGTACCACGTTTACTAGGGATATTTTTAGAGAGTGCGCTTCGCATTCTTTTAAATATTTCTATTTTAGAGGACATAGTATAATACAGCGCGTGGCTGAATTGAAATGGACGTTAAAATGGAAGAAAGTGTTTGTTTAAAATTATGTTTACTAATTGATAAATCATCCAGTGAAAGCTTTAATTTGTTACAAAAAACATTTAGAGATGACGTTAAAAGAAGATCAGCATTTTGGTGGTTCAAAAAGTTTGAAAATTTCCGAACTTTCCAACGTCCAGTACAAGGTGAGAATCAAGGTCAAGGTAGACTGCCACGACCAACACCGTCGATTACAAGGTGAGAATCACTGTCAAGGTAGTCTCACACCACAATCGTCGAGAACAAGGTGAGAATAAATGTCAAGGAAGATTGCAACCAGCACCATCGAATACAAGGAGAGAATCAATGTCAAGATACACTGCAACCAACACCGTCGAGTACAAGGATAGAATCAATGTCAAGGTAGTCTCACACCACCACCGTCGAGTACAAGGTGAGAATATTTGTCAAGGAACACTGCCACCACAACCACCACCCTCGATTACAAGGAGAGATTCAGCGTCAAGGTAGACTGCCACCACAACCACCACCGTCGAATACAAGGAGTGAATCAACGTCAAGGTAGACTGCCACCACAACCACCACCGTCGAGTACAAGGAGAGAAACAACTTCAAGGTAGACTGCCACCACAACCACCACCGTCGAGTACAAGGTGAGAATCAATGTCAAGGTAGACTCCCACCATGCCTGTCCAGTACAAGGTGAGAATCAATTTCAAGGTAGAATCCCACCATTCCTGTCTAACACAAGGTGAGAATCAATGTCAAGGTATACTGCCACCAGCACTGTCCAGTACAAGGTAAGAATCAATGTCAAGGTTAACTTACACCACCACCGTCAGGTACAAAGGGAGAATCAATTTCAAGGTAGACTACCACCATTCCTGTCCAGTACAAGGTGAGAATCAATTTCAAGGTAGCTCCCATCAATTCTGTCCAACACAAGGTGAGAATCAATGTCAAGGTAGACTGCCACCAGCACCGTCCATTACAAGGTGAGAATCAATGTCAAGGTACACTTCTACCACCACCGTCCATTACAAGGTGAGAATCAATGTCAAGGTAGCTCCCATCAATTCTGTCCAACACAAGGTCAGAACCAATGTCAAGGTAAATTTCACCACCACTCTCCATTACAAGATGATAATAAATGTCAAGGTACACTGCTACCACCACCGTCCAGTACAAGGTGAGAATCAATGTCAAGGTATACTTCTACCACCACCGTTCAGTACAAGGTGAGAATCAATGTCAAGGTATACTTCTACCACCACCGTCCAGTACAAGGTTAGAATCAATGTCAAGGTATACTTCTACCACCACCGTCCAGTACAAGGTGAGAATCAATGTCAAGGTATACTTCTACCACCACCATCCAGTACAAGGTGAGAATCAATGTCAAGGTATACTTCTACCACCACCGTCCAGTACAAGGTGAGAATCAATGTCAAGGTATACTTCTAACCCCACGTCCAGTACAAGGTAAGAATCAATGTCAAGGTTAACTTTCACCACCACCGTCAGGTACAAAGGGAGAATCAATTTCAAGGTAGACTCCCACCATTCCTGTCGAGTACAAGGTGAGTATCTATTTCAAGTTAGCTCCCATCAATTCTGTCCAACACAAGGTGAGTATCAATGTCAAGGTAGACTGCCACCAGCACCGTCCAGTACAAGGTAAGAATCAATGTCAAGGTTAACTTACACCACCACCGTCAGGTACAAAGGGAGAATCAATTTTAAGGTACACTGCTACCACCACCGTCCAGTACAAGGTAAGAATCAATGTCAAGGTATACTTCTAACCCCACCGTCCAGTACAAGGTGAGAATCAATTTCAAGGTAGACACACAATCACCGTCCAGTAAAAGATGATAATCAATGTTAAGGTAACACTGCTACCACCACCGTTGAGTACAAGGTAAGAATCAATGTCAAGGTAGACACACACAATCACCGTCCAGTACAAGGTGATAATCAATGTTAAGGCACACTGCTTTCCTCACCGTCCAGTCCAGTACAAGGTGAAGATCAATGTCAAGATAGACTCCCACCACCACCGTTGAGTACAAGGTAAGAATCAATGTCAAGGTAGACACACACAATCACCGTTCAATACAAAGTGAGAATCAATGTTAAGGTACACTGCTACCACCACCGTCCAGTACAAAGTGAGAATCAATGTCAAGGTACACTGCTACCACCACCGTCCAGTACAAGGTAAGAATCAATGTCAAGGTAGACACACACAATCACCGTTCAATACAAAGTGAGAATCAATGTCAAGGTACACTGCTACCACCACCGTCCAGTACAAAGTGAGAATCAATGTCAAGGTACACTGCTACCACCACCGTGCAGTACAAGGTAAGAATCAATGTCAAGGAAGACACCCACCACCACCGTCCAGTACAAGGTGAAAATCAATGTCAAGGTAGACACACACAATCACCGTCCATTACAAGGTGATAATCAATGTCTAGGTACACTGCTACCACCACCACCGTCCAGTACAAGGTGAGAATCAATGTCAAGGTAGACACTCACCACCACCGTCCAGTACAAGGTGAGAATCAATGTCAAGGTAAACTTCCACCACCACTGTCCAGTACAAGGATATCATCAATGTCGAGGTACACTGCTAACAACACCGTTAAGTACAAGGTGATAACAATGTAAAGGTACGCTGCCACAACCACCGTCGAGTACAAGGTGAGAATCAATGTCAAGGTAACTTTCACCTCCACTGTCCATTATAAGATGAAAATCAATGTCAATGTACACTGCTAACACCACCGTTAAGTTCAAGGTGAGAATCAATGTCAAGATACACTGCTACCACCACCGTCAAGTACAAGGTAAGAATCAATGTCAAGGTATACTGCTAAACCCACCGTCCAGTACAAGGTGAGAATCAATGTTAAGGTAAACACTCACCACAACCGTCCAGTACAAGGTGAGTATCAATGCCATGGTACACTGCCAACACCACCATCGAGTACAAGATGAAAATCAATGTCAAGGTAGACACACACAATCACCGTCCATTACAAGGTGATAATCAATGTCTAGGTACACTGCTACCACCACCGTTCAGTACAAGGAAAGAATCAATGTCAAGGTAGACACCCACCACCACCGTCCAGTACAAGGTGAGAATCAATGTCAAAGTTAATTTCCACCACCATTGTCCATTACAAGGCGATATTCAATGTCTAGGTACACTGCTACCTCCACAGTCAATTACAAGGTGAGAATCAATGTTAAGGTATACTGCTAACCCCACCGTCCAGTACAAGGTGAGAATCAATGTCAAGGTAGACACAAACAATCACCGTCCATTACAAGGTGATAATCAATGTCTAGGTACACTGCTACCACCACCGTTGAGTACAATGTGATAATCAATGTAAAGATACACTTCCACCACCACCGTCGAGTACAGGTGAGAATCAATGTCAAGGTAACTTTCACCTCCACTGTCCATTACAAGATGAAAATCAATGTCAATGTACACTGCTAACACCATAGTTAAGTTCAAGGTGAGAATCAATGTCAAGGTACACTGGCACCAACACCGTCAAGTACAAAGGGAGAATCAATTTCAAGGTAGAATAACACCATTCCTGTCCAGTACAAGGTGAGAATCAATTTCAAGGTAGACTCTCATTATTCCTGTCCAACACAAGGTGAGATTCAATGTCAAGGTAACTCTCACCACCACTCTCCATTACGAGATGATAATCAATGTCAAGATACACTACCACAACCACCCTCAAGTACAAGGTGAGAATCAATGTCAAGGTACACTGATAACCCCTCCCTCCAGTACAAGATGAGAATCAATGTCAAGTTTGACTTCCACCACCACCGTCCAGTACAAGGTGAGAATCAATGTCAAGGTATACTTCTACCACCACCGTTCAGTACAAGGTGAGAATCAATGTCAAGGTATACTTCTACCACCACCGTCCAGTACAAGGTGAGAATCAATGTCAAGGTATACTTCTACCACCATCGTCCAGTACAAGGTTAGAATCAATGTCAAGGTATACTTCTACCACCACCGTCCAGTACAAGGTGAGAATCAATGTCAAGGTATACTTCTACCACCACCGTCCAGTACAAGGTGAGAATCAATGTCAAGGTATACTTCTACCACCACCGTCCAGTACAAGGTGAGAATCAATGTCAAGGTATACTTTTAACCCCAACGTCCAGTACAAGGTAAGAATCAATGTCAAGGTTAACTTACACCACCACCGTCAGGTACAAAGGGAGAATCAATTTCAAGGTAGACTCCCACCATTCCTGTCCAGTACAAGGTAAGAATCAATGTCAAGGTTAACTTACACCACCACCGTCAGGTACAAAGGGAGAATCAATTTTAAGGTACACTGCTACCACCACCGTCCAGTACAAGGTAAGAATCAATGTCAAGGTATACTTCTAACCCCACCGTCCAGTACAAGGTGAGAATCAATTTCAAGGTAGACACACAATCACCGTCCAGTAAAAGATGATAATCAATGTTAAGGTAACACTGCTACCACCACCGTTGAGTACAAGGTAAGAATCAATGTCAAGGTAGACACACACAATCACCGTCCAGTACAAGGTGATAATCAATGTTAAGGCACACTGCTTTCCTAACCGTCCAGTCCAGTACAAGGTGAAGATCAATGTCAAGATAGACTCCCACCACCACCGTTGAGTACAAGGTAAGAATCAATGTCAAGGTAGACACACACAATCACCGTTCAATACAAAGTGAGAATCAATGTCAAGGTACACTGCTACCACCACCGTCCAGTACAAAGTGAGAATCAATGTCAAGGTACACTGCTACCACCACCGTCCAGTACAAGGTAAGAATCAATGTCAAGGTAGACACACACAATCACCGTTCAATACAAAGTGAGAATCAATGTCAAGGTACACTGCTACCACCACCGTCCAGTACAAAGTGAGAATCAATGTCAAGGTACACTGCTACCACCACCGTCCAGTACAAGGTAAGAATCAATGTCAAGGTAGACACACACAATCACCGTTCAATACAAAGTGAGAATCAATGTCAAGGTACACTGCTACCACCACCGTCCAGTACAAAGTGAGAATCAATGTCAAGGTACACTGCTACCACCACCGTCCAGTACAAGGTAAGAATCAATGTCAAGGAAGACACCCACCACCACCGTCCAGTACAAGGTGAAAATCAATGTCAAGGTAGACACACACAATCACCGTCCATTACAAGGTGATAATCAATGTCTAGGTACACTGCTACCACCACCACCGTCCAGTATAAGGTGAGAATCAATGTCAAGGTAGACACTCACCACCACCGTCCAGTACAAGGTGAGAATCAATGTCAAGGTAAACTTCCACCACCACTGTCTAGTACAAGGATATCATCAATGTCGAGGTACACTGCTAACAACACCGTTAAGTACAAGGTGATAACAATGTAAAGGTACGCTGCCACAACCACCGTCGAGTACAAGGTGAGAATCAATGTCAAGGTAACTTTCACCTCCACTGTCCATTATAAGATGAAAATCAATGTCAATGTACACTGCTAACACCACCGTCAAGTACAAGGTAAGAATCAATGTCAAGGTATACTGCTAAACCCACCGTCCAGTACAAGGTGAGAATCAATGTTAAGGTAAACACTCACCACCACCGTCCAGTACAAGGTGAGTATCAATGCCATGGTACACTGCCAACACCACCATCGAGTACAAGGTGAAAATCAATGTCAAGGTAGACACACACAATCACCGTCCATTACAAGGTGATAATCAATGTCTAGGTACACTGCTACCACCACCGTTCAGTACAAGGAAAGAATCAATGTCAAGGTAGGCACCCACCACCACCGTCCAGTACAAGGTGAGAATCAATGTCAAAGTTAATTTCCACCACCATTGTCCATTACAAGGCGATAATCAATGTCTAGGTACACTGCTACCTCCACAGTCAATTACAAGGTGAGAATCAATGTTAAGGTATACTGCTAACCCCACCGTCGAGTACAAGGTGAGAATCAATGTCAAGGTAACTTTCACCTCCACTGTCCATTACAAGATGAAAATCAATGTCAATGTACACTGCTAACACCACAGTTAAGTTCAAGGTGAGAATCAATGTCAAGGTACACTGGCACCAACACCGTCAAGTACAAAGGGAGAATCAATTTCAAGGTAGAATAACACCATTCCTGTCCAGTACAAGGTGAGAATCAATTTCAAGGTAGACTCTCATTATTCCTGTCCAACACAAGGTGAGATTCAATGTCAAGGTAACTCTCACCACCACTCTCCATTACGAGATGATAATCAATGTCAAGATACACTACCACAACCACCCTCAAGTACAAGGTGAGAATCAATGTCAAGGTACACTGATAAACTCTCCCTCCAGTACAAGATGAGAATCAATGTCAAGTTTGACTTCCACCACCACCGTCCAGTACAAGGTGAGAATCAATGTCAAGGTATACTTCTACCACCACCGTTCAGTACAAGGTGAGAATCAATGTCAAGGTATACCTCTACCACCACCGTCCAGTACAAGGTGAGAATCAATGTCAAGGTATACTTCTACCACCACCGTCCAGTACAAGGTTAGAATCAATGTCAAGGTATACTTCTACCACCACCGTCCAGTACAAGGTGAGAATCAATGTCAAGGTATACTTCTACCACCACCGTCCAGTACAAGGTGAGAATCAATGTCAAGGTATACTTCTACCACCACCGTGCAGTACAAGGTGAGATTCAATGTCAAGGTATACTTTTAACCCCAACGTCCAGTACAAGGTAAGAATCAATGTCAAGGTTAACTTACACCACCACCGTCAGGTACAAAGGGAGAATCAATTTTAAGGTACACTGCTACCACCACCGTCCAGTACAAGGTAAGAATCAATGTCAAGGTATACTTCTAACCCCACCGTCCAGTACAAGGTGAGAATCAATTTCAAGGTAGACACACAATCACCGTCCAGTAAAAGATGATAATCAATGTTAAGGTAACACTGCTACCACCACCGTTGAGTACAAGGTAAGAATCAATGTCAAGGTAGACACACACAATCACCGTCCAGTACAAGGTGATAATCAATGTTAAGGCACACTGCTTTCCTCACCGTCCAGTCCAGTACAAGGTGAAGATCAATGTCAAGATAGACTCCCACCACCACCGTTGAGTACAAGGTAAGAATCAATGTCAAGGTACACTGCTACCACCACCGTCCAGTACAAAGTGAGAATCAATGTCAAGGTACACTGCTACCACCACCGTCCAGTACAAGGTAAGAATCAATGTCAAGGTAGACACACACAATCACCGTTCAATACAAAGTGAGAATCAATGTCAAGGTACACTGCTACCACCACCGTCCAGTACAAAGTGAGAATCAATGTCAAGGTACACTGCTACCACCACCGTCCAGTACAAGGTAAGAATCAATGTCAAGGAAGACACCCACCACCACCGTCCAGTACAAGGTGAAAATCAATGTCAAGGTAGACACACACAATCACCGTCCATTACAAGGTGATAATCAATGTCTAGGTACACTGCTACCACCACCACCGTCCAGTACAAGGTGAGAATCAATGTCAAGGTAGACACTCACCACCACCGTCCAGTACAAGGTGAGAATCAATGTCAAGGTAAACTTCCACCACCACTGTCCAGTACAAGGATATCATCAATGTCGAGGTACACTGCTAACAACACCGTTAAGTACAAGGTGATAACAATGTAAAGGTACGCTGCCACAACCACCGTCGAGTACAAGGTGAGAATCAATGTCAAGGTAACTTTCACCTCCACTGTCCATTATAAGATGAAAATCAATGTCAATGTACACTGCTAACACCACCGTTAAGTTCAAGGTGAGAATCAATGTCAAGATACACTGCTACCACCACCGTCAAGTACAAGGTAAGAATCAATGTCAAGGTATAATGCTAAACCCACCGTCCAGTACAAGGTGAGAATCAATGTTAAGGTAAACACTCACCACCACCGTCCAGTACAAGGTGAGTATCAATGCCATGGTACACTGCCAACACCACCATCGAGTACAAGGTGAAAATCAATGTCAAGGTAGACACACACAATCACCGTCCATTACAAGGTGATAATCAATGTCTAGGTACACTGCTACCACCACCGTTCAGTACAAGGAAAGAATCAATGTCAAGGTAGACACCCACCACCACCGTCCAGTACAAGGTGAGAATCAATGTCAAAGTTAATTTCCACCACCATTGTCCATTACAAGGCGATAATCAATGTCTAGGTACACTGCTACCTCCACAGTCAATTACAAGGTGAGAATCAATGTTAAGGTATACTGCTAACCCCACCGTCCAGTACAAGGTGAGAATCAATGTCAAGGTAGACACACACAATCACCGTCCATTACAAGGTGATAATCAATGTCTAGGTACACTGCTACCACCACCGTTGAGTACAATGTGATAATCAATGTAAAGATACACTTCCACCACCACCGTCGAGTACAAGGTGAGAATCAATGTCAAGGTAACTTTCACCTCCACTGTCCATTACAAGATGAAAATCAATGTCAATGTACACTGCTAACACCACAGTTAAGTTCAAGGTGAGAATCAATGTCAAGGTACACTGGCACCAACACCGTCAAGTACAAAGGGAGAATCAATTTCAAGGTAGAATAACACCATTCCTGTCCAGTACAAGGTGAGAATCAATTTCAAGGTAGACTCTCATTATTCCTGTCCAACACAAGGTGAGATTCAATGTCAAGGTAACTCTCACCACCACTCTCCATTACGAGATGATAATCAATGTCAAGATACACTACCACAACCACCCTCAAGTACAAGGTGAGAATCAATGTCAAGGTACACTGATAACCCCTCCCTCCAGTACAAGATGAGAATCAATGTCAAGTTTGACTTCCACCACCACCGTCCAGTACAAGGTGAGAATCAATGTCAAGGTATACTTCTACCACCACCGTTCAGTACAAGGTGAGAATCAATGTCAAGGTATACTTCTACCACCGCCGCCTAGTACAAGGTGAGAATCAATGTCAAGGTATACTTCTACCACCACCGTCCAGTACAAGGTTAGAATCAATGTCAAGGTATACTTCTACCACCACCGTCCAGTACAAGGTGAGAATCAATGTCAAGGTATACTTCTACCACCACCGTCCAGTACAAGGTGAGAATCAATGTCAAGGTATACTTCTACCACCACCGTCCAGTACAAGGTGAGAATCAATGTCAAGGTATACTTTTAACCCCAACGTCCAGTACAAGGTAAGAATCAATGTCAAGGTTAACTTACACCACCACCGTCAGGTACAAAGGGAGAATCAATTTCAAGGTAGACTCCCACCATTCCTGTCCAGTACAAGGTGAGTATCTATTTCAAGGTAGCTCCCATCAATTCTGTCCAACACAAGGTGAGTATCAATGTCAAGGTAGACTGCCACCAGCACCGTCCAGTACAAGGTAAGAATCAATGTCAAGGTTAACTTACACCACCACCGTCAGGTACAAAGGGAGAATGAATTTTAAGGTACACTGCTACCACCACCGTCCAGTACAAGGTAAGAATCAATGTCAAGGTATACTTCTAACCCCACCGTCCAGTACAAGGTGAGAATCAATTTCAAGGTAGACACACAATCACCGTCCAGTAAAAGATGATAATCAATGTTAAGGTAACACTGCTACCACCACCGTTGAGTACAAGGTAAGAATCAATGTCAAGGTAGACACACACAATCACCGTCCAGTACAAGGTGATAATCAATGTTAAGGCACACTGCTTTCCTCACCGTCCAGTCCAGTACAAGGTGAAGATCAATGTCAAGATAGACTCCCACCACCACCGTTGAGTACAAGGTAAGAATCAATGTCAAGGTAGACACACACAATCACCGTTCAATACAAAGTGAGAATCAATGTCAAGGTACACTGCTACCACCACCGTCCAGTACAAAGTGAGAATCAATATCAAGGTACACTGCTACCACCACCGTCCAGTACAAGGTAAGAATCAATGTCAAGGTAGACACACACAATCACCGTTCAATACAAAGTGAGAATCAATGTCAAGGTACACTGCTACCACCACCGTCCAGTACAAAGTGAGAATCAATGTCAAGGTACACTGCTACCACCACCGTCCAGTACAAGGTAAGAATCAATGTCAAGGAAGACACCCACCACCACCGTCCAGTACAAGGTGAAAATCAATGTCAAGGTAGACACACACAATCACCGTCCATTACAAGGTGATAATCAATGTCTAGGTACACTGCTACCACCACCACCGTCCAGTACAAGGTGAGAATCAATGTCAAGGTAGACACTCACCACCACCGTCCAGTACAAGGTGAGAATCAATGTCAAGGTAAACTTCCACCACCACTGTCCAGTACAAGGATATCATCAATGTCGAGGTACATTGCTAACAACACTGTTAAGTACAAGGTGATAACAATGTAAAGGTACGCTGCCACAACCACCGTCGAGTAAAAGGTGAGAATCAATGTCAAGGTAACTTTCACCTCCACTGTCCATTATAAGATGAAAATCAATGTCAATGTACACTGCTAACACCACCGTTAAGTTCAAGGTGAGAATCAATGTCAAGATACACTGCTACCACCACCGTCAAGTACAAGGTAAGAATCAAGGTCAAGGTATACTGCTAAACCCACCGTCCAGTACAAGGTGAGAATCAATGTTAAGGTAAACACTCACCACCACCGTCCAGTACAAGGTGAGTATCAATGCCATGGTACACTGCCAACACCACCATCGAGTACAAGGTGAAAATCAATGTCAAGGTAGACACACACAATCACCGTCCATTACAAGGTGATAATCAATGTCTAGGTACACTGCTACCACCACCGTTCAGTACAAGGAAAGAATCAATGTCAAGGTAGACACCCACCACCACCGTCCAGTACAAGGTGAGAATCAATGTCAAAGTTAATTTCCACCACCATTGTCCATTACAAGGCGATAATCAATGTCTAGGTACACTGCTACCTCCACAGTCAATTACAAGGTGAGAATCAATGTTAAGGTATACTGCTAACCCCACCGTCCAGTACAAGGTGAGAATCAATGTCAAGGTAGACACACACAATCACCGTCCATTACAAGGTGATAATCAATGTCTAGGTACACTGCTACCACCACCGTTGAGTACAATGTGATAATCAATGTAAAGATACACTTCCACCACCACCGTCGAGTACAAGGTGAGAATCAATGTCAAGGTAACTTTCACCTCCACTGTCCATTACAAGATGAAAATCAATGTCAATGTACACTGCTAACACCATAGTTAAGTTCAAGGTGAGAATCAATGTCTAGGTACACTGCTACCACCACCGTTGAGTACAATGTGATAATCAATGTAAAGATACACTTCCACCACCACCGTCGAGTACAAGGTGAGAATCAATGTCAAGGTAACTTTCACCTCCACTGTCCATTACAAGATGAAAATCAATGTCAATGTACACTGCTAACACCACAGTTAAGTTCAAGGTGAGAATCAATGTCAAGGTACACTGGCACCACCACCGTCAAGTACAAAGGGAGAATCAATTTCAAGGTAGAATAACACCATTCCTGTCCAGTACAAGGTGAGAATCAATTTCAAGGTAGACTCTCATTATTCCTGTCCAACACAAGGTGAGATTCAATGTCAAGGTAACTCTCACCACCACTCTCCATTACGAGATGATAATCAATGTCAAGATACACTACCACAACCACCCTCAAGTACAAGGTGAGAATCAATGTCAAGGTACACTGATAACCCCTCCCTCCAGTACAAGATGAGAATCAATGTCAAGTTTGACTTCCACCACCACCGTCCAGTACAAGGTGAGAATCAATTTCAAGGTAGACTCTCATTATTCCTGTCCAACACAAGGTGATAATCAATGTCAAGATAACTTTCACCACCACTGTCCAGTACAAGATGATAATCAATGTTAAGGTACACTACCACAACCACCCTAGAGTACAAGGTGAGAATCAATGACAAGGTAGACTTCCACCACTACCGTCGAGTACAAAGGAAGAATCAATGTCAAGGTAGACTGCCCCCAGCACCGTCTAGTCCAAGGTGAGAATCAATGTCAAGGTACACTGCTAACACCACCGTCCAGTACAAGGCGAGAATCAATGTCAACGTACACTGCTAACCCGACCGTCCAGTACAAGGCGAGAATCAATGTCAAGGTACACTGCTAACCCGAACGTCCAGTACAAGGCGAGAATCAATGTCAAGGTACACTGCTAACCCCACCGTCCAGTAAAAGGCGAGAATCAATGTCAAGGTACACTGCCACCAACTTCCAGTACAAGGTGAGAATCAATGTCAAGGTACACTGTCACCCCCGTCCAATACAAGGTAAGAATCAATGTTAAGGTACGCTGCCACCACCACCGTCCAGTACAAGGTGTGAATCAATGTCAAGGTACACTGCCACCACCACCGTCCAGTACAAGGCGAGAATCAATATCAAGGTACACTGCCACCAACTTCCAGTACAAAGTGAGAATCAATGTCAAGGTACACTGTCACCCCCGTCCAATACAAGGTAAGAATCAATGCTAAGGTACACTGCCACCACCACCGTCCAGTACAAGGTGAGAATCAATGTCAAGGTACACTGTCACCACCGTCCAGTACAAGGTAAGATTCAATGTCAAGGTACACTGTCACCACCGTCCAGTACAAGGTAAGAAACAATGTTAAGGTACACTGCCACCACCACCGTAAAGTACAAGGTAAGAATCAATGTCAAGGTAGACTGCCACCTCCACCGTCCAGTACAAGGTTAGAATCAATGTCAAGGTACACTGCCACCACCACCGTCCAGTACAAGGTGAAAATCAATGTCAAGGTAGACTGCCATCACCACCGTCCAGTACAAGGTTAGAATCAATGTCAAGGTACACTGTCACCACCGTCCAGTACAAGGTGAGAATCAATGTCAAGGTACACTGCTACCACCACCGTCCAGTACAAGGTGAAAATCAATGTCAAGGTACACTGCCACCACCTTCCAATACAAGGTGAGAATCAATGTCAAGGCACACTGTCACCACCGTCCAGTACAAGGTAAGAATCAATGTCAAGGTACACTGCTAACACCATTATTGAGTACAAGGCGAGAATCAATGTCAAGGTACACTGACACCACCTTCCAATACAAGGTGAGAATCAATGTCAAGGTAGTCTGCCACCACCTTCCAATACAAGGTGAGAATCAATGTCAAGGTACACTGTCACCACCGTCCAGTACAAGGTAAGACACAATGTCAAGGTTCCATTCTAACACCACTTTCGAGTACAAGGTGAGAATCAATGTCAAGGTACACTGTCACCACCTTCCAATACAAGTTGAGAATCAATGTCAAGGTAGACTCCCACCACTACCGTCTTGTAAAAGGTGAGAATCAATATTAGGGTAACCTCAGTAAAACGTGTCTCAACGCGTCACTGCTATTCAGTGCAATAGTGGCCAGTTAGGACCAAGTCAACAGGGATGATTGTAAACAACACAACTATCATCCCGGAAGTTCTCCAGATGTCTGGACTCTACTATCAGAACGATAACCCCGACAGCGCCCCACTTCCACCGCTGCCATCAACTCTATAAACACCGCGCAGGATGTTGTTTTCCCTTCTGTCTAGAAACCTAAGTCCCACATCGATGCAAAAAGTGAAACTTCTTATCAGAAGTACTCTCCGTTCAATCCATCTAAATGAATACTCTAATGTTTGTTAATTTAAAGGTGTTTCGAAATAATTATCTAAAATACCCAAAAAAAATATATATCTAATATATAAACACGTATGTGATATATACAAGTGAATGTTACTACATTAACTTGTATCTATATTACATACATACATTCATATGAACAAAGCTATCTCTGCCAATTTGTATTTGCGTTTCATAGTCGTTTCTGTTATATTATTTTTTACCATTTAATGGATAATTCTTTCCTTATCAATATTCACTGAGTTCATTTTCACATTTGTCCTAAAACTTACTGCATTGAAATTAAAATTTACAAATTTCAACTCTCGGGCATTACTATGGGAAGGTAGGCAGTCGTTGCATCATCACAATATCTCCATCTAATCTCAATTGGCTGCTAGAGGAGAGTCATCTGGAACATTTGAATATCTTTGGCAGTAACAAATATATAAAATATATTTTAAAAATGCAGAAAATGTTGAATATGAAGCGCAAACTAAATAAAAATTTCTAAAACTTGACAAATCTGGCAAATCTAAAACTAACGAAGATGAAATAAAGGAAGTAAAATTACACACACACAATTGAGAGAGAAATAACATATAATAAAAATAAACTTATTATTCCAATATACAATAGAGTTGTTACATGACGAGGGACTTATAGGGTACATTTTTACACCTTACCCATTACTAAATTTTAATTAAATTATTAATACCTAAACGTTTAAAAATATCTATAGATTTTTAAAAATATTTTTAAATATCTTATTTAAATTTTTTTTTTATAAATATCAATTTGAAATCATCACTTCTCAAAAACTCCCATTTTCTCACAATAGCAAATACAACTATGAATGCAATGTGCGTGAAATAATCTCAATACCTCATTATCATTTCAATTAATATAACATTAGATGTGGAAAAAAACATTTTAACATTAATCAATTATATTATTCTTTATTATTATTTTGTGTGCCATTCGACCATCATTAGCAATGCCGTCAGACATCAACATCTAATTATTTTTTTATTCAATTTGTATTTTTCATTAAGTCTAGACTTATCACACATATTATAAACTTCAAATAACCTTCTCATTATTTGAAAACTTTTAAAATATTGTCGCGTATAAGGCCTCAAAACATCTAAAACCTCCGCCAATAGATGGCGCTTTCGCCTGTTTCCGTCTGGAACTGGTGTGGATATCGCCGACTGCTGTGGTCCTGTTTCCTGGAGCAAATAGTTGTAAATAGATGTTCATATTGGCTCTGGTTGTTAAAAATTGTAAATACCCGTTGGATGTTATTCTAGTTATATGTAATGTGTAGTAGAAATGACAATAAAAGAGGAGTGTTAGCAGTCTTGGTGCCGGTTGCTGTTGTTACTCTTCTGGTAAGTCTCTCGTGTCCCCCCACCAGTAAGGCCGAAAGATACTTCCAGAGGAAAGGATTTCCACTTGAGTGGTGGTTCTCAGAGGTCCTGACAAACATCCTTCCTCGCTATATCGTTCCCAATAGAGAGTTCAAGATACCCAGCTAGATTTTTTTATTCCCCGGCTCATCATTCTTTTCATTACCAATCATCATTTTTCTTCTTCTTTTTTTTTTTTCATCATACAAGCCGGGTACAATCAACATTGGCAGCAGTACATCTCTTACGTTTACCTTTCCACATTCCTCAACCTAACAATTTCTTCCAACCTGTCTGAACTAATGATGAAGACGAAACGTCTTGAACGTTCTGTTATTGAAAACAGTACCTCACTAACACAAGTTCGTACTGCATTGCAGAACTCATTAATATGTTTCTTTACAGGAACATACTCAGACATCCCCTATACCCTCATCAACCCTCTGCATCAATTTATAACCTTAGTTCAAATTAGTAACTTTATATTTTCTTTTAGTTATTATTTCATTCAATAGGCTCTCAATTCTTTTCTCTAAGTAAATTACTTTTACGGTATTTCTCATTTTATATTTAATGTTTTCTCAATTTTATCATTTATTCTTATGCATTTCTCTTTTAACATATTCTCTATCTTTTTGAGACGTCATAATTAAAATATTGTTGTCTTTTATTCTCATATCAATAATAAGTTTAACTAATTTGTACTCAAATAAATTATTTTGATTTTATAATAAGTTTGTTAGGTCATCATTCATTTCATTTCCCCCAAACAAACCTTTATCACCGGAGGCACATTCTGTAGTATATTTTGAATTGTAATAAAATAATACTGTTAGTATATTTCACATATCTTCTAATTAATTAAGTTAGAGTCAATAGTTTATAAGATC